>JASJYW010000027.1:20467711-20883010 GCA_030386875.1 Morinoia aosen | reverse complement strand
CCTTTGTGCGCTGTAGAGATACCTTCTGTACTCCTTTGTGCGCTGTAGAGATACCTTCTGTACTCCTTTGTGCGCTGTAGATACCTTCTGTACTCCTTTGTGCGCTGTAGAGATACCTCTCGTACTCCTTTGTACGTTCTAGAGATATTTCCTGTACTCCTTTGTGCGCTGTAGAGATACCTTCTGTACTCCTTTGTGCTCTGTAGAGATACCTTCTGTACTTCTTTGTGCGCTGTAGAGATACCTCGTGTACTCCTTTGTACGTTCTAGAGATATTTCCTGTACTCCTTTGTGCGCTGTAGAGATACCTTCTGTACTCCTTTGTGCGCTGTAGAGATACCTTCTGTACTCCTTTGTGCGCTGTAGAGATACCTTCTGTACTCCTTTGTGCGCTGTAAAGATACCTTCTGTACTCCTTTGTACGCTGTAGAGATACCTTCTGTACTCCTTTGTGCGCTGTAGAGATACCTTCTGTACTCCTTTGTACGCTGTAGAGATACCTCGTGTACTCCTTTGTACGTTCTAGAGATATTTCCTGTACTCCTTTGTGCGCTGTAGAGATACCTTCTGTACTCCTTTGTGCGCTGTAGAGATACCTCCTGTACTCCTTTGTGCGCTGTAGAGATACCTTCTGTACTCCTTTGTGCGCTGTAGAGATACCTTCTGTACTCTTTTGTGAGCTGTAGAGATACCTTCTGTACTCCTTTGTGCGCTGTAGAGATACCTTCTGTACTCCTTTGTGCGCTGTAGAGATACCTTCTGTACTCCTTTGTGCGCTGTAGAGATACCTCGTGTACTCCTTTGTACCTTCTAGAGATATTTCCTGTACTCCTTTGTGCGCTGTAGAGATACCTTCTGTACTCCTTTGTGCGCTGTAGAGATACCTTCTGTACTCCTTTGTGCGCTGTAGAGATACCTTGTGTACACCTTTGTACGTTCTAGAGATATTTCCTGTACTCCTTTGTGCGCTGTAGAGATACCTTCTGTACTCCTTTGTGCGCTGTAGAGATACCTTCTGTACTCCTTTGTGCGCTGTAGAGATACCTTCTGTACTCCTTTGTGCGCTGTAGAGATACCTTCTGTACTCCTTTGTGCGCTGTAGAGATACCTTCTTTACTCCTTTGTACGCTGTAGAGATACCTCGTGTACTCCTTTGTACGTTCTAGAGATATTTCCTGTACTCCTTTGTGCGCTGTAGAGATACCTTCTGTACTCCTTTGTGCGCTGTAGAGATACCTTCTGTACTCCTTTGTGCGCTGTAGAGAGACCTTCTGTACTCCTTTGTGCGCTGTAGAGATACCTTCTGTACTTTTTTGTGCGCTGTAGAGATACCTTCTGTACTCCTTTGTGCGCTGTAGGGATACCTTCTGTACTCCTTTGTGCGCTGTAGAGATACCTTCTGTACTCCTTTGTACGCTGTAGAGATACCTCGTGCACTCCTTTGTGCGTTCTAGAGATATTTCCTGTACTCCTTTGTGCGCTGTAGAGATACCTTCTGTACTCCTTTGTGCGCTGTAGAGATACCTTCTGTACTCCTTTGTGCGCTGTAGAGATACCTTCTGTACTCCTTTGTGCGCTGTAGAGATACCTTCTGTACTCCTTTGTGCGCTGTAGAGATACCTTCTGTACTCCTTTGTGCGCTGTAGAGATACCTTCTGTACTCCTTTGTACGCTGTAGAGATACCTCGTGTACTCCTTTGTACGTTCTAGAGACATTCCTGTACTCCTTTGTGCGCTGTAGAAATACCTTCTGTACTCCTTTGTGCGCTGTAGAGATACCTTCTGTACTCCTTTGTGCGCTGTAGAGATACCTTCTGTACTCCTTTGTGCGCTGTAGAGATACCTTCTGTACTCCTTTGTGCGCTGTAGAGATACCTTCTGTACTCCTTTGTGCGCTGTAGAGATACCTTCTGTACTCCTTTGTGCGCTGTAGAGATACCTTCTGTACTCCTTTGTGCGCTGTAGAGATACCTTCTGTACTCATTTGTGCGCTGTAGAAATACCTTCTGTACTCCTTTGTGCGCTGTAGAGATACCTTCTGTACTCCTTTGTGCGCTGTAGAGATACCTTCTGCACTCCTTTGTGCGCTGTAGAGATACCTTCTGTACTCCTTTTTGCGCTGTAGAGATACCTTCTGTACTCCTTTGTGCGCTGTAGAGATACCTTCTGTACTCCTTTGTGCGCTGTAGAGATACCTCGTGTACTCCTTTGTACGTTCTAGAGATATTTCCTGTACTCCTTTGTGCGCTGTAGAGATACCTTCTGTACTCCTTTGTGCGCTGTAGAGATACCTTCTGTACTCCTTTGTGCGCTGTAGAGATACCTTCTGTACTCCTTTGTGCGCTGTAGAGATACCTTCTGTACTCCTTTGTACGCTGTAGAGATACCTTCTGTACTCCTTTGTGCGCTGTAGAGATACCTTCTGTACTCCTTCGTACGCTGTAGAGATACCTCGTGTACTCCTTTGTACGTTCTAGAGATATTTCCTGTACTCCTTTGCGCGCTGTAGAGATACCTTCTGTACTCCTTTGTGCGCTGTAGAGATACCTTCTGTACTCCTTTGTGCGCTGTAGAGATACCTTCTGTACTCCTTTGTGCGCTGTAGAGATACCTTCTGTACTCCTTTGTGCGCTGTAGAGATACCTTCTGTACTCCTTTGTGCGCTGTAGAGATACCTTCTGTACTCCTTTGTACGCTGTAGAGATACCTCGTGTACTCCTTTGTACGTTCTAGAGATATTTCCTGTACTCCTTTGTGCGCTGTAGAGATACCTTCTGTACTCCTTTGTGCGCTGTAGAGATACCTTCTGTACTCCTTTGTGCGCTGTAGAGATACCTTCTGTACTCCTTTGTGCGCTGTAGAGATACCTTCTGTACTCCTTTGTGCGCTGTAGAGATACCTTCTGTACTCCTTTGTACGCTGGAGAGATACCTCGTGTACTCCTTTGTACCTTCTAGAGATATTTCCTGTACTCCTTTGTGCGCTGTAGAGATACCTTCTGTACTCCGTTGTGTGCTGTAGAGATACCTTCTGTACTCCTTTGTGCGCTGTAGAGATACCTTCTGTACTCCTTTGTACGCTGTAGAAATACCTTCTGTACTCCTTTGTGCGCTGTAGAGATACCTTCTGTACTCCTTTGTGCGCTGTAGAGATACCTTCTGTACTCCTTTGTGCGCTGTAGAGATACCTTCTGTACTCCTTTGTGCGCTGTAGAGATACCTTCTGTACTCCTTTGTGCGCTGTAGAGATACCTTCTGTACTCCTTTGTACGCTGTAGAGATACCTCGTGTACTCCTTTGTACGTTCTAGAGATATTTCCTGTACTCCTTTGTACGTTCTAGAGATATTTCCTGTACTCCTTTTTGCGCTGTAGAGATACCTTCTGTACTCCTTTGTGCGCTGTTGAGATACCTTCTGTACTCCTTTGTGCGCTGTAGAGATACCTTCTGTACTCCTTTGTGCGCTGTAGAGATACCTTCCGTACTCCTTTGTGCGCTGTAGAGATACCTTCTGTACTCCTTTGTGCGCTGTAGAGATACCTTCTGTACTCCTTTGTACGTTCTAGAGATATTTCCTGTACTCCTTTGTGCGCTGTAGAGATACCTTCTGTACTCCTTTGTACGCTGTAGAGATACCTCGTGTACTCCTTTGTACGTTCTAGAGATATTTCCTGTACTCCTTTGTGCGCTCTAGAGATACCTTCTGTACTCCTTTGTGCGCTGTAGAGATACCTTCTGTACTCCTTTGTGCGCTGTAGAGATACCTTCTGTACTCCTTTGTACGCTGTAGAGATACCTCGTGTACTCCTTTGTACGTTCTAGAGATATTTCCTGTACTCCTTTGTGCGCTGTAGAGATACCTTCTGTACTTCTTTGTGCGCTGAAGAGATACCTTCTGTACTCCTTTGTGCGCTGTAGAGATACCTTCTGTACTCCTTTGTGCGCTGTAGAGATACCTTCTGTACTCCTTTGTGCGCTGTGGAGATACCTTCTGTACTCCTTTGTGCGCTGTAGAGATACCTCTCGTACTCCTTTGTACGTTCTAGAGATATTTCCTGTACTCCTTTGTGCGCTGTAGAGATACCTTCTGTACTCCTTTGTGCTCTGTAGAGATACCTTCTGTACTTCTTTGTGCGCTGTAGAGATACCTCGTGTACTCCTTTGTACGTTCTAGAGATATTTCCTGTACTCCTTTGTGCGCTGTAGAGATACCTTCTGTACTCCTTTGTGCGCTGTAGAGATACCTTCTGTACTCCTTTGTGCGCTGAAGAGATACCTTCTGTACTCCTTTGTGCGCTGTAGAGATACCTTCTGTACTCCTTTGTGCGCTGTAGAGATACCTTCTGTACTCCTTTGTACGCTGTAGAGATACCTCGTGTACTCCTTTGTACGTTCTAGAGATATTTCCTGTACTCCTTTGTGCGCTGTAGAGATACCTTCTGTACTCCTTTGTGCGCTGTAGAGATACCTTCTGTACTCCTTTGTGCGCTGTAGAGATACCTTCTGTACGCCTTTGTGCGCTGTAGAGATACCTTCTGTAGTCCTTTGTGCGCTGTAGAGATACCTTCTGTACTCCTTTGTGCGCTGTAGAGATACCTTCTGTACTCCTTTGTGCGCTGTAGAGATACCTTCTGTACTCCTTTGTGCGCTGTAGAGATACCTTCTGTACTCCTTTGTGCGCTGTAGAGATACCTTCTGTACTCCTTTGTGCGCTGTAGAGATACCTTCTGTACTCCTTTGTGCGCTGTAGAGATACCTCGTATACTCCTTTGTACGTTCTAGAGATATTTCCTGTACTCCTTTGTACGTTCTAGAGATATTTCCTGTACTCCTTTGTGCGCTGTAGAGATACCTTCTGTACTCCTTTGTGCGCTGTAGAGATACCTTCTGTACTCCTTTGTGCGCTGTAGAGATACCTTCTGTACTCCTTTGTGCGCTGTAGAGATACCTTCTGTACTCCTTTGTGCGCTGTGGAGATACCTTCTGTACTCCTTTGTGCGCTGTAGAGATACCTTCTGTACTCCTTTGTGCGCTGTAGGGATACCTTCTGTACTCCTTTGTGCGCTGTAGAGATACCTTCTGTACTCCTTTGTACGCTGTAGAGATACCTTCTGTACTCCTTTGTACGCTGTAGAGATACCTCGTGTACTCCTTTGTACGTTCTAGAGATATTTCCTGTACTCCTTTGTGCGCTGTAGAGATACCTTCTGTACTCCTTTGTGCGCTGTAGAGATACCTTCTGTACTCCTTTGTGCGCTGTAGAGATACCTTCTGAACTCCTTTTTACGCTGTAGAGATACCTCGTGTACTCATTTGTACGTTCTAGAGATATTTCCTGTACTCCTTTGTGCGCTGTAGAGATACCTTCTGTACTTCTTTGTGCGCTGTAGAGATACCTTCTGTACTCCTTTGTGCGCTGTAGAGATACCTTCTGTACTCCTTTGTGCGCTGTAGAGATACCTTCTGTACTCTTTTGTACGCTGTAGAGATACCTCGTGTACTCCTTTGTACGTTCTAGAGATATTTCCTGTACTCCTTTGTGCGCTGTAGAGATACCTTCTGTACCCCTTTGTGCGCTGTAGAGATACCTTCTGTACTCCTTTGTGCGCTGTAGAGATACCTTCTGTACTCTTTTGTGCGCTGTAGAGATACCTTCTGTACTCCTTTGTGCGCTGTAGAGATACCTTCTGTACTCCTTTGTGCGCTGTAGAGATACCTTCTGTACTCCTTTGTGCGCTGTAGAGATACCTTCTGTACTCCTTTGTGCGCTGTAGAGATACCTTCTGTACACCTTTGTGCGCTGTAGAGATACCTTCTGTACTCCTTTGTGCGCTGTAGAGATACCTCGTGAACTCCTTTGTACGTTCTAGAGATATTTCCTGTACTCCTTTGTGCGCTGTAGAGATACCTTCTGTACTCCTTTGTGCGCTGTAGAGATACCTTCTGTACTCCTTTGTGCGCTGTAGAGATACCTCGTGTACTCCTTTGCACGTTCTAGAGATATTTCCTGTACTCCTTTGTGCGCTGTAGAGATACCTTCTGTACTCCTTTGTGCGCTGTAAAGATACCTTCTGTACTCCTTTGTGCGCTGTAGAGATATCTTCTGTACTCCTTTGTACGCTGTAGAGATACCTCGTGTACTCCTTTGTACGTTCTAGAGATATTCCCTGTACTCCTTTGTGCGCTGTAGAGATACCTTCTGTACTCCTTTGTGCGCTGTAGAGATACCTTCTGTACTCCTTTGTGCGCTGTAGAGATACCTTCTGTACTCCTTTGTGCGCTGTAGAGATACCTTCTGTACTCCTTTGTACGCTGTAGAGATACCTTCTTAACTCCTTTGTACGCTGTAGAGATACCTCGTGTACTCCTTTGTACGTTCTAGAGATATTTCCTGTACTCCTTTGTGCGCTGTAGAGATACCTTCTGTACTCCTTTGTGCGCTGTAGAGATACCTTCTGTACTCCTTTGTGCGCTGTAGAGATACCTTCTGTACTCCTTTGTGCGCTGTAGAGATACCTTCTGTACTCCTTTGTACGCTGTAGAGATACCTTCTGTACTCCTTTGTGCGCTGTAGAGATACCTTCTGTACTCCTTTGTACGCTGTACAGATACCTCGTGTACTCCTTTGTACGTTCTAGAGATATTTCCTGTACTCCTTTGTGCGCTGTAGAGATACCTTCTGTACTCCTTTGTGCGCTGTAGAGATACCTTCTGTACTCCTTTGTGCGCTGTAGAGATACCTCGTGTACTCCTTTGTACGTTCTAGAGATATTTCCTGTACTCCTTTGTGCGCTGTAGAGATACCTTCTGTACTCCTTTGTGCGCTGTAGAGAAACCTTCTGTACTCCTTTGTGCGCTGTAGAGATACCTTCTGTACTCCTTTGTGCGCTGTAGAGATACCTTCTGTACTCCTTTGTGCGCTGTAGAGATACCTTCTGTACTCCTTTGTGCGCTGTAGAGATACTTTCTGTACTCCTTTGTACGCTGTAGAGATACCTCGTGTACTCCTTTGTACGTTCTAGAGATATTTCCTGTACTCCTTTGTGCGCTGTAGAGATACCTTCTGTACTCCTTTGTGCGCTGTAGAGATACCTTCTGTACTCCTTTGTGCGCTGTAGAGATACCTTCTGTACTCCTTTGTGCGCTGTAGAGATACCTTCTGTACTCCTTTGTGCGCTGTAGAGATACCTTCTGTACTACTTTGTGCGCTGTAGAGATACCTTCTGTACTCCTTTGTACGCTGTAGAGATACCTCGTGTACTCCTTTGTACGTTCTAGAGATATTTCCTGTACTCCTTTGTGCGCTGTAGAGATACCTTCTGTACTCCTTTTTGCGCTGTAGAGAAACCTTCTGTACTCCTTTGTGCGCTGTAGAGATACCTTCTGTACTCCTTTGTGTGCTGTAGAGATACCTTCTGTACTCCTTTGTGCGCTGTAGAGATACCTTCTGTACTCCTTTGTGCGCTGTAGAGATACTTTCTGTACTCCTTTGTACGCTGTAGAGATACCTCGTGTACTCCTTTGTACGTTCTAGAGATATTTCCTGTACTCCTTTGTGCGCTGTAGAGATACCTTCTGTACTCCTTTGTGCGCTGTAGAGATACCTTCTGTACTCCTTTGTGCGCTGTAGAGATACCTTCTTTTCTCCTTTGTGCGCTGTAGAGAGACCTTCTGTACTCCTTTGTGCGCTGTAGAGATACCTTCTATACTCCTTTGTGCGCTGTAGAGATACCTTCTGTACTCCTTTGTACGCTGTAGAGATACCTCGTGTACTCCTTTGTACGTTCTAGAGATATTTCCTGTACTCCTTTGTGCGCTGTAGAGATACCTTCTGTACTCCTTTGTGCGCTGTAGAGATACCTTCTGTACTCCTTTGTGCGCTGTAGAGATACCTTCTGTACTCCTTTGTGCGCTGTAGAGATACCTTCTGTACTCCTTTGTGCGCTGTAGAGATACCTTCTGTACTCCTTTGTGCGCTGTAGAGATACCTTCTGTACTCCTTTGTACGCTGTAGAGATACCTCGTGTACTCCTTTGTACGTTCTAGAGATATTTCCTGCACTCCTTTGTGCGCTGTAGAGATACCTTCTGTACTCCTTTGTGCGCTGTAGAGATACCTTCTGTACTCCTTTGTGCGCTGTAGAGATACCTTCTGTACTCTTTTGTGCGCTGTAGAGATACCTTCTGTACTCCTTTGTGCGCTGTAGAGATACTTTCTGTACTCCTTTGTACGCTGTAGAGATACCTCGTGTACTCCTTTGTACGTTCTAGAGATATTTCCTGTACTCCTTTGTGCGCTGTAGAGATACCTTCTGTACTCCTTTGTGCGCTGTAGAGATACCTTCTGTACTCCTTTGTGCGCTGTAGAGATACCTTCTGTACTCCTTTGTGCGCTGTAGAGATACCTTCTGTACTCCTTTGTGCGCTGTAGAGATACCTTCTGTACTCCTTTGTGCGCTGTAGAGATACCTTCTGTACTCCTTTGTACGCGGTAGAGATACCTCGTGTACTCCTTTGTACGTTCTAGAGATATTTCCTGTACTCCTTTGTGCGCTGTAGAGATACCTTCTGTACTCCTTTGTGCGCTGTAGAGATACCTTCTGTACTCCTTTGTGCGCTGTAGAGATACCTTCTGTACTCCTTTGTGCGCTGTAGAGATACCTTCTGTACTCCTTTGTGCGCTGTAGAGATACCTTCTGTACTCCTTTGTGCGCTGTAGAGATACCTTCTGTACTCCTTTGTACGCTGTAGAGATACCTCGTGTACTCCTTTGTACGTTCTAGAGATATTTCCTGCACTCCTTTGTGCGCTGTAGAGATACCTTCTGTACTCCTTTGTGCGCTGTAGAGATACCTTCTGTACTCCTTTGTGCGCTGTAGAGATACCTTCTGTACTCCTTTGTGCGCTGTAGAGATACCTTCTGTACTCCTTTGTGCGCTGTAGAGATACCTTCTGTACTCCTTTGTGCGCTGTAGAGATACCATCTGTACTCCTTTGTGCGCTGTAGAGAGACCTTCTGTACTCCTTTGTGCGCTGTAGAGATACCTTCTGTACTCCTTTGTGCGCTGTAGAGATACCTTCTGTACTCCTTTGTGCGCTGTAGAGATACCTTCTGTACTCCTTTGTGCGCTGTAGAGATACCTTCTGTACTCCTTTGTACGCTGTAGAGATACCTTCTGTACTCCTTTGTGCGCTGTAGAGATACCTTCTGTACTCCTTTGTACGCTGTAGAGATACCTCGTGTACTCCTTTGTACGTTCTAGAGATATTTCCTGTTCTCCTTTGTGCGCTGTAGAGATACATTCTGTACTCCTTTGTGCGCTGTAGAGATACCTTCTGTACTCCTTTGTGCGCTGTAGAGATACCTTCTGTACTCCTCTGTGCGCTGTAGAGATACCTTCTGTACTCCTTTGTGCGCTGTAGAGATACCTTCTGTACTCCTTTGTGCGCTGTAGAGATACCTTCTGTACTCCTTTGTGCGCTGTAGAGATACCTTCTGTACTCCTTTGTGCGCTGTAGAGATACCTCGTGTACTCCTTTGTACGTTCTAGAGATATTTCCTGTTCTCCTTTGTGCGCTGTAGAGATACCTTCTGTACTCCTTTGTGCGCTGTAGAGATACCTTCTGTACTCCTTTGTGCGCTGTAGAGATACCTCGTGTACTCCTTTGTACGTTCTAGAGATATTTCCTGTACTCCTTTGTGCGCTGTAGAGATACCTTCTGTGCTCCTTTGTGCGCTGTAGAGATACCTTCTGTACTCCTTTGTGCGCTGTAGAGATACCTTCTGTACTCCTTTGTGCGCTGTAGAGATACCTTCTGTACTCCTTTGTGCGCTGTAGAGATACCTTCTGTACTCCTTTGTGCGCTGTAGAGATACTTTCTGTACTCCTTTGTACGCTGTAGAGATACCTCGTGTACTTCTTTGTACGTTCTAGAGATATTTCCTGTACTCCTTTGTGCGCTGTAGAGATACCTTCTGTACTCCTTTGTGCGCTGTAGAGATACCTTCTGTACTCCTTTGTGCGCTGTAGAGATACCTTCTGTACTCCTTTGTGCGCTGTAGAGATACCTTCTGTACTCCTTTGTGCGCTGTAGAGATACCTTCTGTACTCCTTTGTGCGCTGTAGAGATACCTTCTGTTCTCCTTTGTACGCTGTAGAGATACCTCGTGTACTCCTTTGTACGTTCTAGAGATATTTCCTGCACTCCTTTGTGCGCTGTAGAGATACCTTCTGTACTCCTTTGTGCGCTGTAGAGATACCTTCTGTACTCCTTTGTGCGCTGTAGAGATACCTTCTGTACTCCTTTGTGCGTTGTAGAGATACCTTCTGTACTCCTTTGTGCGCTGTAGAGATACCTTCTGTACTCCTTTGTGCGCTGTAGAGATACCTTCTGTACTCCTTTGTGCGCTGTAGAGATACCTTCTGTACTCCTTTGTGCGCTGTAGAGATACCTTCTGTACGCCTTTGCGCGCTGTAGAGATACTTTCTGTACTCCATTGTGCGCTGTAGAGATACCTTCTGTACTCCTTTGTGCGCTGTAGAGATACCTTCTGTACTCCTTTGTACGCTGTAGAGATACCTTCTGTACTCCTTTGTGCGCTGTAGAGATACCTTCTGTACTCCTTTGTACGCTGTAGAGATACCTCGTGTACTCCTTTGTACGTTCTAGAGATATTTCCTGTACTCCTTTGTGCGCTGTAGAGATACCTTCTGTACTCCTTTGTGCGCTGTAGAGATACCTTCTGTACTCCTTTGTGCGCTGTAGAGATACCTTCTGTACTCCTTTGTGCGCTGTAGAGATACCTTCTGTACTCCTTTGTGCGCTGTAGAGATACCTTCTGTACTCCTTTGTGCGCTGTAGAGATACCTTCTGTACTCCTTTGTACGCTGTAGAGATACCTCGTGTACTCCTTTGTACGTTCTAGAGATATTTCCTGTACTCCTTTGTGCGCTGTAGAGATACCTTCTGTACTTCTTTGTGCGCTGTTGAGATACCTTCTGTACTCCTTTGTGCGCTGTAGAGATACCTTCTGTACTCCTTTGTGCGCTGTAGAGATACCTTCTGTACTCCTTTGTGCGCTGTAGAGATACCTTCTGTACTCCTTTGTACGCTGTAGAGATACCTCGTGTACTCCTTTGTACGTTCTAGAGATATTTCCTGTACTCTTTTGTGCGCTGTAGAGATACCTTCTCTACTCCTTTGTGCGCTGTAGAGATACCTTCTGTACTCCTTTGTGCGCTGTAGAGATACCTTCTGTACTCCTTTGTACGCTGTAGAGATACCTTCTGTACTCCTTTGTGCGCTGTAGAGATACCTTCTGTACTCCTTTGTGCGCTGTAGAGATACCTTCTGTACTCCTTTGTGCGCTGTAGAGATACCTTCTGTACTCCTTTGTACGCTGTAGAGATACCTCGTGTACTCCTTTGTACGTTCTAGAGATATTTCCTGTACTCCTTTGTACGTTCTAGAGATATTTCCTGTACTCCTTTGTGCGCTGTAGAGATACCTTCTGTACTCCTTTGTGCGCTGTAGAGATACCTTCTGTACTCCTTTGTGCACTGTAGAGATACCTTCTGTACTCCTTTGTGCGCTGTAGAGATACCTTCTGTACTCCTTTGTGCGCTGTAGAGATACCTTCTGTACTCCTTTGTGCGCTGTAGAGATACCTCGTGTACTCCTTTGTACGTTCTAGAGATATTTCCTGTACTCCTTTGTGCGCTGTAGAGATACCTTCTGTACTCCTTTGTGCGCTGTAGAGATACCTTCTGTACTCCTTTGTGCGCTGTAGAGATACCTTCTGTCCTCCTTTGTGCGCTGTAGAGATACCTTCTGTACTCCTTTGTACGCTGTAGAGATACCTCGTGTACTCCTTTGTACGTTCTAGAGATATTTCCTGTACTCCTTTGTGCGCTGTAGAGATACCTTCTGTACTTCTTTGTGCGCTGTTGAGATACCTTCTGTACTCCTTTGTGCGCTGTAGAGATACCTTCTGTACTCCTTTGTGCGCTGTAGAGATACCTTCTGTACTCCTTTGTGCGCTGTAGAGATACCTTCTGTACTCCTTTGTACGCTGTAGAGATACCTCGTGTACTCCTTTGTACGTTCTAGAGATTTTTCCTGTACTCTTTTGTGCGCTGTAGAGATACCTTCTCTACTCCTTTGTGCGCTGTAGAGATACCTTCTGTACTCCTTTGTGCGCTGTAGAGATACCTTCTGTACTCCTTTGTACGCTGTAGAGATACCTTCTGTACTCCTTTGTGCGCTGTAGAGATACCTTCTGTACTCCTTTGTGCGCTGTAGAGACACCTTCTGTACTCCTTTGTGCGCTGTAGAGATACCTTCTGTACTCCTTTGTACGCTGTAGAGATACCTCGTGTACTCCTTTGTACGTTCTAGAGATATTTCCTGTACTCCTTTGTGCGCTGTAGAGATACCTTCTGTGCTCCTTTGTGCGCTGTAGAGATACCTTCTGTACTCCTTTGTGCGCTGTAGAGATACCTTCTGTACTCCTTTGTGCGCTGTAGAGATACCTTCTGTACTCCTTTGTGCGCTGTAGAGATACCTTCTGTACTCCTTTGTGCGCTGTAGAGATACTTTCTGTACTCCTTTGTACGCTGTAGAGATACCTCGTGTACTCCTTTGTACGTTCTAGAGATATTTCCTGTACTCCTTTGTGCGCTTTAGAGATACCTTCTGTACTCCTTTGTGCGCTGTAGAGATACCTTCTGTACTCCTTTGTGCGCTGTAGAGATACCTTCTGTACTCCTTTGTGCGCTGTAGAGATACCTTCTGTACTCCTTTGTGCGCTGTAGAGATACCTTCTGTACTCCTTTGTGCGCTGTAGAGATACCTTCTGTACTCCTTTGTACGCTGTAGAGATACCTCGTGTACTCCTTTGTATGTTCTAGAGATATTTCCTGCACTCCTTTGTGCGCTGTAGAGATACCTTCTGTACTCCTTTGTGCGCTGTAGAGATACCTTCTGTACTCCTTTGTGCGCTGTAGAGATACCTTCTGTACTCCTTTGTGCGCTGTAGAGATACTTTCTGTACTCCTTTGTGCGCTGTAGAGATACCTTCTGTACTCCTTTGTGCGCTGTAGAGATACCTTCTGTACTCCTTTGTGCGCTGTAGAGATACCTTCTGTACTCCTTTGTGCGCTGTAGAGATACCTTCTGTACTCCTTTGTGCGCTGTAGAGATACCTTCTGTACTCCTTTGTGCGCTGTAGAGATACCTTCTGTACTCCTTTGCGCGCTGTAGAGATACTTTCTGTACTCCTTTGTGCGCTGTAGAGATACCTTCTGTACTCCTTTGTGCGCTGTAGAGATATCTTCTGTACTCCTTTGTACGCTGTAGAGATACCTTCTGTACTCCTTTGTGCGCTGTAGAGATACCTTCTGTACTCCTTTGTACGCTGTAGAGATACCTCGTGTACTCCTTTGTACGTTCTAGAGATATTTCCTGTACTCCTTTGTGCGCTGTAGAGATACCTTCTGTACTTCTTTGTGCGCTGTAGAGATACCTTCTGTACTCCTTTGTGCGCTGTAGAGATACCTTCTGTACTCCTTTGTGCGCTGTAGAGATACCTTCTGTACTCCTTTGTGCGCTGTAGAGATACCTTCTGTACTCCTTTGTGCGCTGTAGAGATACCTTCTGTACTCCTTTGTACGCTGTAGAGATACCTCGTGTACTCCTTTGTACGTTCTAGAGATATTTCCTGTACTCCTTTGTGCGCTGTAGAGATACCTTCTGTACTCCTTTGTGCGCTGTAGAGACACCTTTTGTACTCCTTTGTGCGCTGTAGAGATACCTTCTGTACTCCTTTGTGCGCTGTAGAGTTACCTTCTGTACTCCTTTTTGCGCTGTAGAGATACCTTCTGTACTCCTTTGTACGCTGTAGAGATACCTCGTGTACTCCTTTGTACGTTCTAGAGATATTTCCTGTACTCCTTTGTGCGCTGTAGAGATACCTTCTCTACTCCTTTGTGCGCTGTAGAGATACCTTCTGTACTCCTTTGTGCGCTGTAGAGATACCTTCTGTACTCCTTTGTACGCTGTAGAGATACCTTCTGTACTCCTTTGTGCGCTGTAGAGATACCTTCTGTACTCCTTTGTGCGCTGTAGAGATACCTTCTGTACTCCTTTGTGCGCTGTAGAGATACCTTCTGTACTCCTTTGTGCGCTGTAGAGATACCTTCTGTACTCCTTTGTGCGCTGTAGAGATACCTTCTGTACTCCTTTGTACGCTGTAGAGATACCTCGTGTACTCCTTTGTACGTTCTAGAGATATTTCCTGTACTCCTTTGTACGTTCTAGAGATATTTCCTGTACTCCTTTGTGCGCTGTAGAGATACCTTCTGTACTCCTTTGTGCGCTGTAGAGATACCTTCTGTACTCCTTTGTGCGCTGTAGAGATACCTTCTGGACTCCTTTGTGCGCTGTAGAGATACCTTCTGTACTCCTTTGTGCGCTGTAGAGATACCTTCTGTACTCCATTGTGCGCTGTAGAGATACCTTCTGTACTCCTTTGTGCGCTGTAGAGATACCTTCTGTACTCCTTTGTGCGCTGTAGAGATACCTTCTGTACTCCTTTGTACGCTGTAGAGATACCTCGTGTACTCCTTTGTACGTTCTAGAGATATTTCCTGTACTCCTTTGTGCGCTGTAGAGATACCTTCTGTACTCCTTTGTGCGCTGTAGAGATACCTTCTGTACTCCTTTGTGCGCTGTAGAGATACCTTCTGTACTCCTTTGTGCGCTGTAGAGATACCTTCTGTACTCCTTTGTGCGCTGTAGAGATACCTTCTGTACTCCGTTGTACGCTGTAGAGATACCTCGTGTACTCCTTTGTACGTTCTAGAGATATTTCCTGTACTCCTTTGTGCGCTGTAGAGATACCTTCTGTACTCCTTTGTGCGCTGTAGAGATACCTTCTGTACTCCTTTGTGCGCTGCGGAGATACCTTCTGTACTCCTTTGTACGCTGTAGAGATACCTTCTGTACTCCTTTGTGCGCTGTAGAGATACCTTCTGTACTCCTTTGTACGCTGTAGAGATACCTTCTGTACTCCTTTGTGCGCTGTAGAGATACCTTCTGTACTCCTTTGTACGCTGTAGAGATACCTCGTGTACTCCTTTGTACGTTCTAGAGATATTTCCTGTACTCCTTTGTGCGCTGTAGAGATACCTTCTGTACTCCTTTGTGCGCTGTAGAGATACCTTCTGTACTCCTTTGTGCGCTGTAGAGATACCTTCTGTACTCCTTTGTGCGCTGTAGAGATACCTTCTGTACTCCTTTGTGCGCTGTAGAGATACCTTCTGTACTCCTTTGTGCGCTGTAGAGATACCTTCTGTACTCCTTTGTTCGCTGTAGAGATACCTCGTGTACTCCTTTGTACGTTCTAGAGATATTTCCTGTACTCCTTTGTGCGCTGTAGAGATACCTTCTGTACTCCTTTGTGCGCTGTAGAGATACCTTCTGTACTCCTTTTTGCGCTGTAGAGAAACCTTCTGTACCCCTTTGTGCGCTGTAGAGATACCTTCTGTACTCCTTTGTGCGCTGTAGAGATACCTTCTGTACTCCTTTGTACGGTGTAGAGATACCTCGTGTACTCCTTTGTACGTTCTAGAGATATTTCCTGTACTCCATTGTGCGCTATAGAGATACCTTCTGTACTCCTTTGTGCGCTGTAGAGATACCTTCTGTACTCCTTTGTGCGCTGTAGAGATACCTTCTGTACTCCTTTGTGCGCTGTAGAGATACCTTCTGTACTCCTTTGTGCGCTGTAGAGAAACCTTCTGTACTCCTTTGTGCGCTGTAGAGATACCTTCTGTACTCCTTTGTGCGCTGTAGAGATACCTTCTGTACTCCTTCGTACGTTCTAGAGATATTTCCTGTACTCCTTTGTGCACTGTAGAGATACCTTCTGTACTCCTTTGTACGCTGTAGAGATACCTCGTGTACTCCTTTGTACGTTCTAGAGATATTTCCTGTACTCCTTTGTGCGCTGTAGAGATACCTTCTGTACTCCTTTGTGCGCTGTAGAGATACCTTCTGTACTCCTTTGTGCGCTGTAGAGATACCTTCTGTACTCCTTTGTGCGCTGTAGAGATACCTTCTGTACTCCTTTGTACGTTCTAGAGATATTTCCTGTACTCCTTTGTGCGCTGTAGAGATACCTTCTGTACTCCTTTGTACGCTGTAGAGATACCTCGTGTACTCCTTTGTACGTTCTAGAGATATTTCCTGTACTCCTTTGCGCGCTGTCAAGATACCTTCTGTACTCCTTTGTGCGCTGTAGAGATACCTTCTGTACTCCTTTGTGCGCTGTAGAGATACCTTCTGTATTCCTTTGTGCGCTGTAGAGATACCTTCTGTACTCCTTTGTGCGCTGTAGAGATACCTTCTGTACTCCTTTGTGCGCTGTAGAGATACCTTCTGTACTCCTTTGTGCGCTGTAGAGATACCTTCTGTACTCCTTTGTGCGCTGTAGAGATACCTTCTGTACTCCTTCGTACGTTGTAGAGATATTTCCTGTACTCCTTTGTGCGCTGACGAGATACCTTCTGTACTCCTTTGTACGCTGTAGAGATACCTCGTGTACTCCTTTGTACGTTCTAGAGATATTTCCTGTACTCCTTTGCGCGCTGTAAAGATACCTTCTGTACTCCTTTGTGCGCTGTAGAGATACCTTCTGTACTCCTTTGTGCGCTGTAGAGATACCTTCTGTATTCCTTTGTGCGCTGTAGAGATACCTTCTGTACTCCTTTGTGCGCTGTAGAGATACCTTCTGTACTCCTTTGTGCGCTGTAGAGATACCTTCTGTACTCCTTTGTACGCTGTAGAGATACCTCGTGTACTCCTTTGTACGTTCTAGAGATATTTCCTGTACTTCTTTGTGCGCTGTAGAGATACCTTCTGTACTCCTTTGTGCGCTGTAGTGATACCTTCTGTACTCCTTTGTGCGCTGTAGAGATACCTTCTGTACTCCTTTGTGCGCTGTAGAGATACCTTCTGTACTCCTTTGTGCGCTGTAGAGATACCTTCTGTACTCCTAAGTACGCTGTAGAGATACCTCGTGTACTCCTTTGTACGTTCTAGAGATATTTCCTGTACTCCTTTGTGCGCTGTAGAGATACCTTCTGTACTCCTTTGTACGCTGTAGAGATACCTCGTGTACTCCTTACTACGTTCTAGAGATATTTCCTGTACTCCTTTGTGCGCTGTAGAGATACCTTCTGTACTCCTTTGTGCGCTGTAGAGATACCTTCTGTACTCCTTTGTGCGCTGTAGAGATACCTTCTGTACTCCTTTGTGCGCTGTAGAGATACCTTCTGTACTCCTTTGTGCGCTGTAGAGATACCTTCTGTACTCCTTTGTGCGCTGTAGAGATACCTTCTGTACTTTTTTGTACGCTGTAGAGATACCTCGTGTACTCCTTTGTACGTTCTAGAGATATTTCCTGTACTCCTTTGTGCGCTGTAGAGATACCTTCTGTACTCCTTTGAGCGCTGTAGAGATACCTTCTGTACTCCTTTGTGCGCTGGAGAGATACCTTCTGTACTCCTTTGTGTGCTGTAGAGATATCTTCTGTACTCCTTTGTACGCTGTAGAGATACCTCGTGTACTCCTTTATACGTTCTAGAGATATTTCCTGTACTCCTTTGTGCGCTGTAGAGATACCTTCTGTACTCCTTTGTGCGCTGTAGAGATACCTTCTGTACTCCTTTGTGCGCTGTAGAGATACCTTCTGTACTCTTTGTACGTTCTAAAGATATGTCCTGTACTCCTTTGTGCGCTGTAGAGATACCTTCTGTACTCCTTTGTACGCTGTAGAGATACCTCGTGTACTCCTTTGTACGTTCTAGAGATATTTCCTGTACTCCTTTCTGCGCTGTAGAGATACCTTCTGTACTCCTCTGTGCGCTGTAGAGATACCTTCTGTACTCCTTTGTGCGCTGTAGAGATACCTTCTGTACCCCTTTGTGCGCTGTAGAGATACCTTCTGTACTCCTTTGTACGCTGTAGAGATACCTCGTGTACTCCTTTGTACGTTCTAGAGATATTTCCTGTACTCCTTTGTGCGCTGTAGAGATACCTTCTGTACTCCTTTGTGCGCTGTAGAGATATCTTCTGTACTCCTTTGTGCGCTGTAGAGATACCTTCTGTACTCCTCTGTACGCTGTGGAGATACCTTCTGTACTCCTTTGTGCGCTGTAGAGATACCTTCTGTACTCCTTTGTACGCTGTAGAGATACCTCGTGTACTCCTTTGTACGTTCTAGAGATATTTCCTGTACTCCTTTGTGCGCTGTAGAGATACCTTCTGTACTCCTTTGTGCGCAGTAGAGATACCTTCTGTACTCCTTTGTGCGCTGTAGAGATACCTTCTGTACTCCTTTGTGCGCTGTAGAGATACCTTCTGTACTCCTTTGTGCGCTGTAGAGATTCCTTCTGTACTCCTTTGTGCGCTGTAGAGATACCTTCTGTACTCCTTTGTGCGCTGTAGAGATACCTTCTGTACTCCTTTGTACGCTGTAGAGATACCTCGTGTACTCCTTTGTGCGCTGTAGAGATACCTTCTGTACTCCTTTGTGCGCTCTAGAGATACCTTCTGTACTCCTTTGTGCGCTCTAGAGATACCTTCTGTACTCCTTTGTGCGCTGTAGAGATACCTTCTGTACTCCTTTGTGCGCTGTAGAGATACCTTCTGTACTCCTTTGTGCGCTGTAGAGATACCTTCTGTACTCCTTTGTGCGCTGTAGAGATACCTTCTGTACTCCTTTGTACGCTGTAGAGATACCTCGTGTACTCCTTTGTACGTTCTAGAGATATTTCCTGTACTCCTTTGTGCGCTGTAGAGATACCTTCTGTACTCCTTTGTGCGCTGTAGAGATACCTTCTGTACTCCTTTGTGCGCTGTAGAGATACCTTCTGTACTCCATTGTGCGCTGTAGAGATACCTTCTGTACTCCTTTGTGCGCTGTAGAGATACCTTCTGTACTCCGTTGTGCGCTGTAGAGATACCTTCTGTACTCCTTTGTACGCTGTAGAGATACCTCGTGTACTCCTTTGTACGTTCTAGAGATATTTCCTGTACTCCTTTGTGCGCTGTAGAGATACCTTCTGTACTCCTTTGTGCGCTGTAGAGATACCTTCTGTACTCCTTTGTGCGCTGTAGAGATACCTTCTGTACTCCTTTGTGCGCTGTAGAGATACCTTCTGTACTCCTTTGTGCGCTGTAGAGATACCTTCTGTACTCCGTTGTACGCTGTAGAGATACCTCGTGTACTCCTTTGTACGTTCCAGAGATATTTCCTGTACTCCTTTGTGCGCTGTAGAGATACCTTCTGTACTCCTTTGTGCGCTGTAGAGATACCTTCTGTACTCCTATGTGCGCTGCGGAGATACCTTCTGTACTCCTTTGTACGCTGTAGAGATACCTTCTGTACTCCTTTGTGCGCTGTAGAGATACCTTCTGTACTCCTTTGTACGCTGTAGAGATACCTTCTGTACTCCTTTGTGCGCTGTAGAGATACCTTCTGTACTCCTTTGTACGCTGTAGAGATACCTCGTGTACTCCTTTGTACGTTCTAGAGATATTTCCTGTACTCTTTTGTGCGCTGTAGAGATACCTTCTGTACTCCTTTGTGCGCTGTAGAGATTCCTTCTGTACTCCTTTGTGCGCTGTAGAGATACCTTCTGTACTCCTTTGTACGTTCTAGAGATATTTCCTGTACTCCTTTGTGCGCTGTAGAGATACCTTCTGTACTCCTTTGTACGCTGTAGAGATACCTCGTGTACTCCTTTGTACGTTCTAGAGATATTTCCTGTACTCCTTTGCGCGCTGTAAAGATACCTTCTGTACTCCTTTGTGCGCTGTAGAGATACCTTCTGTACTCCTTTGTGCGCTGTAGAGATACCTTCTGTATTCCTTTGTGCGCTGTAGAGATACCTTCTGTACTCCTTTGTGTGCTGTAGAGATACCTTCTGTACTCCTTTGTGCGCTGTAGAGATACCTTCTGTACTCCTTTGTGCGCTGTAGAGATACCTTCTGTACTCCTTTGTGCGCTGTAGAGATACCTTCTGTACTCCTTCGTACGTTCTAGAGATATTTCCTGTACTCCTATGTGCGCTGAAGAGATACCTTCTGTACTCCTTTGTACGCTGTAGAGATACCTCGTGTACTCCTTTGTACGTTCTAGAGATATTTCCTGTACTCCCTTGCGCGCTGTAAAGATACCTTCTGTACTGCTTTGTGCGCTGTAGAGATACCTTCTGTACTCCTTTGTGCGCTGTAGAGATACCTTCTGTATTCCTTTGTGCGCTGTAGAGATACCTTCTGTACTCCTTTGTGCGCTGTAGAGATACCTTCTGTACTCCTTTGTGCGCTGTAGAGATACCTTCTGTACTCCTTTGTGCGCTGTAGAGATACCTTCTGTACTCCTTTGTGCGCTGTAGAGATACCTTCTGTACTCCTTTGTGCGCTGTAGAGATACCTTCTGTACTCCTTTGTACGCTGTAGAGATACCTCGTGTACTCCTTTGTACGTTCTAGAGATATTTCCTGTACTCCTTTGTGCGCTGTAGAGATACCTTCTGTACTCCTTTGTACACTGTAGAGATACCTCGTGTACTCCTTTGTACGTTCTAGAGATATTTCCTGTACTCCTTTGTGCGCTGTAGAGATACCTTCTGTACTCCTTTGTGCGCTGTAGAGATACCTTCTGTACTCCTTTGTGCGCTGTAGAGATACCTTCTGTACTCCTTTTTGCGCTGTAGAGATACCTTCTGTACTCCTTTGTGCGCTGTAGAGATACCTTCTGTACTCCTTTGTGCGCTGTAGAGATACCTTCTGTACTCCTTTGTACGCTGTAGAGATACCTCGTGTACTCCTTTGTACGTTCTAGAGATATTTCCTGTACTCCTTTGTGCGCTGTAGAGATACCTTCTGTACTCCTTTGAGCGCTGTAGAGATACCTTCTGTACTCCTTTGTGCGCTGGAGAGATACCTTCTGTACTCCTTTGTGCGCTGTAGAGATACCTTCTGTACTCCTTTGTACGCTGTAGAGATACCTCGTGTACTCCTTTATACGTTCTAGAGATATTTCCTGTACTCCTTTGTGCGCTGTAGAGATACCTTCTGTACTCCTTTGTGCGCTGTAGAGATACCTTCTGTACTCCTTTGTGCGCTGTAGAGATACCTTCTGTACTCCTTTGTGCGCTGTAGAGATACCTTCTGTACTCCTTTGTGCGCTGTAGAGATACCTTCTGTACTCCTTTGTACGTTCTAAAGATATTTCCTGTACTCCTTTGTGCGCTGTAGAGATACCTTCTGTACTCCTTTGTACGCTGTAGAGATACCTCGTGTACTCCTTTGTACGTTCTAGAGATATTTCCTGTACTCCTTTCTGCGCTGTAGAGATACCTTCTGTACTCCTTTGTGCGCTGTAGAGATACCTTCTGTACTCCTTTGTGCGCTGTAGAGATACCTTCTGTACTCCTTTGTGCGCTGTAGAGATACCTTCTGTACTCCTTTGTACGCTGTAGAGATACCTCGTGTACTCCTTTGTACGTTCTAGAGATATTTCCTGTACTCCTTTGTGCGCTGTAGAGATACCTTCTGTACTCCTTTGTGCGCTGTAGAGATACCTTCTGTACTCTTTTGTGCGCTGTAGAGATACCTTCTGTACTCCTTTGTACGCTGTGGAGATACCTTCTGTACTCCTTTGTGCGCTGTAGAGATACCTTCTGTACTCCTTTGTACGCTGTAGAGATACCTCGTGTACTCCTTTGTACGTTCTAGAGATATTTCCTGTACTCCTTTGTGCGCTGTAGAGATACCTTCTGTACTCCTTTGTGCGCTGTAGAGATACCTTCTGTACTCCTTTGTGCGCTGTAGAGATACCTTCTGTACTCCTCTGTGCGCTGTAGAGATACCTTCTGTACTCCTTTGTGCGCTGTAGAGATTCCTTCTGTACTCCTTTGTGCGCTGTAGAGATACCTTCTGTACTCCTTTGTGCGCTGTAGAGATACCTTCTGTACTCCTTTGTACGCTGTAGAGATACCTCGTGTACTCCTTTGTACGTTCTAGAGATATTTCCTGTACTCCTTTGTGCGCTGTAGAGATACCTTCTGTACTCCTTTGTGCGCTGTAGAGATACCTTCTGTACTCCTTTGTGCGCTGTAGAGATACCTTCTGTACTCCTTTGTGCGCTGTAGAGATACCTTCTGTACTCCTTTGTACGCTGTAGAGATACCTCGTGTACTCCTTTGTACGTTCTAGAGATATTTCCTGTACTCCTTTGTGCGCTGTAGAGATACCTTCTGTACTCCTTTGTGCGCTGTAGAGATACCTTCTGTACTCCTTTGTGCGCTGTAGAGATACCTTCTGTACTCCTTTGTGCGCTGTAGAGATACCTTCTGTACTCCTTTGTACGCTGTAGAGATACCTCGTGTACTCCTTTGTGCGCTGTAGAGATACCTTCTGTACTCCTTTGTGCGCTGTAGAGATACCTTCTGTACTCCTTTGTGCGCTGTAGAGATACCTTCTGTACTCCTTTGTGCGCTGTAGAGATACCTTCTGTACTCTTTGTACGTTCTAAAGATATTTCCTGTACTCCTTTGTGCGCTGTAGAGATACCTTCTGTACTCCTTTGTACGCTGTAGAGATACCTCGTGTACTCCTTTGTACGTTCTAGAGATATTTCCTGTACTCCTTTCTGCGCTGTAGAGATACCTTCTGTACTCCTCTGTGCGCTGTAGAGATACCTTCTGTACTCCTTTGTGCGCTGTAGAGATACCTTCTGTACTCCTTTGTGCGCTGTAGAGATACCTTCTGTACTCCTTTGTACGCTGTAGAGATACCTCGTGTACTCCTTTGTACGTTCTAGAGATATTTCCTGTACTCCTTTGTGCGCTGTAGAGATACCTTCTGTACTCCTTTGTGCGCTGTAGAGATATCTTCTGTACTCCTTTGTGCGCTGTAGAGATACCTTCTGTACTCCTTTGTACGCTGTGGAGATACCTTCTGTACTCCTTTGTGCGCTGTAGAGATACCTTCTGTACTCCTTTGTACGCTGTAGAGATACCTCGTGTACTCCTTTGTACGTTCTAGAGATATTTCCTGTACTCCTTTGTGCGCTGTAGAGATACCTTCTGTACTCCTTTGTGCGCAGTAGAGATACCTTCTGTACTCCTTTGTGCGCTGTAGAGATACCTTCTGTACTCCTTTGTGCGCTGTAGAGATACCTTCTGTACTCCTTTGTGCGCTGTAGAGATTCCTTCTGTACTCCTTTGTGCGCTGTAGAGATACCTTCTGTACTCCTTTGTGCGCTGTAGAGATACCTTCTGTACTCCTTTGTACGCTGTAGAGATACCTCGTGTACTCCTTTGTGCGCTGTAGAGATACCTTCTGTACTCCTTTGTGCGCTCTAGAGATACCTTCTGTACTCCTTTGTGCGCTCTAGAGATACCTTCTGTACTCCTTTGTGCGCTGTAGAGATACCTTCTGTACTCCTTTGTGCGCTGTAGAGATACCTTCTGTACTCCTTTGTGCGCTGTAGAGATACCTTCTGTACTCCTTTGTGCGCTGTAGAGATACCTTCTGTACTCCTTTGTACGCTGTAGAGATACCTCGTGTACTCCTTTGTACGTTCTAGAGATATTTCCTGTACTCCTTTGTGCGCTGTAGAGATACCTTCTGTACTCCTTTGTGCGCTGTAGAGATACCTTCTGTACTCCTTTGTGCGCTGTAGAGATACCTTCTGTACTCCATTGTGCGCTGTAGAGATACCTTCTGTACTCCTTTGTGCGCTGTAGAGATACCTTCTGTACTCCGTTGTGCGCTGTAGAGATACCTTCTGTACTCCTTTGTACGCTGTAGAGATACCTCGTGTACTCCTTTGTACGTTCTAGAGATATTTCCTGTACTCCTTTGTGCGCTGTAGAGATACCTTCTGTAC
The DNA here is from genome assembly GCA_030386875.1 of Morinoia aosen. Taxonomy (NCBI): domain Eukaryota; kingdom Metazoa; phylum Arthropoda; class Malacostraca; order Amphipoda; family Talitridae; genus Morinoia; species Morinoia aosen. The sequence goes on along the minus strand of JASJYW010000027.1, from coordinate 20,859,048 downwards.
TCCTTTGTGCGCTGTAGAGATACCTTCTGTACTCCTTTGTGCGCTGTAGAGATACCTTCTGTACTCCTTTGTGCGCTGTAGAGATACCTTCTGTACTCCTTTGTGCGCTGTAGAGATACCTTCTGTACTCCGTTGTACGCTGTAGAGATACCTCGTGTACTCCTTTGTACGTTCCAGAGATATTTCCTGTACTCCTTTGTGCGCTGTAGAGATACCTTCTGTACTCCTTTGTGCGCTGTAGAGATACCTTCTGTACTCCTTTGTGCGCTGCGGAGATACCTTCTGTACTCCTTTGTACGCTGTAGAGATACCTTCTGTACTCCTTTGTGCGCTGTAGAGATACCTTCTGTACTCCTTTGTACGCTGTAGAGATACCTTCTGTACTCCTTTGTGCGCTGTAGAGATACCTTCTGTACTCCTTTGTACGCTGTAGAGATACCTCGTGTACTCCTTTGTACGTTCTAGAGATATTTCCTGTACTCTTTTGTGCGCTGTAGAGATACCTTCTGTACTCCTTTGTGCGCTGTAGAGATTCCTTCTGTACTCCTTTGTGCGCTGTAGAGATACCTTCTGTACTCCTTTGTACGTTCTAGAGATATTTCCTGTACTCCTTTGTGCGCTGTAGAGATACCTTCTGTACTCCTTTGTACGCTGTAGAGATACCTCGTGTACTCCTTTGTACGTTCTAGAGATATTTCCTGTACTCCTTTGCGCGCTGTAAAGATACCTTCTGTACTCCTTTGTGCGCTGTAGAGATACCTTCTGTACTCCTTTGTGCGCTGTAGAGATACCTTCTGTATTCCTTTGTGCGCTGTAGAGATACCTTCTGTACTCCTTTGTGTGCTGTAGAGATACCTTCTGTACTCCTTTGTGCGCTGTAGAGATACCTTCTGTACTCCTTTGTGCGCTGTAGAGATACCTTCTGTACTCCTTTGTGCGCTGTAGAGATACCTTCTGTACTCCTTCGTACGTTCTAGAGATATTTCCTGTACTCCTATGTGCGCTGAAGAGATACCTTCTGTACTCCTTTGTACGCTGTAGAGATACCTCGTGTACTCCTTTGTACGTTCTAGAGATATTTCCTGTACTCCCTTGCGCGCTGTAAAGATACCTTCTGTACTCCTTTGGGCGCTGTAGAGATACCTTCTGTACTCCTTTGTGCGCTGTAGAGATACCTTCTGTATTCCTTTGTGCGCTGTAGAGATACCTTCTGTACTCCTTTGTGCGCTGTAGAGATACCTTCTGTACTCCTTTGTGCGCTGTAGAGATACCTTCTGTACTCCTTTGTGCGCTGTAGAGATACCTTCTGAACTCCTTTGTGCGCTGTAGAGATACCTTCTGTACTCCTTTGTGCGCTGTAGAGATACCTTCTGTACTCCTTTGTACGCTGTAGAGATACCTCGTGTACTCCTTTGTACGTTCTAGAGATATTTCCTGTACTCCTTTGTGCGCTGTAGAGATACCTTCTGTACTCCTTTGTACACTGTAGAGATACCTCGTGTACTCCTTTGTACGTTCTAGAGATATTTCCTGTACTCCTTTGTGCGCTGTAGAGATACCTTCTGTACTCCTTTGTGTGCTGTAGAGATACCTTCTGTACTCCTTTGTGCGCTGTAGAGATACCTTCTGTACTCCTTTTTGCGCTGTAGAGATACCTTCTGTACTCCTTTGTGCGCTGTAGAGATACCTTCTGTACTCCTTTGTGCGCTGTAGAGATACCTTCTGTACTCCTTTGTACGCTGTAGAGATACCTCGTGTACTCCTTTGTACGTTCTAGAGATATTTCCTGTACTCCTTTGTGCGCTGTAGAGATACCTTCTGTACTCCTTTGAGCGCTGTAGAGATACCTTCTGTACTCCTTTGTGCGCTGGAGAGATACCTTCTGTACTCCTTTGTGCGCTGTAGAGATACCTTCTGTACTCCTTTGTACGCTGTAGAGATACCTCGTGTACTCCTTTATACGTTCTAGAGATATTTCCTGTACTCCTTTGTGCGCTGTAGAGATACCTTTTGTACTCCTTTGTGCGCTGTAGAGATACCTTCTGTACTCCTTTGTGCGCTGTAGAGATACCTTCTGTACTCCTTTGTGCGCTGTAGAGATACCTTCTGTACTCCTTTGTGCGCTGTAGAGATACCTTCTGTACTCCTTTGTACGTTCTAAAGATATTTCCTGTACTCCTTTGTGCGCTGTAGAGATACCTTCTGTACTCCTTTGTACGCTGTAGAGATACCTCGTGTACTCCTTTGTACGTTCTAGAGATATTTCCTGTACTCCTTTCTGCGCTGTAGAGATACCTTCTGTACTCCTTTGTGCGCTGTAGAGATACCTTCTGTACTCCTTTGTGCGCTGTAGAGATACCTTCTGTACTCCTTTGTGCGCTGTAGAGATACCTTCTGTACTCCTTTGTACGCTGTAGAGATACCTCGTGTACTCCTTTGTACGTTCTAGAGATATTTCCTGTACTCCTTTGTGCGCTGTAGAGATACCTTCTGTACTCCTTTGTGCGCTGTAGAGATACCTTCTGTACTCTTTTGTGCGCTGTAGAGATACCTTCTGTACTCCTTTGTACGCTGTGGAGATACCTTCTGTACTCCTTTGTGCGCTGTAGAGATACCTTCTGTACTCCTTTGTACGCTGTAGAGATACCTCGTGTACTCCTTTGTACGTTCTAGAGATATTTCCTGTACTCCTTTGTGCGCTGTAGAGATACCTTCTGTACTCCTTTGTGCGCTGTAGAGATACCTTCTGTACTCCTTTGTGCGCTGTAGAGATACCTTCTGTACTCCTTTGTGCGCTGTAGAGATACCTTCTGTACTCCTTTGTGCGCTGTAGAGATTCCTTCTGTACTCCTTTGTGCGCTGTAGAGATACCTTCTGTACTCCTTTGTGCGCTGTAGAGATACCTTCTGTACTCCTTTGTACGCTGTAGAGATACCTCGTGTACTCCTATGTACGTTCTAGAGATATTTCCTGTACTCCTTTGTGCGCTGTAGAGATACCTTCTGTACTCCTTTGTGCGCTGTAGAGATACCTTCTGTACTCCTTTGTGCGCTGTAGAGATACCTTCTGTACTCCTTTGTGCGCTGTAGAGATACCTTCTGTACTCCTTTGTACGCTGTAGAGATACCTCGTGTACTCCTTTGTACGTTCTAGAGATATTTCCTGTACTCCTTTGTGCGCTGTAGAGATATCTTCTGTACTCCTTTGTGCGCTGTAGAGATACCTTCTGTACTCCTTTGTACGCTGTAGAGATACCTTCTGTACTACTTTGTGCGCTGTAGAGATACCTTCTGTACTCCTTTGTGCGCTGTAGAGATACCTTCTGTTATCCTTTGTGCGCTGTAGAGATACCTTCTGTACTCCTTTGTGCGCTGTAGAGATACCTTCTGTACTTCTTTGTACGCTGTAGAGATACCTCGTGTACTCCTTTGTACGTTCTAGAGATATTTCCTGTACTCCTTTGTACGTTCTAGAGATATTTCCTGTACTCCTTTGTGCGCTGTAGAGATACCTTCTGTACTCCTTTGTGCGCTGTAGAGATACCTTCTGTACTCCTTTGTACGCTGTAGAGATACCTCGTGTACTCCTTTGTACGTTCTAGAGATATTTCCTGTACTCCTTTGTGCGCTGTAGAGATACCTTCTGTACTCCTTTGTGCGCTGTAGAGATACCTTCTGTACTCCTTTGTGCGCTGTAGAGATACCTTCTGTACTCCTTTGTACGCTGTAGAGATACCTTCTGTACTCCTTTGTGCGCTGTAGAGATACCTTCTGTACTCCTTTGTGCGCTGTAGAGATACCTTCTGTACTCCTTTGTGCGCTGTAGAGATACCTTCTGTACTCCTTTGTGCGCTGTAGAGATACCTTCTGTACTCCTTTGTGCGCTGTAGAGATACCTTCTGTACTCCTTTGTACGCTGTAGAGATACCTCGTGTACTCCTTTGTACGTTCTAGAGATATTTCCTGTACTCCTTTGTACGTTCTAGAGATATTTCCTGTACTCCTTTGTGCGCTGTAGAAATACCTTCTGTACACCTTTGTGCGCTGTAGAGATACCTTCTGTACTCCTTTGTGCGCTGTAGAGATACCTTCTGTACTCCTTTGTGCGCTGTAGAGATACCTTCTGTACTCCTTTGTGCGCTGTAGAGATACCTTCTGTACTCCTTTGTGCGCTGTAGAGATACCTTCTGTACTCCTTTGTACGCTGTAGAGATACCTCGTGTACTCCTTTGTACGTTCTAGAGATATTTCCTGTACTCCTTTGTGCGCTGTAGAGATACCTTCTGTACTCCTTTGTGCGCTGTAGAGATATCTTCTGTACTCCTTTGTGCGCTGTAGAGATACCTTCTGTACTCCTTTGTACGCTGTAGAGAAACCTTCTGTACTCCTTTGTGCGCTGTAGAGATACCTTCTGTACTCCTTTGTACGCTGTAGAGATTCCTCGTGTACTCCTTTGTACGTTCTAGAGATATTTCCTGTACTCCTTTGTGCGCTGTAGAGATACCTTCTGTACTCCTTTGTGCGGTGTAGAGATACCTTCTGTACTCCTTTGTGCGCTGTAGAGATACCTTCTGTACTCCTTTGTGCGCTGTAGAGATACCTTCTGTACTCCTTTGTGCGCTGTAGAGAGACCTTCTGTACTCCTTTGTGCGCTGTAGAGATACCTTCTGTACTCCTTTGTACGCTGTAAAGATACCTCGTGTACTCCTTTGTACGTTCTAGAGATATTTCCTGTACTCCTTTGTGCGCTGTGGAGATACCTTCTGTACTCCTTTGTGCGCTGTAGAGATACCTTCTGTAATCCTTTGTGCGCTGTAGAGATACCTTCTGTACTCCTTTGTGCGCTGTAGAGATACCTTCTGTACTCCTTCGTGCACTGTAGAGATACCTTCTGTACTCCTTTGTACGCTGTAGAGATACCTCGTGTACTCCTTTGTACGTTCTAGAGATATTTCCTGTACTCCTTTGTGCGCTGTAGAGATGCCTTCTGTACTCCTTTGTGCGCTGTAGAGATACCTTCTGTACTCCTTTGTGCGCTGTAGAGATACCTTCTGTACTCCTTTGTACGCTGTGGGGATACATTCTGTACTCCTTTGTGCGCTGTAGAGATACCTTCTGTACTCCTTTGTGCGCTGTAGAGATACCTTCTGTACTCCTTTGTGCGCTGTAGAGATACCTTCTGTACTCCTTTGTGCGCTGTAGAGATACCTTCTGTACTCCTTTGTACGCTGTAGAGATACCTCGTGTACTCCTTTGTACGTTCTAGAGATATTTTTTGTACTCCTTTGTACGTTCTAGAGATATTTCTTGTACTCCTTTGTGCGCTCTAGAGATACCTTCTGTACTCCTTTGTGCGCTGTAGAGATACCTTCTGTGCTCCTTTGTGCGCTGTAGAGATACCTTCTGTACTCCTTTTTGCGCTGTAGAGATACCTTCTGTACTCCTTTGTGCGCTGTAGAGATACCTTCTGTACTCCTTTGTGCGCTGTAGAGATACATTCTGTACTCCTTTGTACGCTGTAGAGATACCTCGTGTACTCCTTTGTACGTTCTAGAGATATTTCCTGTACTCCTTTGTGCGCTGTAGAGATACCTTCTGTACTCCTTTGTGCGCTGTAGAGATACCTTCTGTACTCCTTTGTGCGCTGTAGAGATACCTTCTGTACTCCTTTGTACGCTGTAGAGATACCTTCTGTACTCCTTTGTGCGCTGTAGAGATACCTTCTGTACTCCTTTGTACGCTGTAGAGATACCTCGTGTACTCCTTTGTACGTTCTAGAGATATTTCCTGTACTCCTTTGTGCGCTGTAGAGATACCTTCTGTACTCCTTTGTGCGCTGTAGAGATACCTTCTGTACTCCTTTGTGCGCTGTAGAGATACCTTCTGTACTCCTTTGTGCGCTGTAGAGATACCTTCTGTACTCCTTTGTGCGCTGTAGAGATACCTTCTGTACTCCTTTGTGCGCTGTAGAGATACCTCGTGTACTCCTTTGTACGTTCTAGAGATATTTCCTGTACTCCTTTGTGCGCTGTAGAGATACCTTCTGTACTCCTTTGTGCGCTGTAGAGATACCTTCTGTACTCCTTTGTGCGCTGTAGAGATACCTTCTGTACTCCTTTGTGCGCTGTAGAGATACCTTCTGTACTTCTTTGTGCGCTGTAGAGATACCTTCTGTACTCCTTTGTACGCTGTAGAGATACCTCGTGTACTTCTCTGTACGTTCTAGAGATATTTCCTGTACTCCTTTGTGCGCTGTAGAGATATCTTCTGTACTCCTTTGTGCGCTGTAGAGATACCTTCTGTACTCCTTTGTGCGCTGTAGAGATTACTTCTGTACTCCTTTGTACGCTGTAGAGATACCTTCTGTACTCCTTTGTGCGCTGTATATATACCTTCTGTACTCCTTTGTGCGCTGTAGAGATACCTTCTGTACTCCTTTGTGCGCTGTAGAGATACCTTGTGTACTCCTTTGTGCGCTGAAGAGATACGTTCTGTACTCCTCCGTGCGCTGTAGAGATACCTTCTGTACTCCTTTGTGCGCTGTAGAGATACCTTCTGTACTCCTCTGTGCGCTGTAGAGATACCTTCTGTACTTCTTTGTACGCTGTAGAGATACCTCGTGTACTCCTTTGTGCGCTGTAGAGATACCTTCTGTACTCCTTTGTACGCTGTAGAGATACCTCCTGTACTCCTTTGTACGCTGTAGAGATACCTTCTGTACTCCTTTGTGCGCTGTAGAGATACCTTCTGTACTCCTTTGTGCGCTGTAGAGATACCTTCTGTACTCCTTTGTGCGCTGTAGAGATACCTTCTGTACTCCTTTGTACGCTGTAAAGATACCTCGTGTACTCCTTTGTTCGTTCTAGAGATATTTCCTGTACTCCTTTGTGCGCTGTAGAGATGCCTTCTGTACTCCTTTGTGCGCTGTAGAGATACCTTCTGTACTCCTTTGTGCGCTGTAGAGATACCTTCTGTACTCCTTTGTACGCTGTGGAGATACCTTCTGTACTCCTTTGTGCGCTGTAGAGATACCTTCTGTACTCCTTTGTGCGCTGTAGAGATACCTTCTGCACTCCTTTGTGCGCTGTAGAGATACCTTCTGTACTCCTTTGTGCGCTGTAGAGATACCTTCTGTACTCCTTTGTACGCTGTAGAGATACCTCGTGTACTCCTTTGTACGTTCTAGAGATATTTTTTGTACTCCTTTGTACGTTCTAGAGATATTTCCTGTACTCCTTTGTGCGCTGTAGAGATACCTTCTGTACTCCTTTGTGCGCTGTAGAGATACCTTCTGTACTCCTTTGTGCGCTGTAGAGATACCTTCTGTACTCCTTTGTGCGCTGTAGAGATACCTTCTGTACTCCTTTGTGCGCTGTAGAGATACCTTCTGTACTCCTTTGTGCGCTGTAGAGATACCTTCTGTACTCCTTTGTACGCTGTAGAGATACCTCGTGTACTCCTTTGTACGTTCTAGAGATATTTCCTGTACTCCTTTGTGCGCTGTAGAGATACCTTCTGTACTCCTTTGTGCGCTGTAGAGATACCTTCTGTACTCCTTTGTGCGCTGTAGAGATACCTTCTGTACTCCTTTGTACGCTGTAGAGATACCTTCTGTACTCCTTTGTGCGCTGTAGAGATACCTTCTGTACTCCTTTGTACGCTGTAGAGATACCTCGTGTACTCCTTTGTACGTTCTAGAGATATTTCCTGTACTCCTTTGTGCGCTGTAGAGATACCTTCTGTACTCCTTTGTGCGCTGTAGAGATACCTTCTGTACTCCTTTGTGCGCTGTAGAGATACCTTCTGTACTCCTTTGTGCGCTGTAGAGATACCTTCTGTACTCCTTTGTGCGCTGTAGAGATACCTTCTGTACTCCTTTGTACGCTGTAGAGATACCTCGTGTACTCCTTTGTACGTTCTAGAGATATTTCCTGTACTCCTTTGTGCGCTGTAGAGATACCTTCTGTACTCCTTTGTGCGCTGTAGAGATACCTTCTGTACTCCTTTGTGCGCTGTAGAGATACCTTCTGTACTTCTTTGTGCGCTGTAGAGATACCTTCTGTACTCCTTTGTACGCTGTAGAAGAGATACCTCGTGTACTCCTCTGTACGTTCTAGAGATATTTCCTGTACTCCTTTGTGCGCTGTAGAGATATCTTCTGTACTCCTTTGTGCGCTGTAGAGATACCTTCTGTACTCCTTTGTGCGCTGTAGAGATTACTTCTGTACTCCTTTGTACGCTGTAGAGATACCTTCTGTACTCCTTTGTGCGCTGTATATATACCTTCTGTACTCCTTTGTGCGCTGTAGAGATACCTTCTGTACTCCTTTGTGCGCTGTAGAGATACCTTGTGTACTCCTTTGTGCGCTGAATAGATACGTTCTGTACTCCTTCGTGCGCTGTAGAGATACCTTCTGTACTCCTTTGTGCGCTGTAGAGATACCTTCTGTACTCCTTTGTGCGCTGTAGAGATACCTTCTGTACTCCTTTGTACGCTGTAGAGATACCTCGTGTACTCCTTTGTGCGCTGTAGAGATACCTTCTGTACTCCTTTGTACGCTGTAGAGATACCTCCTGTACTCCTTTGTACGCTGTAGAGATACCTTCTGTACTCCTTTGTGCGCTGTAGAGATACCTTCTGTACTCCTTTGTACGCTGTAGAGATACCTCGTGTACTCTTTTGTACGTTCTAAAGATACCTCGTGTACTCCTTTGTACGTTCTAGAGATATTTCCTGTACTCCTTTGTGCGCTGTAGAGATACCTTCTGTACTCCTTTGTGCGCTGTAGAGATACCTTCTGTACTCCTTTGTGCGCTGTAGAGATACCTTCTGTACTCCTTTGTGCGCTGTAGAGATACCTTCTGTACTCCTTTGTGCGCTGTAGAGATATTTTCTGTACTCCTTTGTGCGCTGTAGAGATACCTTCTGTACTCCATTGTACGCTGTAGAGATACCTCGTGTACTCCTTTGTACGTTCTAGAGATATTTCCTGTACTCCTTTGTACGTTCTAGAGATATTTCCTGTACTCCTTTGAGCGCTGTAGAGATACCTTCTGTACTCCTTTGTGCGCTGTAGAGATACCTTCTGTACTCCTTTGTGCGCTGTAGAGATACCTTCTGTACTCCTTTGTGCGCTGTAGAGATACCTTCTGTACTCCTTTGTGCGCTGTAGAGATACCTTCTGTACTCCTTTGTGCGCTGTAGAGATACCTTCTGTACTCCTTTGTACGCTGTAGAGATACCTCGTGTACTCCTTTGTACGTTCTAGAGATATTTCCTGTACTCCTTTGTGCGCTGTAGAGATACCTTCTGTACTCCTTTGTGCGCTGTAGAGATACCTTCTGTACTCCTTTGTGCGCTGTAGAGATACCTTCTGTACTCCTTTGTACGCTGTAGAGATACCTTCAGTACTCCTTTGTGCGCTGTAGAGATACCTTCTGTACTCCTTTGTACGCTGTAGAGATACCTCGTGTACTCCTTTGTACGTTCTAAAGATACCTCGTGTACTCCTTTGTACGTTCTAGAGATATTTCCTGTACTCCTTTGTGCGCTGTAGAGATACCTTCTGCACTCCTTTGTGCGCTGTAGAGATACCTTCTGTACTCCTTTGTGCGCTGTAGAGATACCTTCTGTACTCCTTTGTACGCTGTAGAGATACCTTCAGTACTCCTTTGTGCGCTGTAGAGATACCTTCTGTACTCCTTTGTACGCTGTAGAGATACCTCGTGTACTCCTTTGTACGTTCTAAAGATACCTCGTGTACTCCTTTGTACGTTCTAGAGATATTTCCTGTACTCCTTTGTGCGCTGTAGAGATACCTTCTGTACTCCTTTGTGCGCTGTAGAGATACCTTCTGTACTCCTTTGTGCGCTGTAGAGATACCTTCTGTACTCCTTTGTGCGCTGTAGAGATACCTTCTGTACTCCTTTGTGCGCTGTAGAGATACCTTCTGTACTCCTTTGTGCGCTGTAGAGATACCTTCTGTACTCCTTTGTACGCTGTAGAGATACCTCGTGTACTCCTCTGTACGTTCTAGAGATATTTCCTGTACTCCTTTGTACGTTCTAGAGATATTTCCTGTACTCCTTTGTGCGCTGTAGAGATACCTTCTGTACTCCTTTGTGCGCTGTAGAGATACCTTCTGTACTCCTTTGTGCGCTGTAGAGATACCTTCTGTACTCCTTTGTGCGCTGTAGAGATACCTTCTGTACTCCTTTGTGCGCTGTAGAGATACCTTCTGTACTCCTTTGTGCGCTGTAGAGATACCTTCTGTACTCCTTTGTACGCTGTAGAGATACCTCGTGTACTCCTTTGTACGTTCTAGAGATATTTCCTGTACTCCTTTGTGCGCTGTAGAGATACCTTCTGTACTCCTTTGTGCGCTGTAGAGATACCTTCTGTACTCCTTTGTGCGCTGTAGAGATACCTTCTGTACTCCTTTGTGCGCTGTAGAGATACCTTCTGTACTCCTTTGTGCGCTGTAGAGATACCTTCTGTACTCCTTTGTACGTTCTAAAGATATTTCCTGTACTCCTTTGTGCGCTGTAGAGATACCTTCTGTACTCCTTTGTACGCTGTAGAGATACCTCGTGTACTCCTTTGTACGTTCTAGAGATATTTCCTGTACTCCTTTCTGCGCTGTAGAGATACCTTCTGTACTCCTTTGTGCGCTGTAGAGATACCTTCTGTACTCCTTTGTGCGCTGTAGAGATACCTTCTGTACTCCTTTGTGCGCTGTAGAGATACCTTCTGTACTCCTTTGTACGCTGTAGAGATACCTCGTGTACTCCTTTGTACGTTCTAGAGATATTTCCTGTACTCCTTTGTGCGCTGTAGAGATACCTTCTGTACTCCTTTGTGCGCTGTAGAGATACCTTCTGTACTCTTTTGTGCGCTGTAGAGATACCTTCTGTACTCCTTTGTACGCTGTGGAGATACCTTCTGTACTCCTTTGTGCGCTGTAGAGATACCTTCTGTACTCCTTTGTACGCTGTAGAGATACCTCGTGTACTCCTTTGTACGTTCTAGAGATATTTCCTGTACTCCTTTGTGCGCTGTAGAGATACCTTCTGTACTCCTTTGTGCGCTGTAGAGATACCTTCTGTACTCCTTTGTGCGCTGTAGAGATACCTTCTGTACTCCTTTGTGCGCTGTAGAGATACCTTCTGTACTCCTTTGTGCGCTGTAGAGATTCCTTCTGTACTCCTTTGTGCGCTGTAGAGATACCTTCTGTACTCCTTTGTGCGCTGTAGAGATACCTTCTGTACTCCTTTGTACGCTGTAGAGATACCTCGTGTACTCCTTTGTACGTTCTAGAGATATTTCCTGTACTCCTTTGTGCGCTGTAGAGATACCTTCTGTACTCCTTTGTGCGCTGTAGAGATACCTTCTGTACTCCTTTGTGCGCTGTAGAGATACCTTCTGTACTCCTTTGTGCGCTGTAGAGATACCTTCTGTACTCCTTTGTACGCTGTAGAGATACCTCGTGTACTCCTTTGTACGTTCTAGAGATATTTCCTGTACTCCTTTGTGCGCTGTAGAGATATCTTCTGTACTCCTTTGTGCGCTGTAGAGATACCTTCTGTACTCCTTTGTACGCTGTAGAGATACCTTCTGTACTACTTTGTGCGCTGTAGAGATACCTTCTGTACTCCTTTGTGCGCTGTAGAGATACCTTCTGTACTCCTTTGTGCGCTGTAGAGATACCTTCTGTACTCCTTTGTGCGCTGTAGAGATACCTTCTGTACTTCTTTGTACGCTGTAGAGATACCTCGTGTACTCCTTTGTACGTTCTAGAGATATTTCCTGTACTCCTTTGTACGTTCTAGAGATATTTCCTGTACTCCTTTGTGCGCTGTAGAGATACCTTCTGTACTCCTTTGTGCGCTGTAGAGATACCTTCTGTACTCCTTTGTACGCTGTAGAGATACCTCGTGTACTCCTTTGTACGTTCTAGAGATATTTCCTGTACTCCTTTGTGCGCTGTAGAGATACCTTCTGTACTCCTTTGTGCGCTGTAGAGATACCTTCTGTACTCCTTTGTGCGCTGTAGAGATACCTTCTGTACTCCTTTGTACGCTGTAGAGATACCTTCTGTACTCCTTTGTGCGCTGTAGAGATACCTTCTGTACTCCTTTGTGCGCTGTAGAGATACCTTCTGTACTCCTTTGTGCGCTGTAGAGATACCTTCTGTACTCCTTTGTGCGCTGTAGAGATACCTTCTGTACTCCTTTGTGCGCTGTAGAGATACCTTCTGTACTCCTTTGTACGCTGTAGAGATACCTCGTGTACTCCTTTGTACGTTCTAGAGATATTTTTTGTACTCCTTTGTACGTTCTAGAGATATTTCTTGTACTCCTTTGTGCGCTCTAGAGATACCTTCTGTACTCCTTTGTGCGCTGTAGAGATACCTTCTGTACTCCTTTGTGCGCTGTAGAGATACCTTCTGTACTCCTTTTTGCGCTGTAGAGATACCTTCTGTACTCCTTTGTGCGCTGTAGCGATACCTTCTGTACTCCTTTGTGCGCTGTAGAGATACCTTCTGTACTCCTTTGTACGCTGTAGAGATACCTCGTGTACTCCTTTGTACGTTCTAGAGATATTTCCTGTACTCCTTTGTGCGCTGTAGAGATACCTTCTGTACTCCTTTGTGCGCTGTAGAGATACCTTCTGTACTCCTTTGTGCGCTGTAGAGATACCTTCTGTACTCCTTTGTACGCTGTAGAGATACCTTCTGTACTCCTTTGTGCGCTGTAGAGATACCTTCTGTACTCCTTTGTACGCTGTAGAGATACCTCGTGTACTCCTTTGTACGTTCTAGAGATATTTCCTGTACTCCTTTGTGCGCTGTTGAGATACCTTCTGTACTCCTTTGTGCGCTGTAGAGATACCTTCTGTACTCCTTTGTGCGCTGTAGAGATACCTTCTGTACTCCTTTGTGCGCTGTAGAGATACCTTCTGTACTCCTTTGTGCGCTGTAGAGATACCTTCTGTACTCCTTTGTACGCTGTAGAGATACCTCGTGTACTCCTTTGTACGTTCTAGAGATATTTCCTGTACTCCTTTGTGCGCTGTAGAGATACCTTCTGTACTCCTTTGTGCGCTGTAGAGATACCTTCTGTACTCCTTTGTGCGCTGTAGAGATACCTTCTGTACTCCTTTGTGCGCTGTAGAGATACCTTCTGTACTTCTTTGTGCGCTGTAGAGATACCTTCTGTACTCCTTTGTACGCTGTAGAGATACCTCGTGTACTTCTCTGTACGTTCTAGAGATATTTCCTGTACTCCTTTGTGCGCTGTAGAGATATCTTCTGTACTCCTTTGTGCGCTGTAGAGATACCTTCTGTACTCCTTTGTGCGCTGTAGAGATTACTTCTGTACTCCTTTGTACGCTGTAGAGATACCTTCTGTACTCCTTTGTGCGCTGTATATATACCTTCTGTACTCCTTTGTGCGCTGTAGAGATACCTTCTGTACTCCTTTGTGCGCTGTAGAGATACCTTGTGTACTCCTTTGTGCGCTGAAGAGATACGTTCTGTACTCCTCCGTGCGCTGTAGAGATACCTTCTGTACTCCTTTGTGCGCTGTAGAGATACCTTCTGTACTCCTCTGTGCGCTGTAGAGATACCTTCTGTACTTCTTTGTACGCTGTAGAGATACCTCGTGTACTCCTTTGTGCGCTGTAGAGATACCTTCTGTACTCCTTTGTACGCTGTATAGATACCTCCTGTACTCCTTTGTACGCTGTAGAGATACCTTCTGTACTCCTTTGTGCGCTGTAGAGATACCTTCTGTACTCCTTTGTGCGCTGTAGAGATACCTTCTGTACTCCTTTGTGCGCTGTAGAGATACCTTCTGTACTCCTTTGTACGCTGTAAAGATACCTCGTGTACTCCTTTGTACGTTCTAGAGATATTTCCTGTACTCCTTTGTGCGCTGTAGAGATGCCTTCTGTACTCCTTTGTGCGCTGTAGAGATTCCTTCTGTACTCCTTTGTGCGCTGTAGAGATACCTTCTGTACTCCTTTGTACGCTGTGGAGATACCTTCAGTACTCCTTTGTGCGCTGTAGAGATACCTTCTGTACTCCTTTGTGCGCTGTAGAGATACCTTCTGCACTCCTTTGTGCGCTGTAGAGATACCTTCTGTACTCCTTTGTGCGCTGTAGAGATACCTTCTGTACTCCTTTGTACGCTGTAGAGATACCTCGTGTACTCCTTTGTACGTTCTAGAGATATTTTTTGTACTCCTTTGTACGTTCTAGAGATATTTCCTGTACTCCTTTGTGCGCTGTAGAGATACCTTCTGTACTCCTTTGTGCGCTGTAGAGATACCTTCTGTACTCCTTTGTGCGCTGTAGAGATACCTTCTGTACTCCTTTGTGCGCTGTAGAGATACCTTCTGTACTCCTTTGTGCGCTGTAGAGATACCTTCTGTACTCCTTTGTGCGCTGTAGAGATACCTTCTGTACTCCTTTGTACGCTGTAGAGATACCTCGTGTACTCCTTTGTACGTTCTAGAGATATTTCCTGTACTCCTTTGTGCGCTGTAGAGATACCTTCTGTACTCCTTTGTGCGCTGTAGAGATACCTTCTGTACTCCTTTGTGCGCTGTAGAGATACCTTCTGTACTCCTTTGTACGCTGTAGAGATACCTTCTGTACTCCTTTGTGCGCTGTAGAGATACCTTCTGTACTCCTTTGTACGCTGTAGAGATACCTCGTGTACTCCTTTGTACGTTCTAGAGATATTTCCTGTACTCCTTTGTGCGCTGTAGAGATACCTTCTGTACTCCTTTGTGCGCTGTAGAGATACCTTCTGTACTCCTTTGTGCGCTGTAGAGATACCTTCTGTACTCCTTTGTGCGCTGTAGAGATACCTTCTGTACTCCTTTGTGCGCTGTAGAGATACCTTCTGTACTCCTTTGTACGCTGTAGAGATACCTCGTGTACTCCTTTGTACGTTCTAGAGATATTTCCTGTACTCCTTTGTGCGCTGTAGAGATACCTTCTGTACTCCTTTGTGCGCTGTAGAGATACCTTCTGTACTCCTTTGTGCGCTGTAGAGATACCTTCTGTACTTCTTTGTGCGCTGTAGAGATACCTTCTGTACTCCTTTGTACGCTGTAGAAGAGATACCTCGTGTACTCCTCTGTACGTTCTAGAGATATTTCCTGTACTCCTTTGTGCGCTGTAGAGATATCTTCTGTACTCCTTTGTGCGCTGTAGAGATACCTTCTGTACTCCTTTGTGCGCTGTAGAGATTACTCCTGTACTCCTTTGTACGCTGTAGAGATACCTTCTGTACTCCTTTGTGCGCTGTATATATACCTTCTGTACTCCTTTGTGCGCTGTAGAGATACCTTCTGTACTCCTTTGTGCGCTGTAGAGATACCTTGTGTACTCCTTTGTGCGCTGAATAGATACGTTCTGTACTCCTTCGTGCGCTGTAGAGATACCTTCTGTACTCCTTTGTGCGCTGTAGAGATACCTTCTGTACTCCTTTGTGCGCTGTAGAGATACCTTCTGTACTCCTTTGTACGCTGTAGAGATACCTCGTGTACTCCTTTGTGCGCTGTAGAGATACCTTCTGTACTCCTTTGTACGCTGTAGAGATACCTCCTGTACTCCTTTGTACGCTGTAGAGATACCTTCTGTACTCCTTTGTGCGCTGTAGAGATACCTTCTGTACTCCTTTGTACGCTGTAGAGATACCTCGTGTACTCTTTTGTACGTTCTAAAGATACCTCGTGTACTCCTTTGTACGTTCTAGAGATATTTCCTGTACTCCTTTGTGCGCTGTAGAGATACCTTCTGTACTCCTTTGTGCGCTGTAGAGATACCTTCTGTACTCCTTTGTGTGCTGTAGAGATACCTTCTGTACTCCTTTGTGCGCTGTAGAGATACCTTCTGTACTCCTTTGTGCGCTGTAGAGATATTTTCTGTACTCCTTTGTGCGCTGTAGAGATACCTTCTGTACTTCATTGTACGCTGTAGAGATACCTCGTGTACTCCTTTGTACGTTCTAGAGATATTTCCTGTACTCCTTTGTACGTTCTAGAGATATTTCCTGTACTCCTTTGTGCGCTGTAGAGATACCTTCTGTACTCCTTTGTGCGCTGTAGAGATACCTTCTGTACTCCTTTGTGCGCTGTAGAGATACCTTCTGTACTCCTTTGTGCGCTGTAGAGATACCTTCTGTACTCCTTTGTGCGCTGTAGAGATACCTTCTGTACTCCTTTGTGCGCTGTAGAAATACCTTCTGTACTCCTTTGTACGCTGTAGAGATACCTCGTGTACTCCTTTGTACGTTCTAGAGATATTTCCTGTACTCCTTTGTGCGCTGTAGAGATACCTTCTGTACTCCTTTGTGCGCTGTAGAGATACCTTCTGTACTCCTTTGCGCGCTGTAGAGATACCTTCTGTACTCCTTTGTACGCTGTAGAGATACCTTCAGTACTCCTTTGTGCGCTGTAGAGATACCTTCTGTACTCCTTTGTACGCTGTAGAGATACCTCGTGTACTCCTTTGTACGTTCTAAAGATACCTCGTGTACTCCTTTGTACGTTCTAGAGATATTTCCTGTACTCCTTTGTGCGCTGTAGAGATACCTTCTGCACTCCTTTGTGCGCTGTAGAGATACCTTCTGTACTCCTTTGTGCGCTGTAGAGATACCTTCTGTACTCCTTTGTACGCTGTAGAGATACCTTCAGTACTCCTTTGTGCGCTGTAGAGATACCTTCTGTACTCCTTTGTACGCTGTAGAGATACCTCGTGTACTCCTTTGTACGTTCTAAAGATACCTCGTGTACTCCTTTGTACGTTCTAGAGATATTTCCTGTACTCCTTTGTGCGCTGTAGAGATACCTTCTGTACTCCTTTGTGCGCTGTAGAGATACCTTCTGTACTCCTTTGTGCGCTGTAGAGATACCTTCTGTACTCCTTTGTGCGCTGTAGAGATACCTTCTGTACTCCTTTGTGCGCTGTAGAGATACCTTCTGTACTCCTTTGTGCGCTGTAGAGATACCTTCTGTACTCCTTTGTACGCTGTAGAGATACCTCGTGTACTCCTTTGTACGTTCTAGAGATATTTCCTGTACTCCTTTGTACGTTCTAGAGATATTTCCTGTACTCCTTTGTGCGCTGTAGAGATACCTTCTGTACTCCTTTGTGCGCTGTAGAGATACCTTCTGTACTCCTTTGTGCGCTGTAGAGATACCTTCTGTACTCCTTTGTGCGCTGTAGAGATACCTTCTGTACTCCTTTGTGCGCTGTAGAGATACCTTCTGTACTCCTTTGTGCGCTGTAGAGATACCTTCTGTACTCCTTTGTACGCTGTAGAGATACCTCGTGTACTCCTTTGTACGTTCTAGAGATATTTCCTGTACTCCTTTGTGCGCTGTAGAGATACCTTCTGTACTCCTTTGTGCGCTGTAGAGATACCTTCTGTACTCCTTTGTGCGCTGTAGAGATACCTTCTGTACTCCTTTGTACGCTGTAGAGATACCTTCTGTACTACTTTGTGCGCTGTAGAGATACCTTCTATACTCCTTTGTACGCTGTAGAGATACCTCGTGTACTCCTTTGTACGTTCTAGAGATATTTCCTGTACTCCTTTGTGCGCTGTAGAGATACCTTCTGTACTCCTTTGTGCGCTGTAGAGATACCTTCTGTACTCCTTTGTGCGCTGTAGAGATACTTTCTGTACTCCTTTGTGCGCTGTAGAGATACCTTCTGTACTCCTTTGTGCGCTGTAGAGATACCTTCTGTACTCCTTTGTGCGCTGTAGAGATACCTTCTGTACTCCTTTGTACGCTGTAGAGATACCTCGTGTACTCCTTTGTACGTTCTAGAGATATTTCCTGTACTCCTTTGTGCGCTGTAGAGATACCTTCTGTACTCCTTTGTGCGCTGTAGAGATACCTTCTGTACTCCTTTGTGCGCTGTAGAGATACCTTCTGTACTCCTTTGTGCGCTGTAGAGATACCTTCTGTACTCCTTTGTACGCTGTAGAGATACCTTGTGTACTCCTTTGTACGTTCTAGAGATATTTCCTGTACTCCTTTGTGCGCTGTAGAGATACCTTCTGTACTCCTTTGTGCGCTGTAGAGATACCTTCTGTACTCCTTTGTGCGCTGTAGAGATACCTTCTGTACTCCTTTGTGCGCTGTAGAGATACCTTCTGTACTCCTTTGTACGCTGTAGAGATACCTTCTGTACTCCTTTGTGCGCTGTAGAGATACCTTCTGTACTCCTTTGTGCGCTGTAGAGATACCTTCTGTACTCCTTTGTGCGCTGTAGAGATACCTTCTGTACTCCTTTGTACGCTGTAGAGATACCTCGTGTACTCCTTTGTACGTTCTAGAGATATTTCCTGTACTCCTTTGTGCGCTGTAGAGATACCTTCTGTACTCCTTTGTGCGCTGTAGAGATACCTTCTGTACTCCTTTGTGCGCTGTAGAGATACCTTCTGTACTTCTTTGTGCGCTGTAGAGATACCTTCTGTACTCCTTTGTACGCTGTAGAAGAGATACCTCGTGTACTCCTCTGTACGTTCTAGAGATATTTCCTGTACTCCTTTGTGCGCTGTAGAGATATCTTCTGTACTCCTTTGTGCGCTGTAGAGATACCTTCTGTACTCCTTTGTGCGCTGTAGAGATTACTTCTGTACTCCTTTGTACGCTGTAGAGATACCTTCTGTACTCCTTTGTGCGCTGTATATATACCTTCTGTACTCCTTTGTGCGCTGTAGAGATACCTTCTGTACTCCTTTGTGCGCTGTAGAGATACCTTGTGTACTCCTTTGTGCGCTGAAGAGATACGTTCTATACTCCTTCGTGCGCTGTAGAGATACCTTCTGTACTCCTTTGTGCGCTGTAGAGATACCTTCTGTACTCCTTTGTGCGCTGTAGAGATACCTTCTGTACTCCTTTGTACGCTGTAGAGATACCTCGTGTACTCCTTTGTGCGCTGTAGAGATACCTTCTGTACTCCTTTGTACGCTGTAGAGATACCTCCTGTACTCCTTTGTACGCTGTAGAGATACCTTCTGTACTCCTTTGTGCGCTGTAGAGATACCTTCTGTACTCCTTTGTACGCTGTAGAGATACCTCGTGTACTCCTTTATACGTTCTAGAGATACCTCGTGTACTCCTTTGTACGTTCTAGAGATATTTCCTGTACTCCTTTGTGCGCTGTAGAGATACCTTCTGTACTCCTTTGTGCGCTGTAGAGATACCTTCTGTACTCCTTTGTGCGCTGTAGAGATACCTTCTGTACTCCTTTGTACGCTGTAGAGATACCTTCAGTACTCCTTTGTGCGCTGTAGAGATACCTTCTGTACTCCTTTGTACGCTGTAGAGATACCTCGTGTACTCTTTTGTACGTTCTAAAGATACCTCGTGTACTCCTTTGTACGTTCTAGAGATATTTCCTGTACTCCTTTGTGCGCTGTAGAGATACCTTCTGTACTCCTTTGTGCGCTGTAGAGATACCTTCTGTACTCCTTTGTGCGCTGTAGAGATACCTTCTGTACTCCTTTGTGCGCTGTAGAGATACCTTCTGTACTCCTTTGTGCGCTGTAGAGATAATTTCTGTACTCCTTTGTGCGCTGTAGAGATACCTTCTGTACTCCATTGTACGCTGTAGAGATACCTCGTGTACTCCTTTGTACGTTCTAGAGATATTTCCTGTACTCCTTTGTACGTTCTAGAGATATTTCCTGTACTCCTTTGTGCGCTGTAGAGATACCTTCTGTACTCCTTTGTGCGCTGTAGAGATACCTTCTGTACTCCTTTGTGCGCTGTAGAGATACCTTCTGTACTCCTTTGTGCGCTGTAGAGATACCTTCTGTACTCCTTTGTGCGCTGTAGAGATACCTTCTGTACTCCTTTGTGCGCTGTAGAGATACCTTCTGTACTCCTTTGTACGCTGTAGAGATACCTCGTGTACTCCTTTGTACGTTCTAGAGATATTTCCTGTACTCCTTTGTGCGCTGTAGAGATACCTTCTGTACTCCTTTGTGCGCTGTAGAGATACCTTCTGTACTCCTTTGTGCGCTGTAGAGATACCTTCTGTACTCCTTTGTACGCTGTAGAGATACCTTCAGTACTCCTTTGTGCGCTGTAGAGATACCTTCTGTACTCCTTTGTACGCTGTAGAGATACCTCGTGTACTCCTTTGTACGTTCTAAAGATACCTCGTGTACTCCTTTGTACGTTCTAGAGATATTTCCTGTACTCCTTTGTGCGCTGTAGAGATACCTTCTGCACTCCTTTGTGCGCTGTAGAGATACCTTCTGTACTCCTTTGTGCGCTGTAGAGATACCTTCTGTACTCCTTTGTACGCTGTAGAGATACCTTCAGTACTCCTTTGTGCGCTGTAGAGATACCTTCTGTACTCCTTTGTACGCTGTAGAGATACCTCGTGTACTCCTTTGTACGTTCTAAAGATATCCGTGTACTCCTTTGTACGTTCTGGAGATATTTCCTGTACTCCTTTGTGCGCTGTAGAGATACCTTCTGTACACCTTTGTGCGCTGTAGAGATACCTTCTGTACTCCTTTGTGCGCTGTAGAGATACCTTCTGTACTCCTTTGTGCGCTGTAGAGATACCTTCTGTACTCCTTTGTGCGCTGTAGAGATACCTTCTGTACTCCTTTGTGCGCTGTAGAGATACCTTCTGTACTCCTTTGTACGCTGTAGAGATACCTCGTGTACTCCTTTGTACGTTCTAGAGATATTTCCTGTACTCCTTTGTACGTTCTAGAGATATTTCCTGTACTCCTTTGTGCGCTGTAGAGATACCTTCTGTACTCCTTTGTGCGCTGTAGAGATACCTTCTGTACTCCTTTGTGCGCTGTAGAGATACCTTCTGTACTCCTTTGTGCGCTGTAGAGATACCTTCTGTACTCCTTTGTGCGCTGTAGAGATACCTTCTGTACTCCTTTGTGCGCTGTAGAGATACCTTCTGTACTCCTTTGTACGCTGTAGAGATACCTCGTGTACTCCTTTGTACGTTCTAGAGATATTTCCTGTACTCCTTTGTGCGCTGTAGAGATACCTTCTGTACTCCTTTGTGCGCTGTAGAGATACCTTCTGTACTCCTTTGTGCGCTGTAGAGATACCTTCTGTACTCCTTTGTACGCTGTAGAGATACCTTCTGTACTACTTTGTGCGCTGTAGAGATACCTTCTATACTCCTTTGTACGCTGTAGAGATACCTCGTGTACTCCTTTGTACGTTCTAGAGATATTTCCTGTACTCCTCTGTGCGCTGTATAGATACCTTCTGTACTCCTTTGTGCGCTGTAGAGATACCTTCTGTACTCCTTTGTGCGCTGTAGAGATACTTTCTGTACTCCTTTGTGCGCTGTAGAGATACCTTCTGTACTCCTTTGTGCGCTGTAGAGATACCTTCTGTACTCCTTTGTGCGCTGTAGAGATACCTTCTGTACTCCTTTGTACGCTGTAGAGATACCTCGTGTACTCCTTTGTACGTTCTAGAGATATTTCCTGTACTCCTTTGTGCGCTGTAGAGATACCTTCTGTACTCCTTTGTGCGCTGTAGAGATACCTTCTGTACTCCTTTGTGCGCTGTAGAGATACCTTCTGTACTCCTTTGTGCGCTGTAGAGATACCTTCTGTACTCCTTTGTACGCTGTAGAGATACCTCGTGTACTCCTTTGTACGTTCTAGAGATATTTCCTGTACTCCTTTGTGCGCTGTAGGGATACCTTCTGTACTCCTTTGTGCGCTGTAGAGATACCTTCTGTACTCCTTTGTGCGCTGTAGAGATACCTTCTGTACTCCTTTGTGCGCTGTAGAGATACCTTCTGTACTCCTTTGTGCGCTGTAGAGATACCTTCTGTACTCCTTTGTACGCTGTAGAGATACCTTCTGTACTCCTTTGTGCGCTGTAGAGATACCTTCTGTACTCCTTTGTGCGCTGTAGAGATACCTTCTGTACTCCTTTGTGCGCTGTAGAGATACCTTCTGTACTCCTTTGTGCGCTGTAGAGATACCTTCTGTACTCCTTTGTGCGCTGTAGAGATACCTTCTGTACTCCTTTGTACGCTGTAGAGATACCTCGTGTACTCCTTTGTACGTTCTAGAGATATTTCCTGTACTCCTTTGTACGTTCTAGAGATATTTCCTGTACTCCTTTGTGCGCTGTAGAAATACCTTCTGTACACCTTTGTGCGCTGTAGAGATACCTTCTGTACTCCTTTGTGCGCTGTAGAGATACCTTCTGTACTCCTTTGTGCGCTGTAGAGATACCTTCTGTACTCCTTTGTGCGCTGTAGAGATACCTTCTGTACTCCTTTGTGCGCTGTAGAGATACCTCCTGTACTCCTTTGTACGCTGTAGAGATACCTCGTGTACTCCTTTGTACGTTCTAGAGATATTTCCTGTACTCCTTTGTGCGCTGTAGAGATACCTTCTGTACTCCTTTGTGCGCTGTAGAGATATCTTCTGTACTCCTTTGTGCGCTGTTGAGATACCTTCTGTACTCCTTTTTACGCTGTAGAGAAACCTTCTGTACTCCTTTGTGCGCTGTAGAGATACCTTCTGTACTCCTTTGTACGCTGTAGAGATTCCTCGTGTACTCCTTTGTACGTTCTAGAGATATTGCCTGTACTCCTTTGTGCGCTGTAGAGATACCTTCTGTACTCCTTTGTGCGGTGTAGAGATACCTTCTGTACTCCTTTGTGCGCTGTAGAGATACCTTCTGTACTCCTTTGTGCGCTGTAGAGATACCTTCTGTACTCCTTTGTGCGCTGTAGAGAGACCTTCTGTACTCCTTTGTGCGCTGTAGAGATACCTTCTGTACTCCTTTGTACGCTGTAAAGATACCTCGTGTACTCCTTTGTACGTTCTAGAGATATTTCCTGTACTCCTTTGTGCGCTGTAGAGATACCTTCTGTACTCCTTTGTGCGCTGTAGAGATACCTTCTGTACTCCTTTGTGCGCTGTAGAGATACCTTCTGTACTCCTTTGTGCGCTGTAGAGATACCTTCTGTACTCCTTTGTGCGCTGTAGAGATACCTTCTGTACTCCTTTGTACGCTGTAGAGATACCTCGTGTATTCCTTTGTACGTTCTAGAGATATTTCCTGTACTCCTTTGTGCGCTGTAGAGATGCCTTCTGTACTCCTTTGTGCGCTGTAGAGATACCTTCTGTACTCCTTTGTGCGCTGTAGAGATACCTTCTGTACTCCTTTGTACGCTGTGGAGATACCTTCTGTACTCCTTTGTGCGCTGTAGAGATACCTTCTGTACTCCTTTGTGCGCTGTAGAGATACCTTCTGTACTCCTTTGTGCGCTGTAGAGATACCTTCTGTACTCCTTTGTGCGCTGTAGAGATACCTTCTGTACTCCTTTGTACGCTGTAGAGATACCTCGTGTACTCCTTTGTACGTTCTAGAGATATTTTTTGTACTCCTTTGTACGTTCTAGAGATATTTCCTGTACTCCTTTGTGCGCTGTAGAGATACCTTCTGTACTCCTTTGTGCGCTGTAGAGATACCTTCTGTACTCCTTTGTGCGCTGTAGAGATACCTTCTGTACTCCTTTGTGCGCTGTAGAGATACCTTCTGTACTCCTTTGTGCGCTGTAGAGATACCTTCTGTATTCCTTTGTGCGCTGTAGAGATACCTTCTGTACTCCTTTGTACGCTGTAGAGATACCTCGTGTACTCCTTTGTACGTTCTAGAGATATT
Source organism: Morinoia aosen (assembly GCA_030386875.1). Lineage (NCBI taxonomy): Eukaryota > Metazoa > Arthropoda > Malacostraca > Amphipoda > Talitridae > Morinoia > Morinoia aosen. The sequence continues at coordinate 20,835,336 of JASJYW010000027.1, read as the reverse complement.
TCCTGTACTCCTTTGTGCGCTGTAGAGATACCTTCTGTACTCCTTTGTGCGCTGTAGAGATACCTTCTGTACTCCTTTGTGCGCTGTAGAGATACCTTCTGTACTCCTTTGTACGCTGTAGAGATACCTTCTGTACTCCTTTGTGCGCTGTAGAGATACCTTCTGTACTCCTTTGTACGCTGTAGAGATACCTCGTGTACTCCTTTGTACGTTCTAGAGATATTTCCTGTACTCCTTTGTGCGCTGTAGAGATACCTTCTGTACTCCTTTGTGCGCTGTAGAGATACCTTCTGTACTCCTTTGTGCGCTGTAGAGATACCTTCTGTACTCCTTTGTGCGCTGTAGAGATACCTTCTGTACTCCTTTGTGCGCTGTAGAGATACCTTCTGTACTCCTTTGTACGCTGTAGAGATACCTCGTGTACTCCTTTGTACGTTCTAGAGATATTTCCTGTACTCCTTTGTGCGCTGTAGAGATACCTTCTGTACTCCTTTGTGCGCTGTAGAGATACCTTCTGTACTCCTTTGTGCGCTGTAGAGATACCTTCTGTACTCCTTTGTGCGCTGTAGAGATACCTTCTGTACTTCTTTGTGCGCTGTAGAGATACCTTCTGTACTCCTTTGTACGCTATAGAGATACCTCGTGTACTCCTCTGTACGTTCTAGAGATATTTCCTGTACTCCTTTGTGCGCTGTAGAGATATCTTCTGTACTCCTTTGTGCGCTGTAGAGATACCTTCTGTACTCCTTTGTGCGCTGTAGAGATTACTTCTGTACTCCTTTGTACGCTGTAGAGATACCTTCTGTACTCCTTTGTGCGCTGTAGAGATACCTTCTGTACTCCTTTGTGCGCTGTAGAGATACCTTCTGTACTCCTTTGTGCGCTGTAGAGATACCTTCTGTACTCCTTTGTACGCTGTAGAGATACCTCGTGTACTCCTTTGTACGTTCTAGAGATATTTTTTGTACTCCTTTGTACGTTCTAGAGATATTTCCTGTACTCCTTTGTGCGCTGTAGAGATACCTTCTGTACTCCTTTGTGCGCTGTAGAGATACCTTCTGTACTCCTTTGTGCGCTGTAGAGATACCTTCTGTACTCCTTTGTGCGCTGTAGAGATACCTTCTGTACTCCTTTGTGCGCTGTAGAGATACCTTCTGTATTCCTTTGTGCGCTGTAGAGATACCTTCTGTACTCCTTTGTACGCTGTAGAGATACCTCGTGTACTCCTTTGTACGTTCTAGAGATATTTCCTGTACTCCTTTGTGCGCTGTTGAGATACCTTCTGTACTCCTTTGTGCGCTGTAGAGATACCTTCTGTACTCTTTTGTGCGCTGTAGAGATACCTTCTGTACTCCTTTGTACGCTGTAGAGATACCTTCTGTACTCCTTTGTGCGCTGTAGAGATACCTTCTGTACTCCTTTGTACGCTGTAGAGATACCTCGTGTACTCCTTTGTACGTTCTAGAGATATTTCCTGTACTCCTTTGTGCGCTGTAGAGATACCTTCTGTACTCCTTTGTGCGCTGTAGAGATACCTTCTGTACTCCTTTGTGCGCTGTAGAGATACCTTCTGTACTCCTTTGTGCGCTGTAGAGATACCTTCTGTACTCCTTTGTGCGCTGTAGAGATACCTTCTGTACTCCTTTGTACGCTGTAGAGATACCTCGTGTACTCCTTTGTACGTTCTAGAGATATTTCCTGTACTCCTTTGTGCGCTGTAGAGATACCTTCTGTACTCCTTTGTGCGCTGTAGAGATACCTTCTGTACTCCTTTGTGCGCTGTAGAGATACCTTCTGTACTCCTTTGTGCGCTGTAGAGATACCTTCTGTACTTCTTTGTGCGCTGTAGAGATACCTTCTGTACTCCTTTGTACGCTATAGAGATACCTCGTGTACTCCTCTGTACGTTCTAGAGATATTTCCTGTACTCCTTTGTGCGCTGTAGAGATATCTTCTGTACTCCTTTGTGCGCTGTAGAGATACCTTCTGTACTCCTTTGTGCGCTGTAGAGATTACTTCTGTACTCCTTTGTACGCTGTAGAGATACCTTCTGTACTCCTTTGTGCGCTGTATATATACCTTCTGTACTCCTTTGTGCGCTGTAGAGATACCTTCTGTACTCCTTTGTGCGCTGTAGAGATACCTTGTGTACTCCTTTGTGCGCTGAAGAGATACGTTCTGTACTCCTTCGTGCGCTTTAGAGATACCTTCTGTACTCCTTTGTGCGCTGTAGAGATACCTTCTGTACTCCTTTGTGCGCTGTAGAGATACCTTCTGTACTCCTTTGTACGCTGTAGAGATACCTCGTGTACTCCTTTGTGCGCTGTAGAGATACCTTCTGTACTCCTTTGTACGCTGTAGAGATACCTCCTGTACTCCTTTGTACGCTGTAGAGATACCTTCTGTACTCCTTTGTGCGCTGTAGAGATACCTTCTGTACTCCTTTGTGCGCTGTAGAGATACCTTCTGTACTCCTTTGTGCGCTGTAGAGATACCTTCTGTACTCCTTTGTACGCTGTAGAGATACCTCGTGTACTCCTTTGTACGTTCTAGAGATATTTCCTGTTCTCCTTTGTGCGCTGTAGAGATGCCTTCTGTACTCCTTTGTGCGCTGTAGAGATACCTTCTGTACTCCTTTGTGCGCTGTAGAGATACCTTCTGTACTCCTTTGCACGCTGTGGAGATACCTTCTGTACTCCTTTGTGCGCTGTAGAGATACCTTCTGTACTCCTTTGTGCGCTGTAGAGATACCTTCTGCACTCCTTTGTGCGCTGTAGAGATACCTTCTGTACTCCTTTGTGCGCTGTAGAGATACCTTCTGTACTCCTTTGTACGCTGTAGAGATACCTCGTGTACTCCTTTGTACGTTCTAGAGATATTTTTTGTACTCCTTTGTACGTTCTAGAGATATTTCCTGTACTCCTTTGTGCGCTGTAGAGATACCTTCTGTACTCCTTTGTGCGCTGTAGAGATACCTTCTGTACTCCTTTGTGCGCTGTAGAGATACCTTCTGTACTCCTTTGTGCGCTGTAGAGATATCTTCTGTACTCCTTTGTGCGCTGTAGAGATACCTTCTGTACTCCTTTGTGCGCTGTAGAGATACCTTCTGTACTCCATTGTACGCTGTAGAGATACCTCGTGTACTTCTTTGTACGTTCTAGAGATATTTCCTGTACTCCTTTGTGCGCTGTAGAGATACCTTCTGTACTCCTTTGTGCGCTGTAGAGATACCTTCTGTACTCCTTTGTGCGCTGTAGAGATACCTTCTGTACTCCTTTGTACGCTGTAGAGATACCTTCTGTACTCCTTTGTGCGCTGTAGAGATACCTTCTGTACTCCTTTGTACGCTGTAGAGATACCTCGTGTACTCCTTTGTACGTTCTAGAGATATTTCCTGTACTCCTTTGTGCGCTGTAGAGATACCTTCTGTACTCCTTTGTGCGCTGTAGAGATACCTTCTGTACTCCTTTGTGCGCTGTAGAGATACCTTCTGTACTCCTTTGTGCGCTGTAGAGATACCTTCTGTACTCCTTTGTGCGCTGTAGAGATACCTTCTGTACTCCTTTGTACGCTGTAGAGATACCTCGTGTACTCCTTTGTACGTTCTAGAGATATTTCCTGTTCTCCTTTGTGCGCTGTAGAGATACCTTCTGTACTCCTTTGTGCGCTGTAGAGATACCTTCTGTACTCCTTTGTGCGCTGTAGAGATACCTTCTGTACTCCTTTGTGCGCTGTAGAGATACCTTCTGTACTTCTTTGTGCGCTGTAGAGATACCTTCTGTACTCCTTTGTACGCTGTACAGATACCTCGTGTACTCCTCTGTACGTTCTAGAGATATTTCCTGTACTCCTTTGTGCGCTGTAGAGATATCTTCTGTACTCCTTTGTGCGCTGTAGAGATACCTTCTGTACTCCTTTGTGCGCTGTAGAGATTACTTCTGTACTCCTTTGTACGCTGTAGAGATACCTTCTGTACTCCTTTGTGCGCTGTATATATACCTTCTGTACTCCTTTGTGCGCTGTAGAGATACCTTCTGTACTCCTTTGTGCGCTGTAGAGATACCTTGTGTACTCCTTTGTGCGCTGAAGAGATACGTTCTGTACTCCTTCGTGCGCTGTAGAGATACCTTCTGTACTCCTTTGTGCGCTGTAGAAATACCTTCTGTACTCCTTTGTGCGCTGTAGAGATACCTCGTGTACTCCTTTGTGCGCTGTAGAAATACCTTCTGTACTCCTTTGTACGCTGTAGAGATACCTCCTGTACTCCTTTGTACGCTGTAGAGATACCTTCTGTACTCCTTTGTGCGCTGTAGAGATACCTTCTGTACTCCTTTGTACGCTGTAGAGATACCTCGTGTACTCCTTCATACGTTCTAGAGATACCTCGTGTACTCCTTTGTACGTTCTAGAGATATTTCCTGTACTCCTTTGTGCGCTGTAGAAATACCTTCTGTACTCCTTTGTGCGCTGTAGAGATACCTTCTGTACTCCTTTGTGCGCTGTAGAGATACCTTCTGTACTCCTTTGTACGCTGTAGAGATACCTTCAGTACTCCTTTGTGCGCTGTAGAGATACCTTCTGTACTCCTTTGTACGCTGTAGAGATACCTCGTGTACTCCTTTGTACGTTCTAAAGATACCTCGTGTACTCCTTTGTACGTTCTAGAGATATTTCCTGTACTCCTTTGTGCGCTGTAGAGATACCTTCTGTACTCCTTTGTGCGCTGTAGAGATACCTTCTGTACTCCTTTGTGCGCTGTAGAGATACCTTCTGTACTCCTTTGTGCGCTGTAAAGATACCTTCTGTACTCCTTTGTACGCTGTAGAGATACATCGTGTACTCCTTTGTACGTTCTAGAGATATTTCCTGTTCTCCTTTGTGCGCTGTAGAGATGCCTTCTGTACTCCTTTGTGCGCTGTAGAGATACTTTCTGTACTCCTTTGTGCGCTGTAGAGATACCTTCTGTACTCCTTTGTACGCTGTGGAGATACCTTCTGTACTCCTTTGTGCGCTGTAGAGATACCTTCTGTACTCCTTTGTACGCTGTAGAGATACCTTCTGTACTCCTTTGTGCGCTGTAGAGATACCTTCTGTACTCCTTTGTACGCTGTAGAGATACCTCGTGTACTCCTTTGTACGTTCTAGAGATATTTCCTGTACTCCTTTGTGCGCTGTAGAGATACCTTCTGTACTCCTTTGTGCGCTGTAGAGATACCTTCTGTACTCCTTTGTGCGCTGTAGAGATACCTTCTGTACTCCTTTGTGCGCTGTAGAGATACCTTCTGTACTCCTTTGTGCGCTGTAGAGATACCTTCTGTACTCCTTTGTACGCTGTAGAGATACCTCGTGTACTCCTTTGTACGTTCTAGAGATATTTCCTGTACTCCTTTGTGCGCTGTAGAGATACCTTCTGTACTTCTTTGTGCGCTGTAGAGATACCTTCTGTACTCCTTTGTGCGCTGTAGAGATACCTTCTGTACTCCTTTGTGCGCTGTAGAGATACCTTCTGTACTTCTTTGTGCGCTGTAGAGATACCTTCTGTACTCCTTTGTACGCTATAGAGATACCTCGTGTACTCCTCTGTACGTTCTAGAGATATTTCCTGTACTCCTTTGTGCGCTGTAGAGATATCTTCTGTACTCCTTTGTGCGCTGTAGAGATACCTTCTGTACTCCTTTGTGCGCTGTAGAGATTACTTCTGTACTCCTTTGTACGCTGTAGAGATACCTTCTGTACTCCTTTGTGCGCTGTATATATACCTTCTGTACTCCTTTGTGCGCTGTAGAGATACCTTCTGTACTCCTTTGTGCGCTGTAGAGATACCTTGTGTACTCCTTTGTGCGCTGAAGAGATACGTTCTGTACTCCTTCGTGCGCTTTAGAGATACCTTCTGTACTCCTTTGTGCGCTGTAGAGATACCTTCTGTACTCCTTTGTGCGCTGTAGAGATACCTTCTGTACTCCTTTGTACGCTGTAGAGATACCTCGTGTACTCCTTTGTGCGCTGTAGAGATACCTTCTGTACTCCTTTGTACGCTGTAGAGATACCTCCTGTACTCCTTTGTACGCTGTAGAGATACCTTCTGTACTCCTTTGTGCGCTGTAGAGATACCTTCTGTACTCCTTTGTGCGCTGTAGAGATACCTTCTGTACTCCTTTGTGTGCTGTAGAGATACCTTCTGTGCTCCTTTGTACGCTGTAGAGATACCTCGTGTACTCCTTTGTACGTTCTAGAGATATTTCCTGTTCTCCTTTGTGCGCTGTAGAGATGCCTTCTGTACTCCTTTGTGCGCTGTAGAGATACCTTCTGTACTCCTTTGTGCGCTGTAGAGATACCTTCTGTACTCCTTTGTACGCTGTGGAGATACCTTCTGTACTCCTTTGTGCGCTGTAGAGATACCTTCTGTACTCCTTTGTGCGCTGTAGAGATACCTTCTGCACTTCTTTGTGCGCTGTAGAGATACCTTCTGTACTCCTTTGTGCGCTGTAGAGATACCTTCTGTACTCCTTTGTACGCTGTAGAGATACCTCGTGTACTCCTTTGTACGTTCTAGAGATATTTTTTGTACTCCTTTGTACGTTCTAGAGATATTTCCTGTACTCCTTTGTGCGCTGTAGAGATACCTTCTGTACTCCTTTGTGCGCTGTAGAGATACCTTCTGTACTCCTTTGTGCGCTGTAGAGATACCTTCTGTACTCCTTTGTGCGCTGTAGAGATATCTTCTGTACTCCTTTGTGCGCTGTAGAGATACCTTCTGTACTCCTTTGTGCGCTGTAGAGATACCTTCTGTACTCCATTGTACGCTGTAGAGATACCTCGTGTACTCCTTTGTACGTTCTAGAGATATTTCATGTACTCCTTTGTGCGCTGTAGAGATACCTTCTGTACTCCTTTGTGCGCTGTAGAGATACCTTCTGTACTCCTTTGTGCGCTGTAGAGATACCTTCTGTACTCCTTTGTACGCTGTAGAGATACCTTCTGTACTCCTTTGTGCGCTGTAGAGATACCTTCTGTACTCCTTTGTACGCTGTAGAGATACCTCGTGTACTCCTTTGTACGTTCTAGAGATATTTCCTGTACTCCTTTGTGCGCTGTAGAGATACCTTCTGTACTCCTTTGTGCGCTGTAGAGATACCTACTGTACTCCTTTGTGCGCTGTAGAGATACCTTCTGTACTCCTTTGTGCGCTGTAGAGATACCTTCTGTACTCCTTTGTGCGCTGTAGAGATACCTTCTGTACTCCTTTGTACGCTGTAGAGATACCTCGTGTACTCCTTTGTACGTTCTAGAGATATTTCCTGTTCTCCTTTGTGCGCTGTAGAGATACCTTCTGTACTCCTTTGTGCGCTGTAGAGATACCTTCTGTACTCCTTTGTGCGCTGTAGAGATACCTTCTGTACTCCTTTGTGCGCTGTAGAGATACCTTCTGTACTTCTTTGTGCGCTGTAGAGATACCTTCTGTACTCCTTTGTACGCTGTACAGATACCTCGTGTACTCCTCTGTACGTTCTAGAGATATTTCCTGTACTCCTTTGTGCGCTGTAGAGATATCTTCTGTACTCCTTTGTGCGCTGTAGAGATACCTTCTGTACTCCTTTGTGCGCTGTAGAGATTACTTCTGTACTCCTTTGTACGCTGTAGAGATACCTTCTGTACTCCTTTGTGCGCTGTATATATACCTTCTGTACTCCTTTGTGCGCTGTAGAGATACCTTCTGTACTCCTTTGTGCGCTGTAGAGATACCTTCTGTACTCCTTTGTGCGCTGTAGAGATACCTTCTGTACTCCTTTGTACGCTGTAGAGATACCTCGTGTACTCCTTTGTACGTTCTAGAGATATTTCCTGTACTCCTTTGTGCGCTGTAGAGATACCTTCTGTACTCCTTTGTGCGCTGTAGAGATACCTTCTGTACTCCTTTGTGCGCTGTAGAGATACCTTCTGTACTCCTTTGTGCGCTGTAGAGATACCTTCTGTACTCCTTTGTGCGCTGTAGAGATACCTTCTGTACTCCTTTGTACGCTGTAGAGATACCTCGTGTACTCCTTTGTACGTTCTAGAGATATTTCCTGTACTCCTTTGTGCGCTGTAGAGATACCTTCTGTACTTCTTTGTGCGCTGTAGAGATACCTTCTGTACTCCTTTGTGCGCTGTAGAGATACCTTCTGTACTCCTTTGTGCGCTGTAGAGATACCTTCTGTACTTCTTTGTGCGCTGTAGAGATACCTTCTGTACTCCTTTGTACGCTATAGAGATACCTCGTGTACTCCTCTGTACGTTCTAGAGATATTTCCTGTACTCCTTTGTGCGCTGTAGAGATATCTTCTGTACTCCTTTGTGCGCTGTAGAGATACCTTCTGTACTCCTTTGTGCGCTGTAGAGATTACTTCTGTACTCCTTTGTACGCTGTAGAGATACCTTCTGTACTCCTTTGTGCGCTGTATATATACCTTCTGTACTCCTTTGTGCGCTGTAGAGATACCTTCTGTACTCCTTTGTGCGCTGTAGAGATACCTTGTGTACTCCTTTGTGCGCTGAAGAGATACGTTCTGTACTCCTTCGTGCGCTTTAGAGATACCTTCTGTACTCCTTTGTGCGCTGTAGAGATACCTTCTGTACTCCTTTGTGCGCTGTAGAGATACCTTCTGTACTCCTTTGTACGCTGTAGAGATACCTCGTGTACTCCTTTGTGCGCTGTAGAGATACCTTCTGTACTCCTTTGTACGCTGTAGAGATACCTCCTGTACTCCTTTGTACGCTGTAGAGATACCTTCTGTACTCCTTTGTGCGCTGAAGAGATACCTTCTGTACTCCTTTGTGCGCTGTAGAGATACCTTCTGTACTCCTTTGTGCGCTGTAGAGATACCTTCTGTACTCCTTTGTACGCTGTAGAGATACCTCGTGTACTCCTTTGTACGTTCTAGAGATATTTCCTGTTCTCCTTTGTGCGCTGTAGAGATGCCTTCTGTACTCCTTTGTGCGCTGTAGAGATACCTTCTGTACTCCTTTGTGCGCTGTAGAGATACCTTCTGTACTCCTTTGTACGCTGTGGAGATACCTTCTGTACTCCTTTGTGCGCTGTAGAGATACCTTCTGTACTCCTTTGTGCGCTGTAGAGATACCTTCTGCACTTCTTTGTGCGCTGTAGAGATACCTTCTGTACTCCTTTGTGCGCTGTAGAGATACCTTCTGTACTCCTTTGTACGCTGTAGAGATACCTCGTGTACTCCTTTGTACGTTCTAGAGATATTTTTTGTACTCCTTTGTACGTTCTAGAGATATTTCCTGTACTCCTTTGTGCGCTGTAGAGATACCTTCTGTACTCCTTTGTGCGCTGTAGAGATACCTTCTGTACTCCTTTGTGCGCTGTAGAGATACCTTTTGTACTCCTTTGTGCGCTGTAGAGATATCTTCTGTACTCCTTTGTGCGCTGTAGAGATACCTTCTGTACTCCTTTGTGCGCTGTAGAGATACCTTCTGTACTCCATTGTACGCTGTAGAGATACCTCGTGTACTCCTTTGTACGTTCTAGAGATATTTCATGTACTCCTTTGTGCGCTGTAGAGATACCTTCTGTACTCCTTTGTGCGCTGTAGAGATACCTTCTGTACTCCTTTGTGCGCTGTAGAGATACCTTCTGTACTCCTTTGTACGCTGTAGAGATACCTTCTGTACTCCTTTGTGCGCTGTAGAGATACCTTCTGTACTCCTTTGTACGCTGTAGAGATACCTCGTGTACTCCTTTGTACGTTCTAGAGATATTTCCTGTACTCCTTTGTGCGCTGTAGAGATACCTTCTGTACTCCTTTGTGCGCTGTAGAGATACCTACTGTACTCCTTTGTGCGCTGTAGAGATACCTTCTGTACTCCTTTGTGCGCTGTAGAGATACCTTCTGTACTCCTTTGTGCGCTGTAGAGATACCTTCTGTACTCCTTTGTACGCTGTAGAGATACCTCGTGTACTCCTTTGTACGTTCTAGAGATATTTCCTGTTCTCCTTTGTGCGCTGTAGAGATACCTTCTGTACTCCTTTGTGCGCTGTAGAGATACCTTCTGTACTCCTTTGTGCGCTGTAGAGATACCTTCTGTACTCCTTTGTGCGCTGTAGAGATACCTTCTGTACTTCTTTGTGCGCTGTAGAGATACCTTCTGTACTCCTTTGTACGCTGTACAGATACCTCGTGTACTCCTCTGTACGTTCTAGAGATATTTCCTGTACTCCTTTGTGCGCTGTAGAGATATCTTCTGTACTCCTTTGTGCGCTGTAGAGATACCTTCTGTACTCCTTTGTGCGCTGTAGAGATTACTTCTGTACTCCTTTGTACGCTGTAGAGATACCTTCTGTACTCCTTTGTGCGCTGTATATATACCTTCTGTACTCCTTTGTGCGCTGTAGAGATACCTTCTGTACTCCTTTGTGCGCTGTAGAGATACCTTGTGTACTCCTTTGTGCGCTGAAGAGATACGTTCTGTACTCCTTCGTGCGCTGTAGAGATACCTCGTGTACTCCTTTGTGCGCTGTAGAGATACCTTCTGTACTCCTTTGTACGCTGTAGAGATACCTCCTGTACTCCTTTGTACGCTGTAGAGATACCTTCTGTACTCCTTTGTGCGCTGTAGAGATACCTTCTGTACTCCTTTGTACGCTGTAGAGATACCTCGTGTACTCCTTCATACGTTCTAGAGATACCTCGTGTACTCCTTTGTACGTTCTAGAGATATTTCCTGTACTCCGTTGTGCGCTGTAGAAATACCTTCTGTACTCCTTTGTGCGCTGTAGAGATACCTTCTGTACTCCTTTGTGCGCTGTAGAGATACCTTCTGTACTCCTTTGTACGCTGTAGAGATACCTTCAGTACTCCTTTGTGCGCTGTAGAGATACCTTCTGTACTCCTTTGTACGCTGTAGAGATACCTCGTGTACTCCTTTGTACGTTCTAAAGATACCTCGTGTACTCCTTTGTACGTTCTAGAGATATTTCCTGTACTCCTTTGTGCGCTGTAGAGATACCTTCTGTACTCCTTTGTGCGCTGTAGAGATACCTTCTGTACTCCTTTGTGCGCTGTAGAGATACCTTCTGTACTCCTTTGTGCGCTGTAAAGATACCTTCTGTACTCCTTTGTGCGCTGTAGAGATATTTTCTGTACTCCTTTGTGCGCTGTAGAGATACCTTCTGTACTCCATTGTACGCTGTAGAGATACCTCGTGTACTCCTTTGTACGTTCTAGAGATATTTCCTGTACTCCTTTGTACGTTCTAGAGATATTTCCTGTACTCCTTTGTGCGCTGTAGAGATACCTTCTGTACTCCTTTGTGCGCTGTAGAGATACCTTCTGTACTCCTTTGTGCGCTGTAGAGATGCCTTCTGTACTCCTTTGTGCGCTGTAGAGATACCTTCTGTACTCCTTTGTGCGCTGTAGAGATACCTTCTGTACTCCATTGTGCGCTGTAGAGATACCTTCTGTACTCCTTTGTACGCTGTAGAGATACCTTCAGTACTCCTTTGTGCGCTGTAGAGATACCTTCTGTACTCCTTTGTACGCTGTAGAGATACCTCGTGTACTCCTTTGTACGTTCTAAAGATACCTCGTGTACTCCTTTGTACGTTCTAGAGATATTTCCTGTACTCCTTTGTGCGCTGTAGAGATACCTTCTGCACTCCTTTGTGCGCTGTCGAGATACCTTCTGTACTCCTTTGTGCGCTGTAGAGATACCTTCTGTACTCCTTTGTACGCTGTAGAGATACCTTCAGTACTCCTTTGTGCGCTGTAGAGATACCTTCTGTACTCCTTTGTACGCTGTAGAGATACCTCGTGTACTCCTTTGTACGTTCTAAAGATACTTCGTGTACTCCTTTGTACGTTCTAGAGATATTTCCTGTACTCCTTTGTGCGCTGTAGAGATACCTTCTGTACTCCTTTGTGCGCTGTAGAGATACCTTCTGTACTCCTTTGTGCGCTGTAGAGATACCTTCTGTACTCCTTTGTGCGCTGTAGAGATACCTTCTGTACTCCTTTGTGCGCTGTAGAGATACCTTCTGTACTCCTTTGTGCGCTGTAGAGATACCTTCTGTACTCCTTTGTGCGCTGTAGAGATACCTTCTGTACTCCTTTGTGCGCTGTAGAGATACCTTCTGTACTCCTTTGTGCGCTGTAGAGATACCTTCTGTACTCCTTTGTGCGCTGTAGAGATACCTTCTGTACTCCTTTGTGCGCTGTAGAGATACCTTCTGTACTCCTTTGTACGCTGTAGAGATACCTCGTGTACTCCTTTGTACGTTCTAGAGATATTTCCTGTACTCCTTTGTGCGCTGTAGAGATACCTTCTGTACTCCTTTGTGCGCTGTAGAGATACCTTCTGTACTCCTTTGTGCGCTGTAGAGATACCTTCTGTACTCCTTTGTACGCTGTAGAGATACCTTCTGTACTCCTTTGTGCGCTGTAGAGATACCTTCTATACTCCTTTGTACGCTGTAGAGATACCTCGTGTACTCCTTTGTACATTCTAGAGATATTTCCTGTACTCCTTTGTGCGCTGTAGAGATACCTTCTGTACTCCTTTGTGCGCTGTAGAGATACCTTCTGTACTCCTTTGTGCGCTGTAGAGATACTTTCTGTACTCCTTTGTGCGCTGTAGAGATACCTTCTGTACTCCTTTGTGCGCTGTAGAGATACCTTCTGTACTCCTTTGTGCGCTGTAGAGATACCTTCTGTACTCCTTTGTACGCTGTAGAGATACCTCGTGTACTCCTTTGTACGTTTTAGAGATATTTCCTGTACTCCTTTGTGCGCTGTAGAGATACCTTCTGTACTCCTTTGTGCGCTGTAGAGATACCTTCTGTACTCCTTTGTGCGCTGTAGAGATACCTTCTGTACTCCTTTGTGCGCTGTAGAGATACCTTCTGTACTCCTTTGTACGCTGTAGAGATACCTCGTGTACTCCTTTGTACGTTCTAGAGATATTTCCTGTACTCCTTTGTGCGCTGTAGAGATACCTTCTGTACTCCTTTGTGCGTTGTAGAGATACCTTCTGTACTCCTTTGTGCGCTGTAGAGATACCTTCTGTACTCCTTTGTACGCTGTAGAGATACCTCGTGTACTCCTTTGTACGTTCTAGAGATATTTCCTGTACTCCTTTGTGCGCTGTAGAGATACCTTCTGTACTCCTTTGTGCGCTGTAGGGATACCTTCTGTACTCCTTTGTACGCTGTAGAGATACCTCGTGTACTCCTTTGTACGTTCTAGAGATATTTCCTGTACTCCGTTGTGCGCTGTAGAGATACCTTCTGTACTCCTTTGTGCGCTGTAGAGATACCTTCTGTACTCCTTTGTGCGCTGTAGAGATACCTTCTGTACTCCTTTGTGCGCTGTAGAGATACCTTCTGTACTCCTTTGTGCGCTGTAGAGGTACCTTCTGTACTCCTTTGTACGCTGTAGAGATACCTTCTGTACTCCTTCGTGCGCTGTAGAGATACCTCGTGTACTCCTTTGTGCGCTGTAGAGATACCTTCTGTACTCCTTTGTACGCTGTAGAGATACCTCCTGTACTCCTTTGTACGCTGTAGAGATACCTTCTGTACTCCTTTGTGCGCTGTAGAGATACCTTCTGTACTCCTTTGTACGCTGTAGAGATACCTCGTGTACTCCTTCATACGTTCTAGAGATACCTCGTGTACTCCTTTGTACGTTCTAGAGATATTTCCTGTACTCCGTTGTGCGCTGTAGAAATACCTTCTGTACTCCTTTGTGCGCTGTAGAGATACCTTCTGTACTCCTTTGTGCGCTGTAGAGATACCTTCTGTACTCCTTTGTACGCTGTAGAGATACCTTCAGTACTCCTTTGTGCGCTGTAGAGATACCTTCTGTACTCCTTTGTACGCTGTAGAGATACCTCGTGTACTCCTTTGTACGTTCTAAAGATACCTCGTGTACTCCTTTGTACGTTCTAGAGATATTTCCTGTACTCCTTTGTGCGCTGTAGAGATACCTTCTGTACTCCTTTGTGCGCTGTAGAGATACCTTCTGTACTCCTTTGTGCGCTGTAGAGATACCTTCTGTACTCCTTTGTGCGCTGTAAAGATACCTTCTGTACTCCTTTGTGCGCTGTAGAGATATTTTCTGTACTCCTTTGTGCGCTGTAGAGATACCTTCTGTACTCCATTGTACGCTGTAGAGATACCTCGTGTACTCCTTTGTACGTTCTAGAGATATTTCCTGTACTCCTTTGTACGTTCTAGAGATATTTCCTGTACTCCTTTGTGCGCTGTAGAGATACCTTCTGTACTCCTTTGTGCGCTGTAGAGATACCTTCTGTACTCCTTTGTGCGCTGTAGAGATGCCTTCTGTACTCCTTTGTGCGCTGTAGAGATACCTTCTGTACTCCTTTGTGCGCTGTAGAGATACCTTCTGTACTCCATTGTGCGCTGTAGAGATACCTTCTGTACTCCTTTGTACGCTGTAGAGATACCTTCAGTACTCCTTTGTGCGCTGTAGAGATACCTTCTGTACTCCTTTGTACGCTGTAGAGATACCTCGTGTACTCCTTTGTACGTTCTAAAGATACCTCGTGTACTCCTTTGTACGTTCTAGAGATATTTCCTGTACTCCTTTGTGCGCTGTAGAGATACCTTCTGCACTCCTTTGTGCGCTGTCGAGATACCTTCTGTACTCCTTTGTGCGCTGTAGAGATACCTTCTGTACTCCTTTGTACGCTGTAGAGATACCTTCAGTACTCCTTTGTGCGCTGTAGAGATACCTTCTGTACTCCTTTGTACGCTGTAGAGATACCTCGTGTACTCCTTTGTACGTTCTAAAGATACTTCGTGTACTCCTTTGTACGTTCTAGAGATATTTCCTGTACTCCTTTGTGCGCTGTAGAGATACCTTCTGTACTCCTTTGTGCGCTGTAGAGATACCTTCTGTACTCCTTTGTGCGCTGTAGAGATACCTTCTGTACTCCTTTGTGCGCTGTAGAGATACCTTCTGTACTCCTTTGTGCGCTGTAGAGATACCTTCTGTACTCCTTTGTGCGCTGTAGAGATACCTTCTGTACTCCTTTGTGCGCTGTAGAGATACCTTCTGTACTCCTTTGTGCGCTGTAGAGATACCTTCTGTACTCCTTTGTGCGCTGTAGAGATACCTTCTGTACTCCTTTGTGCGCTGTAGAGATACCTTCTGTACTCCTTTGTGCGCTGTAGAGATACCTTCTGTACTCCTTTGTACGCTGTAGAGATACCTCGTGTACTCCTTTGTACGTTCTAGAGATATTTCCTGTACTCCTTTGTGCGCTGTAGAGATACCTTCTGTACTCCTTTGTGCGCTGTAGAGATACCTTCTGTACTCCTTTGTGCGCTGTAGAGATACCTTCTGTACTCCTTTGTACGCTGTAGAGATACCTTCTGTACTCCTTTGTGCGCTGTAGAGATACCTTCTATACTCCTTTGTACGCTGTAGAGATACCTCGTGTACTCCTTTGTACATTCTAGAGATATTTCCTGTACTCCTTTGTGCGCTGTAGAGATACCTTCTGTACTCCTTTGTGCGCTGTAGAGATACCTTCTGTACTCCTTTGTGCGCTGTAGAGATACTTTCTGTACTCCTTTGTGCGCTGTAGAGATACCTTCTGTACTCCTTTGTGCGCTGTAGAGATACCTTCTGTACTCCTTTGTGCGCTGTAGAGATACCTTCTGTACTCCTTTGTACGCTGTAGAGATACCTCGTGTACTCCTTTGTACGTTTTAGAGATATTTCCTGTACTCCTTTGTGCGCTGTAGAGATACCTTCTGTACTCCTTTGTGCGCTGTAGAGATACCTTCTGTACTCCTTTGTGCGCTGTAGAGATACCTTCTGTACTCCTTTGTGCGCTGTAGAGATACCTTCTGTACTCCTTTGTACGCTGTAGAGATACCTCGTGTACTCCTTTGTACGTTCTAGAGATATTTCCTGTACTCCTTTGTGCGCTGTAGAGATACCTTCTGTACTCCTTTGTGCGTTGTAGAGATACCTTCTGTACTCCTTTGTGCGCTGTAGAGATACCTTCTGTACTCCTTTGTACGCTGTAGAGATACCTCGTGTACTCCTTTGTACGTTCTAGAGATATTTCCTGTACTCCTTTGTGCGCTGTAGAGATACCTTCTGTACTCCTTTGTGCGCTGTAGGGATACCTTCTGTACTCCTTTGTACGCTGTAGAGATACCTCGTGTACTCCTTTGTACGTTCTAGAGATATTTCCTGTACTCCGTTGTGCGCTGTAGAGATACCTTCTGTACTCCTTTGTGCGCTGTAGAGATACCTTCTGTACTCCTTTGTGCGCTGTAGAGATACCTTCTGTACTCCTTTGTGCGCTGTAGAGATACCTTCTGTACTCCTTTGTGCGCTGTAGAGGTACCTTCTGTACTCCTTTGTACGCTGTAGAGATACCTTCTGTACTCCTTTGTGCGCTGTAGAGATACCTTCTGTACTCCTTTGTACGCTGTTGAGATACCTCGTGTACTCCTTTGTACGTTCTAGAGATATTTCCTGTACTCCTTTGTGCGCTGTAGAAATACCTTCTGTACTCCTTTGTGCGCTGTAGAGATACCTTCTGTACTCCTTTGTGCACTGTAGAGATACCTTCTGTACTCCTTTGTGCGCTGTAGAGATACCTTCTGTACTCCTTTGTGCGCTGTAAAGATACCTTCTGTACTCCTTTGTGCGCTGTAGAGATATTTTCTGTACTCCTTTGTGCGCTGTAGAGATACCTTCTGTACTCCATTGTACGCTGTAGAGATACCTCGTGTACTCCTTTGTACGTTCTAGAGATATTTCCTGTACTCCTTTGTACGTTCTAGAGATATTTCCTGTACTCCTTTGTGCGCTGTAGAGATACCTTCTGTACTCCTTTGTGCGCTGTAGAGATACCTTCTGTACTCCTTTGTGCGCTGTAGAGATGCCTTCTGTACTCCTTTGTGCGCTGTAGAGATACCTTCTGTACTCCTTTGTGCGCTGTAGAGATACCTTCTGTACTCCTTTGTGCGCTGTAGAGATACCTTCTGTACTCCTTTGTACGCTGTAGAGATACCTCGTGTACTCCTTTGTACGTTCTAGAGATATTTCCTGTACTCCTTTTTGCGCTGTAGAGATACCTTCTGTACTCCTTTGTGCGCTGTAGAGATACCTTCTGTACTCCATTGTGCGCTGTAGAGATACCTTCTGTACTCCTTTGTACGCTGTAGAGATACCTTCAGTACTCCTTTGTGCGCTGTAGAGATACCTTCTGTACTCCTTTGTACGCTGTAGAGATACCTCGTGTACTCCTTTGTACGTTCTAAAGATACCTCGTGTACTCCTTTGTACGTTCTAGAGATATTTCCTGTACTCCTTTGTGCGCTGTAGAGATACCTTCTGCACTCCTTTGTGCGCTGTCGAGATACCTTCTGTACTCCTTTGTGCGCTGTAGAGATACCTTCTGTACTCCTTTGTACGCTGTAGAGATACCTTCAGTACTCCTTTGTGCGCTGTAGAGATACCTTCTGTACTCCTTTGTACGCTGTAGAGATACCTCGTGTACTCCTTTGTACGTTCTAAAGATACTTCGTGTACTCCTTTGTACGTTCTAGAGATATTTCCTGTACTCCTTTGTGCGCTGTAGAGATACCTTCTGTACTCCTTTGTGCGCTGTAGAGATACCTTCTGTACTCCTTTGTGCGCTGTAGAGATACCTTCTGTACTCCTTTGTGCGCTGTAGAGATACCTTCTGTACTCCTTTGTGCGCTGTAGAGATACCTTCTGTACTCCTTTGTGCGCTGTAGAGATACCTTCTGTACTCCTTTGTACGCTGTAGAGATACCTCGTGTACTCCTTTGTACGTTCTAGAGATATTTCCTGTACTCCTTTGTACGTTCTAGAGATATTTCCTGTACTCCTTTGTGCGCTGTAGAGATACCTTCTGTACTCCTTTGTGCGCTGTAGAGATACCTTCTGTACTCCTTTGTGCGCTGTAGAGATACCTTCTGTACTCCTTTGTGCGCTGTAGAGATACCTTCTGTACTCCTTTGTGCGCTGTAGAGATACCTTCTGTACTCCTTTGTGCGCTGTAGAGATACCTTCTGTACTCCTTTGTACGCTGTAGAGATACCTCGTGTACTCCTTTGTACGTTCTAGAGATATTTCCTGTACTCCTTTGTGCGCTGTAGAGATACCTTCTGTACTCCTTTGTGCGCTGTAGAGATACCTTCTGTACTCCTTTGTGCGCTGTAGAGATACCTTCTGTACTCCTTTGTACGCTGTAGAGATACCTTCTGTACTCCTTTGTGCGCTGTAGAGATACCTTCTATACTCCTTTGTACGCTGTAGAGATACCTCGTGTACTCCTTTGTACGTTCTAGAGATATTTCCTGTACTCCTTTGTGCGCTGTAGAGATACCTTCTGTACTCCGTTGTGCGCTGTAGAGATACCTTCTGTACTCCTTTGTGCGCTGTAGAGATACTTTCTGTACTCCTTTGTGCGCTGTAGAGATACCTTCTGTACTCCTTTGTGCGCTGTAGAGATACCTTCTGTACTCCTTTGTGCGCTGTAGAGATACCTTCTGTACTCCTTTGTACGCTGTAGAGATACCTCGTGTACTCCTTTGTACGTTTTAGAGATATTTCCTGTACTCCTTTGTGCGCTGTAGAGATACCTTCTGTACTCCTTTGTGCGCTGTAGAGATACCTTCTGTACTCCTTTGTGCGCTGTAGAGATACCTTCTGTACTCCTTTGTGCGCTGTAGAGATACCTTCTGTACTCCTTTGTACGCTGTAGAGATACCTCGTGTACTCCTTTGTACGTTCTAGAGATATTTCCTGTACTCCTTTGTGCGCTGTAGAGATACCTTCTGTACTCCTTTGTGCGCTGTAGAGATACCTTCTGTACTCCTTTGTGCGCTGTAGAGATACCTTCTGTACTCCTTTGTGCGCTGTAGAGATACCTTCTGTACTCCTTTGTGCGCTGTAGAGATACCTTCTGTACTCCTTTGTACGCTGTAGAGATACCTCGTGTACTCCTTTGTACGTTCTAGAGATATTTCCTGTACTCCTTTGTGCGCTGTAGAGATACCTTCTGTACTCCTTTGTGCGCTGTAGGGATACCTTCTGTACTCCTTTGTACGCTGTAGAGATACCTCGTGTACTCCTTTGTACGTTCTAGAGATATTTCCTGTACTCCGTTGTGCGCTGTAGAGATACCTTCTGTACTCCTTTGTGCGCTGTAGAGATACCTTCTGTACTCCTTTGTGCGCTGTAGAGATACCTTCTGTACTCCTTTGTGCGCTGTAGAGATACCTTCTGTACTCCTTTGTGCGCTGTAGAGATACCTTTTGTACTCCTTTGTACGCTGTAGAGATACCTCGTGTACTCCTTTGTACGTTCTAGAGATATTTCCTGTACTCCTTTGTGCGCTGTAGAGATACCTTCTGTACTCCTTTGTGCGCTGTAGAGATACCTTCTGTACTCCTTTGTGCGCTGTAGAGGTACCTTCTGTACTCCTTTGTACGCTGTAGAGATACCTTCTGTACTCCTTTGTGCGCTGTAGAGATACCTTCTGTACTCCTTTGTACGCTGTTGAGATACCTCGTGTACTCCTTTGTACGTTCTAGAGATATTTCCTGTACTCCTTTGTGCGCTGTAGAAATACCTTCTGTACTCCTTTGTGCGCTGTAGAGATACCTTCTGTACTCCTTTGTGCACTGTAGAGATACCTTCTGTACTCCTTTGTGCGCTGTAGAGATACCTTCTGTACTCCTTTGTACGCTGTAGAGATACCTCGTGTACTCCTTTGTACGTTCTAGAGATATTTCCTGTACTCCTTTGTGCGCTGTAGAGATACCTTCTGTACTCCTTTGTGCGCTGTAGAGATACCTTCTGTACTCCTTTGTGCGCTGTAGAGATACCTTCTGTACTCCTTTGTGCGCTGTAGAGATACCTTCTGTACTCCTTTGTGCGCTGTAGAGATACCTTCTGTACTCCTTTGTACGCTGTAGAGATACCTCGTGTACTCCTTTGTACGTTCAAGAGATATTTCCTGTACTCCTTTGTGCGCTGTAGAGATACCTTCTGTACTCCTTTGTGCACTGTAGAGATACCTTCTGTACTCCTTTGTGCGCTGTAGAGATACCTTCTGTACTCCTTTGTACGCTGTAGAGATACCTTCTGTACTCCTTTGTGCGCTGTAGAGATACCTTCTGTACTCCTTTGTGCGCTGTAGAGATACCTTCTGTAATCCTTTGTGCGCTGTAGAGATACCTTCTGTACTCCTTTGTACGCTGTAGAGATACCTTCTGTACTCCTTTGTGCGCTGTAGAGATACCTTCTGTACTCCTTTGTGCGCTGTAGAGATACCTTCTGTACTCCTTTGTGCGCTGTAGAGATACCTTCTTTACTCCTTTGTGCGCTGTAGAGATACCTTCTGTACTCCTTTGTACGCTGTAGAGATACCTCGTGTACTCCTTTGTACGTTCTAGAGATATTCCCTGTACTCCTTTGTGCGCTGTAGAGATACCTTCTGTACTCCTTTGTGCGCTGTAGAGATACCTTCTGTACTCCTTTGTGCGCTGTAGAGATACCTTCTGTACTCCTTTGTACGCTGTAGAGATACCTTCTGTACTCCTTTGTGCGCTGTAGAGATACCTTCTGTACTCCTTTGTGCGCTGTAGAGATACCTTCTGTACTCCTTTGTGCGCTGTAGAGATACCTTCTGTACTCCTTTGTGCGCTGTAGAGATACCTTCTGTACTCCTTTGTATGCTGTAGAGATACCTCGTGTACTCCTTTGTACGTTCTAGAGATATTTCCTGTACTCCTTTGTGCGCTGTAGAGATACCTTCTGTACTCCTTTGTGCGCTGTAGAGATACCTTCTGTACTCCTTTGTGCACTGAAGAGATACCTTCTGTACTCCTTTGTGCGCTGTAGAGATACCTTCTGTACTCCTTTGTGCGCTGTAGAGATACCTTCTGTACTCCTTTGTGCGCTGTAGAGATACCTTCTGTACTCCTTTGTGCGCTGTAGAGATACCTTCTGTACTCCTTTGTGCGCTGTAGAGATACCTTCTGTACTCCTTTGTGCGCTGTAGAGATACCTTCTGTACTCCTTTGTATGCTGTAGAGATACCTCGTGTACTCCTTTGTACGTTCTAGAGATATTTCCTGTACTCCTTTGTGCGCTGTAGAGATACCTTCTGTACTCCTTTGTGCGCTGTAGAGATACCTTCTGTACTCCTTTGTGCACTGAAGAGATACCTTCTGTACTCCTTTGTGCGCTGTAGAGATACCTTCTGTACTCCTTTGTACGCTGTAGAGATACCTCGTGTACTCCTTTGTACGTTCTAGAGATATTTCCTGTACTCCGTTGTGCGCTGTAGAGATACCTTCTGTACTCCTTTGTGCGCTGTAGAGATACCTTTTGTACTCCTTTGTGCGCTGTAGAGATACCTTCTGTACTCCTTTGTGCGCTGTAGAGATACCTTCTGTACTCCTTTGTGCGCTGTAGAGATACCTTCTGTACTCCTTTGTACGCTGTAGAGATACCTCGTGTACTCCTTTGTACGTTCTAGAGATATTTCCTGTACTCCTTTGTGCGCTGTAGAGATACCTTCTGTACTCATTTGTGCGCTGTAGAGATACCTTCTGTACTCCTTTGTGCGCTGTAGAGATACCTTCTGTACTCCTTTGTACGCTGTAGAGATACCTTCTGTACTCCTTTGTGCGCTGTAGAGATACCTTCTGTACTCCTTTGTACGCTGTTGAGATACCTCGTGTACTCCTTTGTACGTTCTAGAGATATTTCCTGTACTCCTTTGTGCGCTGTAGAGATACCTTCTGTACTCCTTTGTGCGCTGTAGAGATACCTTCTGTACTCCTTTGTGCACTGTAGAGATACCTTCTGTACTCCTTTGTGCGCTGTAGAGATACCTTCTGTACTCCTTTGTGCGCTGTAGAGATACCTTCTGTACTCCTTTGTGCGCTGTAGAGATACCTTCTGTACTCCTTTGTACGCTGTAGAGATACCTCGTGTACTCCTTTGTACGTTCTAGAGATATTTCCTGTACTCCTTTGTGCGCTGTAGAGATACCTTCTGTACTCCTTTGTGCGCTGTAGAGATAACTTCTGTACTCCTTTGTGCGCTGTAGAGATACCTTCTGTACTCCTTTGTGCGCTGTAGAGATACCTTCTGTACTCCTTTGTGCGCTGTAGAGATACCTTCTGTACTCCTTTGTGCGCTGTAGAGATACCTTCTGTACTCCTTTGTGCGCTGTAGAGATACCTTCTGTACTCCTTTGTACGCTGTAGAGATACCTCGTGTACTCCTTTGTACGTTCTAGAGATATTTCCTGTACTCCTTTGTGTGCTGTAGAGATACCTTCTGTACTCCTTTGTGCACTGTAGAGATACCTTCTGTACTCCTTTGTGCGCTGTAGAGATACCTTCTGTACTCCTTTGTACGCTGTAGAGATACCTTCTGTACTCCTTTGTGCGCTGTAGAGATACCTTCTGTACTCCTTTGTGCGCTGTAGAGATACCTTCTGTAATCCTTTGTGCGCTGTAGAGATACCTTCTGTACTCCTTTGTACGCTGTAGAGATACCTTCTGTACTCCTTTGTGCGCTGTAGAGATACCTTCTGTACTCCTTTGTGCGCTGTAGAGATACCTTCTGTACTCCTTTGTGCGCTGTAGAGATACCTTCTGTACTCCTTTGTGCGCTGTAGAGATACCTTCTGTACTCCTTTGTCCGCTGTAGAGATACCTCGTGTACTCATTTGTACGTTCTAAAGATATTTCCTGTACTCCTTTGTGCGCTGTAGAGATACCTTCTGTACTCCTTTGTGCGCTGTAGAGATACCTTCTGTACTCCTTTGTGCGCTGTAGAGATACCTTCTGTACTCCTTTGTACGCTGTAGAGATACCTTCTGTACTCCTTTGTGCGCTGTAGAGATACCTTCTGTACTCCTTTGTACGCTGTAGAGATACCTCGTGTACTCCTTTGTACGTTCTAGAGATATTTCCTGTACTCCTTTGTGCGCTGTAGAGATACCTTCTGTACTCCTTTGTGCGCTGTAGAGATACCTTCTGTACTCCTTTGTGCGCTGTAGAGATACCTTCTGTACTCCTTTGTGCGCTGTAGAGATACCTTCTGTACTCCTTTGTGCGCTGTAGAGATACCTTCTGTACTCCTTTGTACGCTGTAGAGATACCTCGTGTACTCCTTTGTACGTTCTAGAGATATTTCCTGTTCTCCTTTGTGCGCTGTAGAGATACCTTCTGTACTCCTTTGTGCGCTGTAGAGATACCTTCTGTACTCCTTTGTGCGCTGTAGAGATACCTTCTGTACTCCTTTGTGCGCTGTAGAGATACCTTCTGTACTTCTTTGTGCGCTGTAGAGATACCTTCTGTACTCCTTTGTACGCTGTACAGATACCTCGTGTACTCCTCTGTACGTTCTAGAGATATTTCCTGTACTCCTTTGTGCGCTGTAGAGATATCTTCTGTACTCCTTTGTGCGCTGTAGAGATACCTTCTGTACTCCTTTGTGCGCTGTAGAGATTACTTCTGTACTCCTTTGTACGCTGTAGAGATACCTTCTGTACTCCTTTGTGCGCTGTATATATACCTTCTGTACTCCTTTGTGCGCTGTAGAGATACCTTCTGTACTCCTTTGTGCGCTGTAGAGATACCTTGTGTACTCCTTTGTGCGCTGAAGAGATACGTTCTGTACTCCTTCGTGCGCTGTAGAGATACCTTCTGTACTCCTTTGTGCGCTGTAGAAATACCTTCTGTACTCCTTTGTGCGCTGTAGAGATACCTCGTGTACTCCTTTGTGCGCTGTAGAGATACCTTCTGTACTCCTTTGTACGCTGTAGAGATACCTCCTGTACTCCTTTGTACGCTGTAGAGATACCTTCTGTACTCCTTTGTGCGCTGTAGAGATACCTTCTGTACTCCTTTGTACGCTGTAGAGATACCTCGTGTACTCCTTCATACGTTCTAGAGATACCTCGTGTACTCCTTTGTACGTTCTAGAGATATTTCCTGTACTCCTTTGTGCGCTGTAGAAATACCTTCTGTACTCCTTTGTGCGCTGTAGAGATACCTTCTGTACTCCTTTGTGCGCTGTAGAGATACCTTCTGTACTCCTTTGTACGCTGTAGAGATACCTTCAGTACTCCTTTGTGCGCTGTAGAGATACCTTCTGTACTCCTTTGTACGCTGTAGAGATACCTCGTGTACTCCTTTGTACGTTCTAAAGATACCTCGTGTACTCCTTTGTACGTTCTAGAGATATTTCCTGTACTCCTTTGTGCGCTGTAGAGATACCTTCTGTACTCCTTTGTGCGCTGTAGAGATACCTTCTGTACTCCTTTGTGCGCTGTAGAGATACCTTCTGTACTCCTTTGTGCGCTGTAAAGATACCTTCTGTACTCCTTTGTACGCTGTAGAGATACATCGTGTACTCCTTTGTACGTTCTAGAGATATTTCCTGTTCTCCTTTGTGCGCTGTAGAGATGCCTTCTGTACTCCTTTGTGCGCTGTAGAGATACTTTCTGTACTCCTTTGTGCGCTGTAGAGATACCTTCTGTACTCCTTTGTACGCTGTGGAGATACCTTCTGTACTCCTTTGTGCGCTGTAGAGATACCTTCTGTACTCCTTTGTACGCTGTAGAGATACCTTCTGTACTCCTTTGTGCGCTGTAGAGATACCTTCTGTACTCCTTTGTACGCTGTAGAGATACCTCGTGTACTCCTTTGTACGTTCTAGAGATATTTCCTGTACTCCTTTGTGCGCTGTAGAGATACCTTCTGTACTCCTTTGTGCGCTGTAGAGATACCTTCTGTACTCCTTTGTGCGCTGTAGAGATACCTTCTGTACTCCTTTGTGCGCTGTAGAGATACCTTCTGTACTCCTTTGTGCGCTGTAGAGATACCTTCTGTACTCCTTTGTGCGCTGTAGAGATACCTTCTGTACTCCTTTGTACGCTGTAGAGATACCTCGTTTACTCCTTTGTACGTTCTAGAGATATTTCCTGTACTCCTTTGTGCGCTGTAGAGATACCTTCTGTACTTCTTTGTGCGCTGTAGAGATACCTTCTGTACTCCTTTGTGCGCTGTAGAGATACCTTCTGTACTCCTTTGTGCGCTGTAGAGATACCTTCTGTACTTCTTTGTGCGCTGTAGAGATACCTTCTGTACTCCTTTGTACGCTATAGAGATACCTCGTGTACTCCTCTGTACGTTCTAGAGATATTTCCTGTACTCCTTTGTGCGCTGTAGAGATATCTTCTGTACTCCTTTGTGCGCTGTAGAGATACCTTCTGTACTCCTTTGTGCGCTGTAGAGATTACTTCTGTACTCCTTTGTACGCTGTAGAGATACCTTCTGTACTCCTTTGTGCGCTGTATATATACCTTCTGTACTCCTTTGTGCGCTGTAGAGATACCTTCTGTACTCCTTTGTGCGCTGTAGAGATACCTTGTGTACTCCTTTGTGCGCTGAAGAGATACGTTCTGTACTCCTTCGTGCGCTTTAGAGATACCTTCTGTACTCCTTTGTGCGCTGTAGAGATACCTTCTGTACTCCTTTGTGCGCTGTAGAGATACCTTCTGTACTCCTTTGTACACTGTAGAGATACCTCGTGTACTCCTTTGTGCGCTGTAGAGATACCTTCTGTACTCCTTTGTACGCTGTAGAGATACCTCCTGTACTCCTTTGTACGCTGTAGAGATACCTTCTGTACTCCTTTGTGCGCTGTAGAGATACCTTCTGTACTCCTTTGTGCGCTGTAGAGATACCTTCTGTACTCCTTTGTGCGCTGTAGAGATACCTTCTGTACTCCTTTGTACGCTGTAGAGATACCTCGTGTACTCCTTTGTACGTTCTAGAGATATTTCCTGTTCTCCTTTGTGCGCTGTAGAGATGCCTTCTGTACTCCTTTGTGCGCTGTAGAGATACCTTCTGTACTCCTTTGTGCGCTGTAGAGATACCTTCTGTACTCCTTTGTACGCTGTGGAGATACCTTCTGTACTCCTTTGTGCGCTGTAGAGATACCTTCTGTACTCCTTTGTGCGCTGTAGAGATACCTTCTGCACTCCTTTGTGCGCTGTAGAGATACCTTCTGTACTCCTTTGTGCGCTGTAGAGATACCTTCTGTACTCCTTTGTACGCTGTAGAGATACCTCGTGTACTCCTTTGTACGTTCTAGAGATATTTTTTGTACTCCTTTGTACGTTCTAGAGATATTTCCTGTACTCCTTTGTGCGCTGTAGAGATACCTTCTGTACTCCTTTGTGCGCTGTAGAGATACCTTCTGTACTCCTTTGTGCGCTGTAGAGATACCTTCTGTACTCCTTTGTGCGCTGTAGAGATATCTTCTGTACTCCTTTGTGCGCTGTAGAGATACCTTCTGTACTCCTTTGTGCGCTGTAGAGATACCTTCTGTACTCCATTGTACGCTGTAGAGATACCTCGTGTACTCCTTTGTACGTTCTAGAGATATTTCCTGTACTCCTTTGTGCGCTGTAGAGATACCTTCTGTACTCCTTTGTGCGCTGTAGAGATACCTTCTGTACTCCTTTGTGCGCTGTAGAGATCCCTTCTGTACTCCTTTGTACGCTGTAGAGATACCTTCTGTACTCCTTTGTGCGCTGTAGAGATACCTTCTGTACTCCTTTGTACGCTGTAGAGATACCTCGTGTACTCCTTTGTACGTTCTAGAGATATTTCCTGTACTCCTTTGTGCGCTGTAGAGATACCTTCTGTACTCCTTTGTGCGCTGTAGAGATACCTTCTGTACTCCTTTGTGCGCTGTAGAGATACCTTCTGTACTCCTTTGTGCGCTGTAGAGATACCTTCTGTACTCCTTTGTGCGCTGTAGAGATACCTTCTGTACTCCTTTGTACGCTGTAGAGATACCTCGTGTACTCCTTTGTACGTTCTAGAGATATTTCCTGTTCTCCTTTGTGCGCTGTAGAGATACCTTCTGTACTCCTTTGTGCGCTGTAGAGATACCTTCTGTACTCCTTTGTGCGCTGTAGAGATACCTTCTGTACTCCTTTGTGCGCTGTAGAGATACCTTCTGTACTTCTTTGTGCGCTGTAGAGATACCTTCTGTACTCCTTTGTACGCTGTACAGATACCTCGTGTACTCCTCTGTACGTTCTAGAGATATTTCCTGTACTCCTTTGTGCGCTGTAGAGATATCTTCTGTACTCCTTTGTGCGCTGTAGAGATACCTTCTGTACTCCTTTGTGCGCTGTAGAGATTACTTCTGTACTCCTTTGTACGCTGTAGAGATACCTTCTGGACTCCTTTGTGCGCTGTATATATACCTTCTGTACTCCTTTGTGCGCTGTAGAGATACCTTCTGTACTCCTTTGTGCGCTGTAGAGATACCTTGTGTACTCCTTTGTGCGCTGAAGAGATACGTTCTGTACTCCTTCGTGCGCTGTAGAGATACCTCGTGTACTCCTTTGTGCGCTGTAGAGATACCTTCTGTACTCCTTTGTACGCTGTAGAGATACCTCCTGTACTCCTTTGTACGCTGTAGAGATACCTTCTGTACTCCTTTGTGCGCTGTAGAGATACCTTCTGTACTCCTTTGTACGCTGTAGAGATACCTCGTGTACTCCTTCATACGTTCTAGAGATACCTCGTGTACTCCTTTGTACGTTCTAGAGATATTTCCTGTACTCCGTTGTGCGCTGTAGAAATACCTTCTGTACTCCTTTGTGCGCTGTAGAGATACCTTCTGTACTCCTTTGTGCGCTGTAGAGATACCTTCTGTACTCCTTTGTACGCTGTAGAGATACCTTCAGTACTCCTTTGTGCGCTGTAGAGATACCTTCTGTACTCCTTTGTACGCTGTAGAGATACCTCGTGTACTCCTTTGTACGTTCTAAAGATACCTCGTGTACTCCTTTGTACGTTCTAGAGATATTTCCTGTACTCCTTTGTGCGCTGTAGAGATACCTTCTGTACTCCTTTGTGCGCTGTAGAGATACCTTCTGTACTCCTTTGTGCGCTGTAGAGATACCTTCTGTACTCCTTTGTGCGCTGTAAAGATACCTTCTGTACTCCTTTGTGCGCTGTAGAGATATTTTCTGTACTCCTTTGTGCGCTGTAGAGATACCTTCTGTACTCCATTGTACGCTGTAGAGATACCTCGTGTACTCCTTTGTACGTTCTAGAGATATTTCCTGTACTCCTTTGTACGTTCTAGAGATATTTCCTGTACTCCTTTGTGCGCTGTAGAGATACCTTCTGTACTCCTTTGTGCGCTGTAGAGATACCTTCTGTACTCCTTTGTGCGCTGTAGAGATGCCTTCTGTACTCCTTTGTGCGCTGTAGAGATACCTTCTGTACT
This sequence comes from Morinoia aosen, assembly GCA_030386875.1. Lineage (NCBI taxonomy): Eukaryota > Metazoa > Arthropoda > Malacostraca > Amphipoda > Talitridae > Morinoia > Morinoia aosen. The sequence continues at coordinate 20,806,975 of JASJYW010000027.1, read as the reverse complement.
CCTTTGTGCGCTGTAGAGATACCTTCTGTACTCCTTTGTGCGCTGTAGAGATACCTTCTGTACTCCTTTGTACGCTGTAGAGATACCTCGTGTACTCCTTTGTACGTTCTAGAGATATTTCCTGTACTCCTTTGTGCGCTGTAGAGATACCTTCTGTACTCCTTTGTGCGCTGTAGAGATACCTTCTGTACTCCATTGTGCGCTGTAGAGATACCTTCTGTACTCCTTTGTACGCTGTAGAGATACCTTCAGTACTCCTTTGTGCGCTGTAGAGATACCTTCTGTACTCCTTTGTACGCTGTAGAGATACCTCGTGTACTCCTTTGTACGTTCTAAAGATACCTCGTGTACTCCTTTGTACGTTCTAGAGATATTTCCTGTACTCCTTTGTGCGCTGTAGAGATACCTTCTGCACTCCTTTGTGCGCTGTCGAGATACCTTCTGTACTCCTTTGTGCGCTGTAGAGATACCTTCTGTACTCCTTTGTACGCTGTAGAGATACCTTCAGTACTCCTTTGTGCGCTGTAGAGATACCTTCTGTACTCCTTTGTACGCTGTAGAGATACCTCGTGTACTCCTTTGTACGTTCTAAAGATACTTCGTGTACTCCTTTGTACGTTCTAGAGATATTTCCTGTACTCCTTTGTGCGCTGTAGAGATACCTTCTGTACTCCTTTGTGCGCTGTAGAGATACCTTCTGTACTCCTTTGTGCGCTGTAGAGATACCTTCTGTACTCCTTTGTGCGCTGTAGAGATACCTTCTGTACTCCTTTGTGCGCTGTAGAGATACCTTCTGTACTCCTTTGTGCGCTGTAGAGATACCTTCTGTACTCCTTTGTACGCTGTAGAGATACCTCGTGTACTCCTTTGTACGTTCTAGAGATATTTCCTGTACTCCTTTGTACGTTCTAGAGATATTTCCTGTACTCCTTTGTGCGCTGTAGAGATACCTTCTGTACTCCTTTGTGCGCTGTAGAGATACCTTCTGTACTCCTTTGTGCGCTGTAGAGATACCTTCTGTACTCCTTTGTGCGCTGTAGAGATACCTTCTGTACTCCTTTGTGCGCTGTAGAGATACCTTCTGTACTCCTTTGTGCGCTGTAGAGATACCTTCTGTACTCCTTTGTACGCTGTAGAGATACCTCGTGTACTCCTTTGTACGTTCTAGAGATATTTCCTGTACTCCTTTGTGCGCTGTAGAGATACCTTCTGTACTCCTTTGTGCGCTGTAGAGATACCTTCTGTACTCCTTTGTGCGCTGTAGAGATACCTTCTGTACTCCTTTGTACGCTGTAGAGATACCTTCTGTACTCCTTTGTGCGCTGTAGAGATACCTTCTATACTCCTTTGTACGCTGTAGAGATACCTCGTGTACTCCTTTGTACGTTCTAGAGATATTTCCTGTACTCCTTTGTGCGCTGTAGAGATACCTTCTGTACTCCTTTGTGCGCTGTAGAGATACCTTCTGTACTCCTTTGTGCGCTGTAGAGATACTTTCTGTACTCCTTTGTGCGCTGTAGAGATACCTTCTGTACTCCTTTGTGCGCTGTAGAGATACCTTCTGTACTCCTTTGTGCGCTGTAGAGATACCTTCTGTACTCCTTTGTACGCTGTAGAGATACCTCGTGTACTCCTTTGTACGTTTTAGAGATATTTCCTGTACTCCTTTGTGCGCTGTAGAGATACCTTCTGTACTCCTTTGTGCGCTGTAGAGATACCTTCTGTACTCCTTTGTGCGCTGTAGAGATACCTTCTGTACTCCTTTGTGCGCTGTAGAGATACCTTCTGTACTCCTTTGTACGCTGTAGAGATACCTCGTGTACTCCTTTGTACGTTCTAGAGATATTTCCTGTACTCCTTTGTGCGCTGTAGAGATACCTTCTGTACTCCTTTGTGCGCTGTAGAGATACCTTCTGTACTCCTTTGTGCGCTGTAGAGATACCTTCTGTACTCCTTTGTGCGCTGTAGAGATACCTTCTGTACTCCTTTGTGCGCTGTAGAGATACCTTCTGTACTCCTTTGTACGCTGTAGAGATACCTCGTGTACTCCTTTGTACGTTCTAGAGATATTTCCTGTACTCCTTTGTGCGCTGTAGAGATACCTTCTGTACTCCTTTGTGCGCTGTAGGGATACCTTCTGTACTCCTTTGTACGCTGTAGAGATACCTCGTGTACTCCTTTGTACGTTCTAGAGATATTTCCTGTACTCCGTTGTGCGCTGTAGAGATACCTTCTGTACTCCTTTGTGCGCTGTAGAGATACCTTCTGTACTCCTTTGTGCGCTGTAGAGATACCTTCTGTACTCCTTTGTGCGCTGTAGAGATACCTTCTGTACTCCTTTGTGCGCTGTAGAGGTACCTTCTGTACTCCTTTGAACGCTGTAGAGATACCTTCTGTACTCCTTTGTGCGCTGTAGAGATACCTTCTGTACTCCTTTGTACGCTGTTGAGATACCTCGTGTACTCCTTTGTACGTTCTAGAGATATTTCCTGTACTCCTTTGTGCGCTGTAGAAATACCTTCTGTACTCCTTTGTGCGCTGTAGAGATACCTTCTGTACTCCTTTGTGCACTGTAGAGATACCTTCTGTACTCCTTTGTGCGCTGTAGAGATACCTTCTGTACTCCTTTGTGCGCTGTAAAGATACCTTCTGTACTCCTTTGTGCGCTGTAGAGATATTTTCTGTACTCCTTTGTGCGCTGTAGAGATACCTTCTGTACTCCATTGTACGCTGTAGAGATACCTCGTGTACTCCTTTGTACGTTCTAGAGATATTTCCTGTACTCCTTTGTACGTTCTAGAGATATTTCCTGTACTCCTTTGTGCGCTGTAGAGATACCTTCTGTACTCCTTTGTGCGCTGTAGAGATACCTTCTGTACTCCTTTGTGCGCTGTAGAGATGCCTTCTGTACTCCTTTGTGCGCTGTAGAGATACCTTCTGTACTCCTTTGTGCGCTGTAGAGATACCTTCTGTACTCCTTTGTGCGCTGTAGAGATACCTTCTGTACTCCTTTGTACGCTGTAGAGATACCTCGTGTACTCCTTTGTACGTTCTAGAGATATTTCCTGTACTCCTTTGTGCGCTGTTGAGATACCTTCTGTACTCCTTTGTGCGCTGTAGAGATACCTTCTGTACTCCATTGTGCGCTGTAGAGATACCTTCTGTACTCCTTTGTACGCTGTAGAGATACCTTCAGTACTCCTTTGTGCGCTGTAGAGATACCTTCTGTACTCCTTTGTACGCTGTAGAGATACCTCGTGTACTCCTTTGTACGTTCTAAAGATACCTCGTGTACTCCTTTGTACGTTCTAGAGATATTTCCTGTACTCCTTTGTGCGCTGTAGAGATACCTTCTGCACTCCTTTGTGCGCTGTCGAGATACCTTCTGTACTCCTTTGTGCGCTGTAGAGATACCTTCTGTACTCCTTTGTACGCTGTAGAGATACCTTCAGTACTCCTTTGTGCGCTGTAGAGATACCTTCTGTACTCCTTTGTACGCTGTAGAGATACCTCGTGTACTCCTTTGTACGTTCTAAAGATACTTCGTGTACTCCTTTGTACGTTCTAGAGATATTTCCTGTACTCCTTTGTGCGCTGTAGAGATACCTTCTGTACTCCTTTGTGCGCTGTAGAGATACCTTCTGTACTCCTTTGTGCGCTGTAGAGATACCTTCTGTACTCCTTTGTGCGCTGTAGAGATACCTTCTGTACTCCTTTGTGCGCTGTAGAGATACCTTCTGTACTCCTTTGTGCGCTGTAGAGATACCTTCTGTACTCCTTTGTACGCTGTAGAGATACCTCGTGTACTCCTTTGTACGTTCTAGAGATATTTCCTGTACTCCTTTGTACGTTCTAGAGATATTTCCTGTACTCCTTTGTGCGCTGTAGAGATACCTTCTGTACTCCTTTGTGCGCTGTAGAGATACCTTCTGTACTCCTTTGTGCGCTGTAGAGATACCTTCTGTACTCCTTTGTGCGCTGTAGAGATACCTTCTGTACTCCTTTGTGCGCTGTAGAGATACCTTCTGTACTCCTTTGTGCGCTGTAGAGATACCTTCTGTACTCCTTTGTACGCTGTAGAGATACCTCGTGTACTCCTTTGTACGTTCTAGAGATATTTCCTGTACTCCTTTGTGCGCTGTAGAGATACCTTCTGTACTCCTTTGTGCGCTGTAGAGATACCTTCTGTACTCCTTTGTGCGCTGTAGAGATACCTTCTGTACTCCTTTGTACGCTGTAGAGATACCTTCTGTACTCCTTTGTGCGCTGTAGAGATACCTTCTATACTCCTTTGTACGCTGTAGAGATACCTCGTGTACTCCTTTGTACGTTCTAGAGATATTTCCTGTACTCCTTTGTGCGCTGTAGAGATACCTTCTGTACTCCTTTGTGCGCTGTAGAGATACCTTCTGTACTCCTTTGTGCGCTGTAGAGATACTTTCTGTACTCCTTTGTGCGCTGTAGAGATACCTTCTGTACTCCTTTGTGCGCTGTAGAGATACCTTCTGTACTCCTTTGTGCGCTGTAGAGATACCTTCTGTACTCCTTTGTACGCTGTAGAGATACCTCGTGTACTCCTTTGTACGTTTTAGAGATATTTCCTGTACTCCTTTGTGCGCTGTAGAGATACCTTCTGTACTCCTTTGTGCGCTGTAGAGATACCTTCTGTACTCCTTTGTGCGCTGTAGAGATACCTTCTGTACTCCTTTGTGCGCTGTAGAGATACCTTCTGTACTCCTTTGTACGCTGTAGAGATACCTCGTGTACTCCTTTGTACGTTCTAGAGATATTTCCTGTACTCCTTTGTGCGCTGTAGAGATACCTTCTGTACTCCTTTGTGCGCTGTAGAGATACCTTCTGTACTCCTTTGTGCGCTGTAGAGATACCTTCTGTACTCCTTTGTGCGCTGTAGAGATACCTTCTGTACTCCTTTGTGCGCTGTAGAGATACCTTCTGTACTCCTTTGTACGCTGTAGAGATACCTCGTGTACTCCTTTGTACGTTCTAGAGATATTTCCTGTACTCCTTTGTGCGCTGTAGAGATACCTTCTGTACTCCTTTGTGCGCTGTAGGGATACCTTCTGTACTCCTTTGTACGCTGTAGAGATACCTCGTGTACTCCTTTGTACGTTCTAGAGATATTTCCTGTACTCCGTTGTGCGCTGTAGAGATACCTTCTGTACTCCTTTGTGCGCTGTAGAGATACCTTCTGTACTCCTTTGTGCGCTGTAGAGATACCTTCTGTACTCCTTTGTGCGCTGTAGAGATACCTTCTGTACTCCTTTGTGCGCTGTAGAGATACCTTCTGTACTCCTTTGTACGCTGTAGAGATACCTCGTGTACTCCTTTGTACGTTCTAGAGATATTTCCTGTACTCCTTTGTGCGCTGTAGAGATACCTTCTGTACTCCTTTGTGCGCTGTAGAGATACCTTCTGTACTCCTTTGTGCGCTGTAGAGGTACCTTCTGTACTCCTTTGTACGCTGTAGAGATACCTTCTGTACTCCTTTGTGCGCTGTAGAGATACCTTCTGTACTCCTTTGTACGCTGTTGAGATACCTCGTGTACTCCTTTGTACGTTCTAGAGATATTTCCTGTACTCCTTTGTGCGCTGTAGAAATACCTTCTGTACTCCTTTGTGCGCTGTAGAGATACCTTCTGTACTCCTTTGTGCACTGTAGAGATACCTTCTGTACTCCTTTGTGCGCTGTAGAGATACCTTCTGTACTCCTTTGTACGCTGTAGAGATACCTCGTGTACTCCTTTGTACGTTCTAGAGATATTTCCTGTACTCCTTTGTGCGCTGTAGAGATACCTTCTGTACTCCTTTGTGCGCTGTAGAGATACCTTCTGTACTCCTTTGTGCGCTGTAGAGATACCTTCTGTACTCCTTTGTGCGCTGTAGAGATACCTTCTGTACTCCTTTGTGCGCTGTAGAGATACCTTCTGTACTCCTTTGTACGCTGTAGAGATACCTCGTGTACTCCTTTGTACGTTCAAGAGATATTTCCTGTACTCCTTTGTGCGCTGTAGAGATACCTTCTGTACTCCTTTGTGCACTGTAGAGATACCTTCTGTACTCCTTTGTGCGCTGTAGAGATACCTTCTGTACTCCTTTGTACGCTGTAGAGATACCTTCTGTACTCCTTTGTGCGCTGTAGAGATACCTTCTGTACTCCTTTGTGCGCTGTAGAGATACCTTCTGTAATCCTTTGTGCGCTGTAGAGATACCTTCTGTACTCCTTTGTACGCTGTAGAGATACCTCGTGTACTCCTTTGTACGTTCTAGAGATATTTCCTGTACTCCTTTGTGCGCTGTAGAGATACCTTCTGTACTCCTTTGTGCGCTGTAGGGATACCTTCTGTACTCCTTTGTACGCTGTAGAGATACCTCGTGTACTCCTTTGTACGTTCTAGAGATATTTCCTGTACTCCGTTGTGCGCTGTAGAGATACCTTCTGTACTCCTTTGTGCGCTGTAGAGATACCTTCTGTACTCCTTTGTGCGCTGTAGAGATACCTTCTGTACTCCTTTGTGCGCTGTAGAGATACCTTCTGTACTCCTTTGTGCGCTGTAGAGGTACCTTCTGTACTCCTTTGTACGCTGTAGAGATACCTTCTGTACTCCTTTGTGCGCTGTAGAGATACCTTCTGTACTCCTTTGTACGCTGTTGAGATACCTCGTGTACTCCTTTGTACGTTCTAGAGATATTTCCTGTACTCCTTTGTGCGCTGTAGAAATACCTTCTGTACTCCTTTGTGCGCTGTAGAGATACCTTCTGTACTCCTTTGTGCACTGTAGAGATACCTTCTGTACTCCTTTGTGCGCTGTAGAGATACCTTCTGTACTCCTTTGTGCGCTGTAAAGATACCTTCTGTACTCCTTTGTGCGCTGTAGAGATATTTTCTGTACTCCTTTGTGCGCTGTAGAGATACCTTCTGTACTCCATTGTACGCTGTAGAGATACCTCGTGTACTCCTTTGTACGTTCTAGAGATATTTCCTGTACTCCTTTGTACGTTCTAGAGATATTTCCTGTACTCCTTTGTGCGCTGTAGAGATACCTTCTGTACTCCTTTGTGCGCTGTAGAGATACCTTCTGTACTCCTTTGTGCGCTGTAGAGATGCCTTCTGTACTCCTTTGTGCGCTGTAGAGATACCTTCTGTACTCCTTTGTGCGCTGTAGAGATACCTTCTGTACTCCTTTGTGCGCTGTAGAGATACCTTCTGTACTCCTTTGTACGCTGTAGAGATACCTCGTGTACTCCTTTGTACGTTCTAGAGATATTTCCTGTACTCCTTTGTGCGCTGTAGAGATACCTTCTGTACTCCTTTGTGCGCTGTAGAGATACCTTCTGTACTCCATTGTGCGCTGTAGAGATACCTTCTGTACTCCTTTGTACGCTGTAGAGATACCTTCAGTACTCCTTTGTGCGCTGTAGAGATACCTTCTGTACTCCTTTGTACGCTGTAGAGATACCTCGTGTACTCCTTTGTACGTTCTAAAGATACCTCGTGTACTCCTTTGTACGTTCTAGAGATATTTCCTGTACTCCTTTGTGCGCTGTAGAGATACCTTCTGCACTCCTTTGTGCGCTGTCGAGATACCTTCTGTACTCCTTTGTGCGCTGTAGAGATACCTTCTGTACTCCTTTGTACGCTGTAGAGATACCTTCAGTACTCCTTTGTGCGCTGTAGAGATACCTTCTGTACTCCTTTGTACGCTGTAGAGATACCTCGTGTACTCCTTTGTACGTTCTAAAGATACTTCGTGTACTCCTTTGTACGTTCTAGAGATATTTCCTGTACTCCTTTGTGCGCTGTAGAGATACCTTCTGTACTCCTTTGTGCGCTGTAGAGATACCTTCTGTACTCCTTTGTGCGCTGTAGAGATACCTTCTGTACTCCTTTGTGCGCTGTAGAGATACCTTCTGTACTCCTTTGTGCGCTGTAGAGATACCTTCTGTACTCCTTTGTGCGCTGTAGAGATACCTTCTGTACTCCTTTGTACGCTGTAGAGATACCTCGTGTACTCCTTTGTACGTTCTAGAGATATTTCCTGTACTCCTTTGTACGTTCTAGAGATATTTCCTGTACTCCTTTGTGCGCTGTAGAGATACCTTCTGTACTCCTTTGTGCGCTGTAGAGATACCTTCTGTACTCCTTTGTGCGCTGTAGAGATACCTTCTGTACTCCTTTGTGCGCTGTAGAGATACCTTCTGTACTCCTTTGTGCGCTGTAGAGATACCTTCTGTACTCCTTTGTGCGCTGTAGAGATACCTTCTGTACTCCTTTGTACGCTGTAGAGATACCTCGTGTACTCCTTTGTACGTTCTAGAGATATTTCCTGTACTCCTTTGTGCGCTGTAGAGATACCTTCTGTACTCCTTTGTGCGCTGTAGAGATACCTTCTGTACTCCTTTGTGCGCTGTAGAGATACCTTCTGTACTCCTTTGTACGCTGTAGAGATACCTTCTGTACTCCTTTGTGCGCTGTAGAGATACCTTCTATACTCCTTTGTACGCTGTAGAGATACCTCGTGTACTCCTTTGTACGTTCTAGAGATATTTCCTGTACTCCTTTGTGCGCTGTAGAGATACCTTCTGTACTCCTTTGTGCGCTGTAGAGATACCTTCTGTACTCCTTTGTGCGCTGTAGAGATACTTTCTGTACTCCTTTGTGCGCTGTAGAGATACCTTCTGTACTCCTTTGTGCGCTGTAGAGATACCTTCTGTACTCCTTTGTGCGCTGTAGAGATACCTTCTGTACTCCTTTGTACGCTGTAGAGATACCTCGTGTACTCCTTTGTACGTTTTAGAGATATTTCCTGTACTCCTTTGTGCGCTGTAGAGATACCTTCTGTACTCCTTTGTGCGCTGTAGAGATACCTTCTGTACTCCTTTGTGCGCTGTAGAGATACCTTCTGTACTCCTTTGTACGCTGTAGAGATACCTCGTGTACTCCTTTGTACGTTCTAGAGATATTTCCTGTACTCCTTTGTGCGCTGTAGAGATACCTTCTGTACTCCTTTGTGCGCTGTAGAGATACCTTCTGTACTCCTTTGTGCGCTGTAGAGATACCTTCTGTACTCCTTTGTGCGCTGTAGAGATACCTTCTGTACTCCTTTGTGCGCTGTAGAGATACCTTCTGTACTCCTTTGTACGCTGTAGAGATACCTCGTGTACTCCTTTGTACGTTCTAGAGATATTTCCTGTACTCCTTTGTGCGCTGTAGAGATACCTTCTGTACTCCTTTGTGCGCTGTAGGGATACCTTCTGTACTCCTTTGTACGCTGTAGAGATACCTCGTGTACTCCTTTGTACGTTCTAGAGATATTTCCTGTACTCCGTTGTGCGCTGTAGAGATACCTTCTGTACTCCTTTGTGCGCTGTAGAGATACCTTCTGTACTCCTTTGTGCGCTGTAGAGATACCTTCTGTACTCCTTTGTGCGCTGTAGAGATACCTTCTGTACTCCTTTGTGCGCTGTAGAGATACCTTCTGTACTCCTTTGTACGCTGTAGAGATACCTCGTGTACTCCTTTGTACGTTCTAGAGATATTTCCTGTACTCCTTTGTGCGCTGTAGAGATACCTTCTGTACTCCTTTGTGCGCTGTAGAGATACCTTCTGTACTCCTTTGTGCGCTGTAGAGGTACCTTCTGTACTCCTTTGTACGCTGTAGAGATACCTTCTGTACTCCTTTGTGCGCTGTAGAGATACCTTCTGTACTCCTTTGTACGCTGTTGAGATACCTCGTGTACTCCTTTGTACGTTCTAGAGATATTTCCTGTACTCCTTTGTGCGCTGTAGAAATACCTTCTGTACTCCTTTGTGCGCTGTAGAGATACCTTCTGTACTCCTTTGTGCACTGTAGAGATACCTTCTGTACTCCTTTGTGCGCTGTAGAGATACCTTCTGTACTCCTTTGTACGCTGTAGAGATACCTCGTGTACTCCTTTGTACGTTCTAGAGATATTTCCTGTACTCCTTTGTGCGCTGTAGAGATACCTTCTGTACTCCTTTGTGCGCTGTAGAGATACCTTCTGTACTCCTTTGTGCGCTGTAGAGATACCTTCTGTACTCCTTTGTGCGCTGTAGAGATACCTTCTGTACTCCTTTGTGCGCTGTAGAGATACCTTCTGTACTCCTTTGTACGCTGTAGAGATACCTCGTGTACTCCTTTGTACGTTCAAGAGATATTTCCTGTACTCCTTTGTGCGCTGTAGAGATACCTTCTGTACTCCTTTGTGCACTGTAGAGATACCTTCTGTACTCCTTTGTGCGCTGTAGAGATACCTTCTGTACTCCTTTGTACGCTGTAGAGATACCTTCTGTACTCCTTTGTGCGCTGTAGAGATACCTTCTGTACTCCTTTGTGCGCTGTAGAGATACCTTCTGTAATCCTTTGTGCGCTGTAGAGATACCTTCTGTACTCCTTTGTACGCTGTAGAGATACCTTCTGTACTCCTTTGTGCGCTGTAGAGATACCTTCTGTACTCCTTTGTGCGCTGTAGAGATACCTTCTGTACTCCTTTGTGCGCTGTAGAGATACCTTCTTTACTCCTTTGTGCGCTGTAGAGATACCTTCTGTACTCCTTTGTACGCTGTAGAGATACCTCGTGTACTCCTTTGTACGTTCTAGAGATATTCCCTGTACTCCTTTGTGCGCTGTAGAGATACCTTCTGTACTCCTTTGTGCGCTGTAGAGATACCTTCTGTACTCCTTTGTGCGCTGTAGAGATACCTTCTGTACTCCTTTGTGCGCTGTAGAGATACCTTCTGTACTCCTTTGTGCGCTGTAGAGATACCTTCTGTACTCCTTTGTGCGCTGTAGAGATACCTTCTGTACTCCTTTGTGCGCTGTAGAGATACCTTCTGTACTCCTTTGTACGCTGTAGAGATACCTCGTGTACTCCTTTGTACGTTCTAGAGATATTTCCTGTACTCCTTTGTGTGCTGTAGAGATACCTTCTGTACTCCTTTGTGCACTGTAGAGATACCTTCTGTACTCCTTTGTGCGCTGTAGAGATACCTTCTGTACTCCTTTGTACGCTGTAGAGATACCTTCTGTACTCCTTTGTGCGCTGTAGAGATACCTTCTGTACTCCTTTGTGCGCTGTAGAGATACCTTCTGTAATCCTTTGTGCGCTGTAGAGATACCTTCTGTACTCCTTTGTACGCTGTAGAGATACCTTCTGTACTCCTTTGTGCGCTGTAGAGATACCTTCTGTACTCCTTTGTGCGCTGTAGAGATACCTTCTGTACTCCTTTGTGCGCTGTAGAGATACCTTCTGTACTCCTTTGTGCGCTGTAGAGATACCTTCTGTACTCCTTTGTCCGCTGTAGAGATACCTCGTGTACTCATTTGTACGTTCTAAAGATATTTCCTGTACTCCTTTGTGCGCTGTAGAGATACCTTCTGTACTCCTTTGTGCGCTGTAGAGATACCTTCTGTACTCCTTTGTGCGCTGTAGAGATACCTTCTGTACTCCTTTGTACGCTGTAGAGATAACTTCTGTACTCCTTTGTGCGCTGTAGAGATACCTTCTGTACTCCTTTGTACGCTGTAGAGATACCTCGTGTACTCCTTTGTACGTTCTAGAGATATTTCCTGTACTCCTTTGTGCGCTGTAGAGATACCTTCTGTACTCCTTTGTGCGCTGTAGAGATACCTTCTGTACTCCTTTGTGCGCTGTAGAGATACCTTCTGTACTCCTTTGTGCGCTGTAGAGATACCTTCTGTACTCCTTTGTGCGCTGTAGAGATACCTTCTGTACTCCTTTGTACGCTGTAGAGATACCTCGTGTACTCCTTTGTACGTTCTAGAGATATTTCCTGTTCTCCTTTGTGCGCTGTAGAGATACCTTCTGTACTCCTTTGTGCGCTGTAGAGATACCTTCTGTACTCCTTTGTGCGCTGTAGAGATACCTTCTGTACTCCTTTGTGCGCTGTAGAGATACCTTCTGTACTTCTTTGTGCGCTGAAGAGATACCTTCTGTACTCCTTTGTACGCTGTACAGATACCTCGTGTACTCCTCTGTACGTTCTAGAGATATTTCCTGTACTCCTTTGTGCGCTGTAGAGATATCTTCTGTACTCCTTTGTGCGCTGTAGAGATACCTTCTGTACTCCTTTGTGCGCTGTAGAGATTACTTCTGTACTCCTTTGTACGCTGTAGAGATACCTTCTGTACTCCTTTGTGCGCTGTATATATACCTTCTGTACTCCTTTGTGCGCTGTAGAGATACCTTCTGTACTCCTTTGTGCGCTGTAGAGATACCTTGTGTACTCCTTTGTGCGCTGAAGAGATACGTTCTGTACTCCTTCGTGCGCTGTAGAGATACCTTCTGTACTCCTTTGTGCGCTGTAGAAATACCTTCTGTACTCCTTTGTGCGCTGTAGAGATACCTCGTGTACTCCTTTGTGCGCTGTAGAGATACCTTCTGTACTCCTTTGTACGCTGTAGAGATACCTCCTGTACTCCTTTGTACGCTGTAGAGATACCTTCTGTACTCCTTTGTGCGCTGTAGAGATACCTTCTGTACTCCTTTGTACGCTGTAGAGATACCTCGTGTACTCCTTCATACGTTCTAGAGATACCTCGTGTACTCCTTTGTACGTTCTAGAGATATTTCCTGTACTCCTTTGTGCGCTGTAGAAATACCTTCTGTACTCCTTTGTGCGCTGTAGAGATACCTTCTGTACTCCTTTGTGCGCTGTAGAGATACCTTCTGTACTCCTTTGTACGCTGTAGAGATACCTTCAGTACTCCTTTGTGCGCTGTAGAGATACCTTCTGTACTCCTTTGTACGCTGTAGAGATACCTCGTGTACTCCTTTGTACGTTCTAAAGATACCTCGTGTACTCCTTTGTACGTTCTAGAGATATTTCCTGTACTCCTTTGTGCGCTGTAGAGATACCTTCTGTACTCCTTTGTGCGCTGTAGAGATACCTTCTGTACTCCTTTGTGCGCTGTAGAGATACCTTCTGTACTCCTTTGTGCGCTGTAAAGATACCTTCTGTACTCCTTTGTACGCTGTAGAGATACATCGTGTACTCCTTTGTACGTTCTAGAGATATTTCCTGTTCTCCTTTGTGCGCTGTAGAGATGCCTTCTGTACTCCTTTGTGCGCTGTAGAGATACTTTCTGTACTCCTTTGTGCGCTGTAGAGATACCTTCTGTACTCCTTTGTACGCTGTGGAGATACCTTCTGTACTCCTTTGTGCGCTGTAGAGATACCTTCTGTACTCCTTTGTACGCTGTAGAGATACCTTCTGTACTCCTTTGTGCGCTGTAGAGATACCTTCTGTACTCCTTTGTACGCTGTAGAGATACCTCGTGTACTCCTTTGTACGTTCTAGAGATATTTCCTGTACTCCTTTGTGCGCTGTAGAGATACCTTCTGTACTCCTTTGTGCGCTGTAGAGATACCTTCTGTACTCCTTTGTGCGCTGTAGAGATACCTTCTGTACTCCTTTGTGCGCTGTAGAGATGCCTTCTGTACTCCTTTGTGCGCTGTAGAGATACCTTCTGTACTCCTTTGTACGCTGTAGAGATACCTCGTTTACTCCTTTGTACGTTCTAGAGATATTTCCTGTACTCCTTTGTGCGCTGTAGAGATACCTTCTGTACTTCTTTGTGCGCTGTAGAGATACCTTCTGTACTCCTTTGTGCGCTGTAGAGATACCTTCTGTACTCCTTTGTGCGCTGTAGAGATACCTTCTGTACTTCTTTGTGCGCTGTAGAGATACCTTCTGTACTCCTTTGTACGCTATAGAGATACCTCGTGTACTCCTCTGTACGTTCTAGAGATATTTCCTGTACTCCTTTGTGCGCTGTAGAGATATCTTCTGTACTCCTTTGTGCGCTGTAGAGATACCTTCTGTACTCCTTTGTGCGCTGTAGAGATTACTTCTGTACTCCTTTGTACGCTGTAGAGATACCTTCTGTACTCCTTTGTGCGCTGTATATATACCTTCTGTACTCCTTTGTGCGCTGTAGAGATACCTTCTGTACTCCTTTGTGCGCTGTAGAGATACCTTGTGTACTCCTTTGTGCGCTGAAGAGATACGTTCTGTACTCCTTCGTGCGCTTTAGAGATACCTTCTGTACTCCTTTGTGCGCTGTAGAGATACCTTCTGTACTCCTTTGTGCGCTGTAGAGATACCTTCTGTACTCCTTTGTACGCTGTAGAGATACCTCGTGTACTCCTTTGTGCGCTGTAGAGATACCTTCTGTACTCCTTTGTACGCTGTAGAGATACCTCCTGTACTCCTTTGTACGCTGTAGAGATACCTTCTGTACTCCTTTGTGCGCTGTAGAGATACCTTCTGTACTCCTTTGTGCGCTGTAGAGATACCTTCTGTACTCCTTTGTGCGCTGTAGAGATACCTTCTGTACTCCTTTGTACGCTGTAGAGATACCTCGTGTACTCCTTTGTACGTTCTAGAGATATTTCCTGTTCTCCTTTGTGCGCTGTAGAGATGCCTTCTGTACTCCTTTGTGCGCTGTAGAGATACCTTCTGTACTCCTTTGTGCGCTGTAGAGATACCTTCTGTACTCCTTTGTACGCTGTGGAGATACCTTCTGTACTCCTTTGTGCGCTGTCGAGATACCTTCTGTACTCCTTTGTGCGCTGTAGAGATACCTTCTGCACTCCTTTGTGCGCTGTAGAGATACCTTCTGTACTCCTTTGTGCGCTGTAGAGATACCTTCTGTACTCCTTTGTACGCTGTAGAGATACCTCGTGTACTCCTTTGTACGTTCTAGAGATATTTTTTGTACTCCTTTGTACGTTCTAGAGATATTTCCTGTACTCCTTTGTGCGCTGTAGAGATACCTTCTGTACTCCTTTGTGCGCTGTAGAGATACCTTCTGTACTCCTTTGTGCGCTGTAGAGATACCTTCTGTACTCCTTTGTGCGCTGTAGAGATATCTTCTGTACTCCTTTGTGCGCTGTAGAGATACCTTCTGTACTCCTTTGTGCGCTGTAGAGATACCTTCTGTACTCCATTGTACGCTGTAGAGATACCTCGTGTACTCCTTTGTACGTTCTAGAGATATTTCCTGTACTCCTTTGTGCGCTGTAGAGATACCTTCTGTACTCCTTTGTGCGCTGTAGAGATACCTTCTGTACTCCTTTGTGCGCTGTAGAGATACCTTCTGTACTCCTTTGTACGCTGTAGAGATACCTTCTGTACTCCTTTGTGCGCTGTAGAGATACCTTCTGTACTCCTTTGTACGCTGTAGAGATACCTCGTGTACTCCTTTGTACGTTCTAGAGATATTTCCTGTACTCCTTTGTGCGCTGTAGAGATACCTTCTGTACTCCTTTGTGCGCTGTAGAGATACCTTCTGTACTCCTTTGTGCGCTGTAGAGATACCTTCTGTACTCCTTTGTGCGCTGTAGAGATACCTTCTGTACTCCTTTGTGCGCTGTAGAGATACCTTCTGTACTCCTTTGTACGCTGTAGAGATACCTCGTGTACTCCTTTGTACGTTCTAGAGATATTTCCTGTTCTCCTTTGTGCGCTGTAGAGATACCTTCTGTACTCCTTTGTGCGCTGTAGAGATACCTTCTGTACTCCTTTGTGCGCTGTAGAGATACCTTCTGTACTCCTTTGTGCGCTGTAGAGATACCTTCTGTACTTCTTTGTGCGCTGTAGAGATACCTTCTGTACTCCTTTGTACGCTGTACAGATACCTCGTGTACTCCTCTGTACGTTCTAGAGATATTTCCTGTACTCCTTTGTGCGCTGTAGAGATATCTTCTGTACTCCTTTGTGCGCTGTAGAGATACCTTCTGTACTCCTTTGTGCGCTGTAGAGATTACTTCTGTACTCCTTTGTACGCTGTAGAGATACCTTCTGTACTCCTTTGTGCGCTGTATATATACCTTCTGTACTCCTTTGTGCGCTGTAGAGATACCTTCTGTACTCCTTTGTGCGCTGTAGAGATACCTTGTGTACTCCTTTGTGCGCTGAAGAGATACGTTCTGTACTCCTTCGTGCGCTGTAGAGATACCTCGTGTACTCCTTTGTGCGCTGTAGAGATACCTTCTGTACTCCTTTGTACGCTGTAGAGATACCTCCTGTACTCCTTTGTACGCTGTAGAGATACCTTCTGTACTCCTTTGTGCGCTGTAGAGATACCTTCTGTACTCCTTTGTACGCTGTAGAGATACCTCGTGTACTCCTTCATACGTTCTAGAGATACCTCGTGTACTCCTTTGTACGTTCTAGAGATATTTCCTGTACTCCGTTGTGCGCTGTAGAAATACCTTCTGTACTCCTTTGTGCGCTGTAGAGATACCTTCTGTACTCCTTTGTGCGCTGTAGAGATACCTTCTGTACTCCTTTGTACGCTGTAGAGATACCTTCAGTACTCCTTTGTGCGCTGTAGAGATACCTTCTGTACTCCTTTGTACGCTGTAGAGATACCTCGTGTACTCCTTTGTACGTTCTAAAGATACCTCGTGTACTCCTTTGTACGTTCTAGAGATATTTCCTGTACTCCTTTGTGCGCTGTAGAGATACCTTCTGTACTCCTTTGTGCGCTGTAGAGATACCTTCTGTACTCCTTTGTGCGCTGTAGAGATACCTTCTGTACTCCTTTGTGCGCTGTAAAGATACCTTCTGTACTCCTTTGTGCGCTGTAGAGATATTTTCTGTACTCCTTTGTGCGCTGTAGAGATACCTTCTGTACTCCATTGTACGCTGTAGAGATACCTCGTGTACTCCTTTGTACGTTCTAGAGATATTTCCTGTACTCCTTTGTACGTTCTAGAGATATTTCCTGTACTCCTTTGTGCGCTGTAGAGATACCTTCTGTACTCCTTTGCGCGCTGTAGAGATACCTTCTGTACTCCTTTGTGCGCTGTAGAGATGCCTTCTGTACTCCTTTGTGCGCTGTAGAGATACCTTCTGTACTCCTTTGTGCGCTGTAGAGATACCTTCTGTACTCCTTTGTGCGCTGTAGAGATACCTTCTGTACTCCTTTGTACGCTGTAGAGATACCTCGTGTACTCCTTTGTACGTTCTAGAGATATTTCCTGTACTCCTTTGTGCGCTGTAGAGATACCTTCTGTACTCCTTTGTGCGCTGTAGAGATACCTTCTGTACTCCATTGTGCGCTGTAGAGATACCTTCTGTACTCCTTTGTACGCTGTAGAGATACCTTCAGTACTCCTTTGTGCGCTGTAGAGATACCTTCTGTACTCCTTTGTACGCTGTAGAGATACCTCGTGTACTCCTTTGTACGTTCTAAAGATACCTCGTGTACTCCTTTGTACGTTCTAGAGATATTTCCTGTACTCCTTTGTGCGCTGTAGAGATACCTTCTGCACTCCTTTGTGCGCTGTCGAGATACCTTCTGTACTCCTTTGTGCGCTGTAGAGATACCTTCTGTACTCCTTTGTACGCTGTAGAGATACCTTCAGTACTCCTTTGTGCGCTGTAGAGATACCTTCTGTACTCCTTTGTACGCTGTAGAGATACCTCGTGTACTCCTTTGTACGTTCTAAAGATACTTCGTGTACTCCTTTGTACGTTCTAGAGATATTTCCTGTACTCCTTTGTGCGCTGTAGAGATACCTTCTGTACTCCTTTGTGCGCTGTAGAGATACCTTCTGTACTCCTTTGTGCGCTGTAGAGATACCTTCTGTACTCCTTTGTGCGCTGTAGAGATACCTTCTGTACTCCTTTGTGCGCTGTAGAGATACCTTCTGTACTCCTTTGTGCGCTGTAGAGATACCTTCTGTACTCCTTTGTACGCTGTAGAGATACCTCGTGTACTCCTTTGTACGTTCTAGAGATATTTCCTGTACTCCTTTGAACGTTCTAGAGATATTTCCTGTACTCCTTTGTGCGCTGTAGAGATACCTTCTGTACTCCTTTGTGCGCTGTAGAGATACCTTCTGTACTCCTTTGTGCGCTGTAGAGATACCTTCTGTACTCCTTTGTGCGCTGTAGAGATACCTTCTGTACTCCTTTGTGCGCTGTAGAGATACCTTCTGTACTCCTTTGTGCGCTGTAGAGATACCTTCTGTACTCCTTTGTACGCTGTAGAGATACCTCGTGTACTCCTTTGTACGTTCTAGAGATATTTCCTGTACTCCTTTGTGCGCTGTAGAGATACCTTCTGTACTCCTTTGTGCGCTGTAGAGATACCTTCTGTACTCCTTTGTGCGCTGTAGAGATACCTTCTGTACTCCTTTGTACGCTGTAGAGATACCTTCTGTACTCCTTTGTGCGCTGTAGAGATACCTTCTATACTCCTTTGTACGCTGTAGAGATACCTCGTGTACTCCTTTGTACGTTCTAGAGATATTTCCTGTACTCCTTTGTGCGCTGTAGAGATACCTTCTGTACTCCTTTGTGCGCTGTAGAGATACCTTCTGTACTCCTTTGTGCGCTGTAGAGATACTTTCTGTACTCCTTTGTGCGCTGTAGAGATACCTTCTGTACTCCTTTGTGCGCTGTAGAGATACCTTCTGTACTCCTTTGTGCGCTGTAGAGATACCTTCTGTACTCCTTTGTACGCTGTAGAGATACCTCGTGTACTCCTTTGTACGTTTTAGAGATATTTCCTGTACTCCTTTGTGCGCTGTAGAGATACCTTCTGTACTCCTTTGTGCGCTGTAGAGATACCTTCTGTACTCCTTTGTGCGCTGTAGAGATACCTTCTGTACTCCTTTGTACGCTGTAGAGATACCTCGTGTACTCCTTTGTACGTTCTAGAGATATTTCCTGTACTCCTTTGTGCGCTGTAGAGATACCTTCTGTACTCCTTTGTGCGCTGTAGAGATACCTTCTGTACTCCTTTGTGCGCTGTAGAGATACCTTCTGTACTCCTTTGTGCGCTGTAGAGATACCTTCTGTACTCCTTTGTACGCTGTAGAGATACCTCGTGTACTCCTTTGTACGTTCTAGAGATATTTCCTGTACTCCTTTGTGCGCTGTAGAGATACCTTCTGTACTCCTTTGTGCGCTGTAGAGATACCTTCTGTACTCCTTTGTGCGCTGTAGAGATACCTTCTGTACTCCTTTGTGCGCTGTAGAGATACCTTCTGTACTCCTTTGTGCGCTGTAGAGATACCTTTTGTACTCCTTTGTACTCTGTAGAGATACCTCGTGTACTCCTTTGTACGTTCTAGAGATATTTCCTGTACTCCTTTGTGCGCTGTAGAGATACCTTCTGTACTCCTTTGTGCGCTGTAGGGATACCTTCAGTACTCCTTTGTACGCTGTAGAGATACCTCGTGTACTCCTTTGTACGTTCTAGAGATATTTCCTGTACTCCGTTGTGCGCTGTAGAGATACCTTCTGTACTCCTTTGTGCGCTGTAGAGATACCTTCTGTACTCCTTTGTACGCTGTAGAGATACCTTCTGTACTCCTTTGTGCGCTGTAGAGATACCTTCTATACTCCTTTGTACGCTGTAGAGATACCTCGTGTACTCCTTTGTACGTTCTAGAGATATTTACTGTACTCCTTTGTGCGCTGTAGAGATACCTTCTGTACTCCTTTGTGCGCTGTAGAGATACCTTCTGTACTCCTTTGTGCGCTGTAGAGATACCTTCTGTACTCCTTTGTACGCTGTAGAGATACCTTCTGTACTCCTTTGTGCGCTGTAGAGATACCTTCTATACTCCTTTGTACGCTGTAGAGATACCTCGTGTACTCCTTTGTACGTTCTAGAGATATTTCCTGTACTCCTTTGTGCGCTGTAGAGATACCTTCTGTACTCCTTTGTGCGCTGTAGAGATACCTTCTGTACTCCTTTGTGCGCTGTAGAGATACTTTCTGTACTCCTTTGTGCGCTGTAGAGATACCTTCTGTACTCCTTTGTGCGCTGTAGAGATACCTTCTGTACTCCTTTGTGCGCTGTAGAGATACCTTCTGTACTCCTTTGTACGCTGTAGAGATACCTCGTGTACTCCTTTGTACGTTTTAGAGATATTTCCTGTACTCCTTTGTGCGCTGTAGAGATACCTTCTGTACTCCTTTGTGCGCTGTAGAGATACCTTCTGTACTCCTTTGTGCGCTGTAGAGATACCTTCTGTACTCCTTTGTACGCTGTAGAGATACCTCGTGTACTCCTTTGTACGTTTTAGAGATATTTCCTGTACTCCTTTGTGCGCTGTAGAGATACCTTCTGTACTCCTTTGTGCGCTGTAGAGATACCTTCTGTACTCCTTTGTGCGCTGTAGAGATACCTTCTGTACTCCTTTGTGCGCTGTAGAGATACCTTCTGTACTCCTTTGTACGCTGTAGAGATACCTCGTGTACTCCTTTGTACGTTCTAGAGATATTTCCTGTACTCCTTTGTGCGCTGTAGAGATACCTTCTGTACTCCTTTGTGCGCTGTAGAGATACCTTCTGTACTCCTTTGTGCGCTGTAGAGATACCTTCTGTACTCCTTTGTGCGCTGTAGAGATACCTTCTGTACTCCTTTGTGCGCTGTAGAGATACCTTCTGTACTCCTTTGTACGCTGTAGAGATACCTCGTGTACTCCTTTGTACGTTCTAGAGATATTTCCTGTACTCCTTTGTGCGCTGTAGAGATACCTTCTGTACTCCTTTGTGCGCTGTAGGGATACCTTCTGTACTCCTTTGTACGCTGTAGAGATACCTCGTGTACTCCTTTGTACGTTCTAGAGATATTTCCTGTACTCCGTTGTGCGCTGTAGAGATACCTTCTGTACTCCTTTGTGCGCTGTAGAGATACCTTCTGTACTCCTTTGTGCGCTGTAGAGATACCTTCTGTACTCCTTTGTGCGCTGTAGAGATACCTTCTGTACTCCTTTGTGCGCTGTAGAGGTACCTTCTGTACTCCTTTGTACGCTGTAGAGATACCTCGTGTACTCCTTTGTACGTTCTAGAGATATTTCCTGTACTCCTTTGTACGTTCTAGAGATATTTCCTGTACTCCTTTGTGCGCTGTAGAGATACCTTCTGTACTCCTTTGTGCGCTGTAGAGATACCTTCTGTACTCCTTTGTGCGCTGTAGAGATGCCTTCTGTACTCCTTTGTGC
Source organism: Morinoia aosen (assembly GCA_030386875.1). Lineage (NCBI taxonomy): Eukaryota > Metazoa > Arthropoda > Malacostraca > Amphipoda > Talitridae > Morinoia > Morinoia aosen. The sequence continues at coordinate 20,785,942 of JASJYW010000027.1, read as the reverse complement.
GCTGTAGAGATACCTTCTGTACTCCTTTGTGCGCTGTAGAGATACCTTCTGTACTCCTTTGTGCGCTGTAGAGATACCTTCTGTACTCCTTTGTACGCTGTAGAGATACCTCGTGTACTCCTTTGTACGTTCTAGAGATATTTCCTGTACTCCTTTGTGCGCTGTAGAGATACCTTCTGTACTCCTTTGTGCGCTGTAGAGATACCTTCTGTACTCCATTGTGCGCTGTAGAGATACCTTCTGTACTCCTTTGTACGCTGTAGAGATACCTTCAGTACTCCTTTGTGCGCTGTAGAGATACCTTCTGTACTCCTTTGTACGCTGTAGAGATACCTCGTGTACTCCTTTGTACGTTCTAAAGATACCTCGTGTACTCCTTTGTACGTTCTAGAGATATTTCCTGTACTCCTTTGTGCGCTGTAGAGATACCTTCTGCACTCCTTTGTGCGCTGTCGAGATACCTTCTGTACTCCTTTGTGCGCTGTAGAGATACCTTCTGTACTCCTTTGTACGCTGTAGAGATACCTTCAGTACTCCTTTGTGCGCTGTAGAGATACCTTCTGTACTCCTTTGTACGCTGTAGAGATACCTCGTGTACTCCTTTGTACGTTCTAAAGATACTTCGTGTACTCCTTTGTACGTTCTAGAGATATTTCCTGTACTCCTTTGTGCGCTGTAGAGATACCTTCTGTACTCCTTTGTGCGCTGTAGAGATACCTTCTGTACTCCTTTGTGCGCTGTAGAGATACCTTCTGTACTCCTTTGTGCGCTGTAGAGATACCTTCTGTACTCCTTTGTGCGCTGTAGAGATACCTTCTGTACTCCTTTGTGCGCTGTAGAGATACCTTCTGTACTCCTTTGTACGCTGTAGAGATACCTCGTGTACTCCTTTGTACGTTCTAGAGATATTTCCTGTACTCCTTTGTACGTTCTAGAGATATTTCCTGTACTCCTTTGTGCGCTGTAGAGATACCTTCTGTACTCCTATGTGCGCTGTAGAGATACCTTCTGTACTCCTTTGTGCGCTGTAGAGATACCTTCTGTACTCCTTTGTGCGCTGTAGAGATACCTTCTGTACTCCTTTGTGCGCTGTAGAGATACCTTCTGTACTCCTTTGTGCGCTGTAGAGATACCTTCTGTACTCCTTTGTACGCTGTAGAGATACCTCGTGTACTCCTTTGTACGTTCTAGAGATATTTCCTGTACTCCTTTGTGCGCTGTAGAGATACCTTCTGTACTCCTTTGTGCGCTGTAGAGATACCTTCTGTACTCCTTTGTGCGCTGTAGAGATACCTTCTGTACTCCTTTGTACGCTGTAGAGATACCTTCTGTACTCCTTTGTGCGCTGTAGAGATACCTTCTATACTCCTTTGTACGCTGTAGAGATACCTCGTGTACTCCTTTGTACGTTCTAGAGATATTTCCTGTACTCCTTTGTGCGCTGTAGAGATACCTTCTGTACTCCTTTGTGCGCTGTAGAGATACCTTCTGTACTCCTTTGTGCGCTGTAGAGATACTTTCTGTACTCCTTTGTGCGCTGTAGAGATACCTTCTGTACTCCTTTGTGCGCTGTAGAGATACCTTCTGTACTCCTTTGTGCGCTGTAGAGATACCTTCTGTACTCCTTTGTACGCTGTAGAGATACCTCGTGTACTCCTTTGTACGTTTTAGAGATATTTCCTGTACTCCTTTGTGCGCTGTAGAGATACCTTCTGTACTCCTTTGTGCGCTGTAGAGATACCTTCTGTACTCCTTTGTGCGCTGTAGAGATACCTTCTGTACTCCTTTGTGCGCTGTAGAGATACCTTCTGTACTCCTTTGTACGCTGTAGAGATACCTCGTGTACTCCTTTGTACGTTCTAGAGATATTTCCTGTACTCCTTTGTGCGCTGTAGAGATACCTTCTGTACTCCTTTGTGCGCTGTAGAGATACCTTCTGTACTCCTTTGTGCGCTGTAGAGATACCTTCTGTACTCCTTTGTGCGCTGTAGAGATACCTTCTGTACTCCTTTGTGCGCTGTAGAGATACCTTCTGTACTCCTTTGTACGCTGTAGAGATACCTCGTGTACTCCTTTGTACGTTCTAGAGATATTTCCTGTACTCCTTTGTGCGCTGTAGAGATACCTTCTGTACTCCTTTGTGCGCTGTAGGGATACCTTCTGTACTCCTTTGTACGCTGTAGAGATACCTCGTGTACTCCTTTGTACGTTCTAGAGATATTTCCTGTACTCCGTTGTGCGCTGTAGAGATACCTTCTGTACTCCTTTGTGCGCTGTAGAGATACCTTCTGTACTCCTTTGTGCGCTGTAGAGATACCTTCTGTACTCCTTTGTGCGCTGTAGAGATACCTTCTGTACTCCTTTGTGCGCTGTAGAGATACCTTCTGTACTCCTTTGTACGCTGTAGAGATACCTCGTGTACTCCTTTGTACGTTCTAGAGATATTTCCTGTACTCCTTTGTGCGCTGTAGAGATACCTTCTGTACTCCTTTGTGCGCTGTAGAGATACCTTCTGTACTCCTTTGTGCGCTGTAGAGGTACCTTCTGTACTCCTTTGTACGCTGTAGAGATACCTTCTGTACTCCTTTGTGCGCTGTAGAGATACCTTCTGTACTCCTTTGTACGCTGTTGAGATACCTCGTGTACTCCTTTGTACGTTCTAGAGATATTTCCTGTACTCCTTTGTGCGCTGTAGAAATACCTTCTGTACTCCTTTGTGCGCTGTAGAGATACCTTCTGTACTCCTTTGTGCACTGTAGAGATACCTTCTGTACTCCTTTGTGCGCTGTAGAGATACCTTCTGTACTCCTTTGTACGCTGTAGAGATACCTCGTGTACTCCTTTGTACGTTCTAGAGATATTTCCTGTACTCCTTTGTGCGCTGTAGAGATACCTTCTGTACTCCTTTGTGCGCTGTAGAGATACCTTCTGTACTCCTTTGTGCGCTGTAGAGATACCTTCTGTACTCCTTTGTGCGCTGTAGAGATACCTTCTGTAATCCTTTGTGCGCTGTAGAGATACCTTCTGTACTCCTTTGTACGCTGTAGAGATACCTCGTGTACTCCTTTGTACGTTCTAGAGATATTTCCTGTACTCCTTTGTGCGCTGTAGAGATACCTTCTGTACTCCTTTGTGCGCTGTAGGGATACCTTCTGTACTCCTTTGTACGCTGTAGAGATACCTCGTGTACTCCTTTGTACGTTCTAGAGATATTTCCTGTACTCCGTTGTGCGCTGTAGAGATACCTTCTGTACTCCTTTGTGCGCTGTAGAGATACCTTCTGTACTCCTTTGTGCGCTGTAGAGATACCTTCTGTACTCCTTTGTGCGCTGTAGAGATACCTTCTGTACTCCTTTGTGCGCTGTAGAGGTACCTTCTGTACTCCTTTGTACGCTGTAGAGATACCTTCTGTACTCCTTTGTGCGCTGTAGAGATACCTTCTGTACTCCTTTGTACGCTGTTGAGATACCTCGTGTACTCCTTTGTACGTTCTAGAGATATTTCCTGTACTCCTTTGTGCGCTGTAGAAATACCTTCTGTACTCCTTTGTGCGCTGTAGAGATACCTTCTGTACTCCTTTGTGCACTGTAGAGATACCTTCTGTACTCCTTTGTGCGCTGTAGAGATACCTTCTGTACTCCTTTGTGCGCTGTAAAGATACCTTCTGTACTCCTTTGTGCGCTGTAGAGATATTTTCTGTACTCCTTTGTGCGCTGTAGAGATACCTTCTGTACTCCATTGTACGCTGTAGAGATACCTCGTGTACTCCTTTGTACGTTCTAGAGATATTTCCTGTTTTCCTTTGTACGTTCTAGAGATATTTCCTGTACTCCTTTGTGCGCTGTAGAGATACCTTCTGTACTCCTTTGTGCGCTGTAGAGATACCTTCTGTACTCCTTTGTGCGCTGTAGAGATGCCTTCTGTACTCCTTTGTGCGCTGTAGAGATACCTTCTGTACTCCTTTGTGCGCTGTAGAGATACCTTCTGTACTCCTTTGTGCGCTGTAGAGATACCTTCTGTACTCCTTTGTACGCTGTAGAGATACCTCGTGTACTCCTTTGTACGTTCTAGAGATATTTCCTGTACTCCTTTGTGCGCTGTAGAGATACCTTCTGTACTCCTTTGTGCGCTGTAGAGATACCTTCTGTACTCCATTGTGCGCTGTAGAGATACCTTCTGTACTCCTTTGTACGCTGTAGAGATACCTTCAGTACTCCTTTGTGCGCTGTAGAGATACCTTCTGTACTCCTTTGTACGCTGTAGAGATACCTCGTGTACTCCTTTGTACGTTCTAAAGATACCTCGTGTACTCCTTTGGACGTTCTAGAGATATTTCCTGTACTCCTTTGTGCGCTGTAGAGATACCTTCTGCACTCCTTTGTGCGCTGTCGAGATACCTTCTGTACTCCTTTGTGCGCTGTAGAGATACCTTCTGTACTCCTTTGTACGCTGTAGAGATACCTTCAGTACTCCTTTGTGCGCTGTAGAGATACCTTCTGTACTCCTTTGTACGCTGTAGAGATACCTCGTGTACTCCTTTGTACGTTCTAAAGATACTTCGTGTACTCCTTTGTACGTTCTAGGGATATTTCCTGTACTCCTTTGTGCGCTGTAGAGATACCTTCTGTACTCCTTTGTGCGCTGTAGAGATACCTTCTGTACTCCTTTGTGCGCTGTAGAGATACCTTCTGTACTCCTTTGTGCGCTGTAGAGATACCTTCTGTACTCCTTTGTGCGCTGTAGAGATACCTTCTGTACTCCTTTGTGCGCTGTAGAGATACCTTCTGTACTCCTTTGTACGCTGTAGAGATACCTCGTGTACTCCTTTGTACGTTCTAGAGATATTTCCTGTACTCCTTTGTTCGTTCTAGAGATATTTCCTGTACTCCTTTGTGCGCTGTAGAGATACCTTCTGTACTCCTTTGTGCGCTGTAGAGATACCTTCTGTACTCCTTTGTGCGCTGTAGAGATACCTTCTGTACTCCTTTGTGCGCTGTAGAGATACCTTCTGTACTCCTTTGTGCGCTGTAGAGATACCTTCTGTACTCCTTTGTGCGCTGTAGAGATACCTTCTGTACTCCTTTGTACGCTGTAGAGATACCTCGTGTACTCCTTTGTACGTTCTAGAGATATTTCCTGTACTCCTTTGTGCGCTGTAGAGATACCTTCTGTACTCCTTTGTGCGCTGTAGAGATACCTTCTGTACTCCTTTGTGCGCTGTAGAGATACCTTCTGTACTCCTTTGTACGCTGTAGAGATACCTTCTGTACTCCTTTGTGCGCTGTAGAGATACCTTCTATACTCCTTTGTACGCTGTAGAGATACCTCGTGTACTCCTTTGTACGTTCTAGAGATATTTCCTGTACTCCTTTGTGCGCTGTAGAGATACCTTCTGTACTCCTTTGTGCGCTGTAGAGATACCTTCTGTACTCCTTTGTGCGCTGTAGAGATACTTTCTGTACTCCTTTGTGCGCTGTAGAGATACCTTCTGTACTCCTTTGTGCGCTGTAGAGATACCTTCTGTACTCCTTTGTGCGCTGTAGAGATACCTTCTGTACTCCTTTGTACGCTGTAGAGATACCTCGTGTACTCCTTTGTACGTTTTAGAGATATTTCCTGTACTCCTTTGTGCGCTGTAGAGATACCTTCTGTACTCCTTTGTGCGCTGTAGAGATACCTTCTGTACTCCTTTGTGCGCTGTAGAGATACCTTCTGTACTCCTTTGTGCGCTGTAGAGATACCTTCTGTACTCCTTTGTACGCTGTAGAGATACCTCGTGTACTCCTTTGTACGTTCTAGAGATATTTCCTGTACTCCTTTGTGCGCTGTAGAGATACCTTCTGTACTCCTTTGTGCGCTGTAGAGATACCTTCTGTACTCCTTTGTGCGCTGTAGAGATACCTTCTGTACTCCTTTGTGCGCTGTAGAGATACCTTCTGTACTCCTTTGTGCGCTGTAGAGATACCTTCTGTACTCCTTTGTACGCTGTAGAGATACCTCGTGTACTCCTTTGTACGTTCTAGAGATATTTCCTGTACTCCTTTGTGCGCTGTAGAGATACCTTCTGTACTCCTTTGTGCGCTGTAGGGATACCTTCTGTACTCCTTTGTACGCTGTAGAGATACCTCGTGTACTCCTTTGTACGTTCTAGAGATATTTCCTGTACTCCGTTGTGCGCTGTAGAGATACCTTCTGTACTCCTTTGTGCGCTGTAGAGATACCTTCTGTACTCCTTTGTGCGCTGTAGAGATACCTTCTGTACTCCTTTGTGCGCTGTAGAGATACCTTCTGTACTCCTTTGTGCGCTGTAGAGATACCTTCTGTACTCCTTTGTACGCTGTAGAGATACCTCGTGTACTCCTTTGTACGTTCTAGAGATATTTCCTGTACTCCTTTGTGCGCTGTAGAGATACCTTCTGTACTCCTTTGTGCGCTGTAGAGATACCTTCTGTACTCCTTTGTGCGCTGTAGAGGTACCTTCTGTACTCCTTTGTACGCTGTAGAGATACCTTCTGTACTCCTTTGTGCGCTGTAGAGATACCTTCTGTACTCCTTTGTACGCTGTTGAGATACCTCGTGTACTCCTTTGTACGTTCTAGAGATATTTCCTGTACTCCTTTGTGCGCTGTAGAAATACCTTCTGTACTCCTTTGTGCGCTGTAGAGATACCTTCTGTACTCCTTTGTGCACTGTAGAGATACCTTCTGTACTCCTTTGTGCGCTGTAGAGATACCTTCTGTACTCCTTTGTACGCTGTAGAGATACCTCGTGTACTCCTTTGTACGTTCTAGAGATATTTCCTGTACTCCTTTGTGCGCTGTAGAGATACCTTCTGTACTCCTTTGTGCGCTGTAGAGATACCTTCTGTACTCCTTTGTGCGCTGTAGAGATACCTTCTGTACTCCTTTGTGCGCTGTAGAGATACCTTCTGTACTCCTTTGTGCGCTGTAGAGATACCTTCTGTACTCCTTTGTACGCTGTAGAGATACCTCGTGTACTCCTTTGTACGTTCAAGAGATATTTCCTGTACTCCTTTGTGCGCTGTAGAGATACCTTCTGTACTCCTTTGTGCACTGTAGAGATACCTTCTGTACTCCTTTGTGCGCTGTAGAGATACCTTCTGTACTCCTTTGTACGCTGTAGAGATACCTTCTGTACTCCTTTGTGCGCTGTAGAGATACCTTCTGTACTCCTTTGTGCGCTGTAGAGATACCTTCTGTAATCCTTTGTGCGCTGTAGAGATACCTTCTGTACTCCTTTGTACGCTGTAGAGATACCTTCTGTACTCCTTTGTGCGCTGTAGAGATACCTTCTGTACTCCTTTGTGCGCTGTAGAGATACCTTCTGTACTCCTTTGTGCGCTGTAGAGATACCTTCTTTACTCCTTTGTGCGCTGTAGAGATACCTTCTGTACTCCTTTGTACGCTGTAGAGATACCTCGTGTACTCCTTTGTACGTTCTAGAGATATTCCCTGTACTCCTTTGTGCGCTGTAGAGATACCTTCTGTACTCCTTTGTGCGCTGTAGAGATACCTTCTGTACTCCTTTGTGCGCTGTAGAGATACCTTCTGTACTCCTTTGTACGCTGTAGAGATACCTTCTGTACTCCTTTGTGCGCTGTAAAGATACCTTCTGTACTCCTTTGTACGCTGTAGAGATACCTCGTGTACTCCTTTATACGTTCTAGAGATATTTCCTGTACTCCTTTGTGCGCTGTAGAGATACCTTCTGTACTCCTTTGTGCGCTGTAGAGATACCTTCTGTACTCCTTTGTGCGCTGTAGAGATACCTTCTGTACTCCTTTGTGCGCTGTAGAGATACCTTCTGTACTCCTTTGTGCGCTGTAGAGATACCTTCTGTACTCCTTTGTGCGCTGTAGAGATACCTTCTGTACTCCTTTGTATGCTGTAGAGATACCTCGTGTACTCCTTTGTACGTTCTAGAGATATTTCCTGTACTCCTTTGTGCGCTGTAGAGATACCTTCTGTACTCCTTTGTGCGCTGTAGAGATACCTTCTGTACTCCTTTGTGCACTGAAGAGATACCTTCTGTACTCCTTTGTGCGCTGTAGAGATACCTTCTGTACTCCTTTGTACGCTGTAGAGATACCTCGTGTACTCCTTTGTACGTTCTAGAGATATTTCCTGTACTCCGTTGTGCGCTGTAGAGATACCTTCTGTACTCCTTTGTGCGCTGTAGAGATACCTTTTGTACTCCTTTGTGCGCTGTAGAGATACCTTCTGTACTCCTTTGTGCGCTGTAGAGATACCTTCTGTACTCCTTTGTGCGCTGTAGAGATACCTTCTGTACTCCTTTGTACGCTGTAGAGATACCTCGTGTACTCCTTTGTACGTTCTAGAGATATTTCCTGTACTCCTTTGTGCGCTGTAGAGATACCTTCTGTACTCATTTGTGCGCTGTAGAGATACCTTCTGTACTCCTTTGTGCGCTGTAGAGACACCTTCTGTACTCCTTTGTACGCTGTAGAGATACCTTCTGTACTCCTTTGTGCGCTGTAGAGATACCTTCTGTACTCCTTTGTACGCTGTTGAGATACCTCGTGTACTCCTTTGTACGTTCTAGAGATATTTCCTGTACTCCTTTGTGCGCTGTAGAGATACCTTCTGTACTCCTTTGTGCGCTGTAGAGATACCTTCTGTACTCCTTTGTGCACTGTAGAGATACCTTCTGTACTCCTTTGTGCGCTGTAGAGATACCTTCTGTACTCCTTTGTGCGCTGTAGAGATACCTTCTGTACTCCTTTGTGCGCTGTAGAGATACCTTCTGTACTCCTTTGTACGCTGTAGAGATACCTCGTGTACTCCTTTGTACGTTCTAGAGATCTTTCCTGTACTCCTTTGTGCGCTGTAGAGATACCTTCTGTACTCCTTTGTGCGCTGTAGAGATACCTTCTGTACTCCTTTGTGCGCTGTAGAGATACCTTCTGTACTCCTTTGTGCGCTGTAGAGATACCTTCTGTACTCCTTTGTGCGCTGTAGAGATACCTTCTGTACTCCTTTGTGCGCTGTAGAGATACCTTCTGTACTCCTTTGTGCGCTGTAGAGATACCTTCTGTACTCCTTTGTACGCTGTAGAGATTCCTCGTGTACTCCTTTGTACGTTCTAGAGATATTTCCTGTACTCCTTTGTGTGCTGTAGAGATACCTTCTGTACTCCTTTGTGCACTGTAGAGATACCTTCTGTACTCCTTTGTGCGCTGTAGAGATACCTTCTGTACTCCTTTGTACACTGTAGAGATACCTTCTGTACTCCTTTGTGCGCTGTAGAGATACCTTCTGTACTCCTTTGTGCGCTGTAGAGATACCTTCTGTAATCCTTTGTGCGCTGTAGAGATACCTTCTGTACTCCTTTGTACGCTGTAGAGATACCTTCTGTACTCCTTTGTGCGCTGTAGAGATACCTTCTGTACTCCTTTGTGCGCTGTAGAGATACCTTCTGTACTCCTTTGTGCGCTGTAGAGATACCTTCTGTACTCCTTTGTGCGCTGTAGAGATACCTTCTGTACTCCTTTGTCCGCTGTAGAGATACCTCGTGTACTCATTTGTACGTTCTAAAGATATTTCCTGTACTCCTTTGTGCGCTGTAGAGATACCTTCTGTACTCCTTTGTGCGCTGTAGAGATACCTTCTGTACTCCTTTGTGCGCTGTAGAGATACCTTCTGTACTCCTTTGTACGCTGTAGAGATACCTTCAGTACTCCTTTGTGCGCTGTAGAGATACCTTCTGTACTCCTTTGTACGCTGTAGAGATACCTCGTGTACTCCTTTGTACGTTCTAAAGATACTTCGTGTACTCCTTTGTACGTTCTAGAGATATTTCCTGTACTCCTTTGTGCGCTGTAGAGATACCTTCTGTACTCCTTTGTGCGCTGTAGAGATACCTTCTGTACTCCTTTGTGCGCTGTAGAGATACCTTCTGTACTCCTTTGTGCGCTGTAGAGATACCTTCTGTACTCCTTTGTGCGCTGTAGAGATACCTTCTGTACTCCTTTGTGCGCTGTAGAGATACCTTCTGTACTCCTTTGTACGCTGTAGAGATACCTCGTGTACTCCTTTGTACGTTCTAGAGATATTTCCTGTACTCCTTTGTACGTTCTAGAGATATTTCCTGTACTCCTTTGTGCGCTGTAGAGATACCTTCTGTACTCCTTTGTGCGCTGTAGAGATACCTTCTGTACTCCTTTGTGCGCTGTAGAGATACCTTCTGTACTCCTTTGTGCGCTGTAGAGATACCTTCTGTACTCCTTTGTGCGCTGTAGAGATACCTTCTGTACTCCTTTGTGCGCTGTAGAGATACCTTCTGTACTCCTTTGTACGCTGTAGAGATACCTCGTGTACTCCTTTGTACGTTCTAGAGATATTTCCTGTACTCCTTTGTGCGCTGTAGAGATACCTTCTGTACTCCTTTGTGCGCTGTAGAGATACCTTCTGTACTCCTTTGTGCGCTGTAGAGATACCTTCTGTACTCCTTTGTACGCTGTAGAGATACCTTCTGTACTCCTTTGTGCGCTGTAGAGATACCTTCTATACTCCTTTGTACGCTGTAGAGATACCTCGTGTACTCCTTTGTACGTTCTAGAGATATTTCCTGTACTCCTTTGTGCGCTGTAGAGATACCTTCTGTACTCCTTTGTGCGCTGTAGAGATACCTTCTGTACTCCTTTGTGCGCTGTAGAGATACTTTCTGTACTCCTTTGTGCGCTGTAGAGATACCTTCTGTACTCCTTTGTGCGCTGTAGAGATACCTTCTGTACTCCTTTGTGCGCTGTAGAGATACCTTCTGTACTCCTTTGTACGCTGTAGAGATACCTCGTGTACTCCTTTGTACGTTCTAGAGATATTTCCTGTACTCCTTTGTGTGCTGTAGAGATACCTTCTGTACTCCTTTGTGCACTGTAGAGATACCTTCTGTACTCCTTTGTGCGCTGTAGAGATACCTTCTGTACTCCTTTGTACGCTGTAGAGATACCTTCTGTACTCCTTTGTGCGCTGTAGAGATACCTTCTGTACTCCTTTGTGCGCTGTAGAGATACCTTCTGTAATCCTTTGTGCGCTGTAGAGATACCTTCTGTACTCCTTTGTACGCTGTAGAGATACCTTCTGTACTCCTTTGTGCGCTGTAGAGATACCTTCTGTACTCCTTTGTGCGCTGTAGAGATACCTTCTGTACTCCTTTGTGCGCTGTAGAGATACCTTCTGTACTCCTTTGTGCGCTGTAGAGATACCTTCTGTACTCCTTTGTCCGCTGTAGAGATACCTCGTGTACTCATTTGTACGTTTTTAAGATATTTCCTGTACTCCTTTGTGCGCTGTAGAGATACCTTCTGTACTCCTTTGTGCGCTGTAGAGATACCTTCTGTACTCCTTTGTGCGCTGTAGAGATACCTTCTGTACTCCTTTGTACGCTGTAGAGATACCTTCAGTACTCCTTTGTGCGCTGTAGAGATACCTTCTGTACTCCTTTGTACGCTGTAGAGATACCTCGTGTACTCCTTTGTACGTTCTAAAGATACTTCGTGTACTCCTTTGTACGTTCTAGAGATATTTCCTGTACTCCTTTGTGCGCTGTAGAGATACCTTCTGTACTCCTTTGTGCGCTGTAGAGATACCTTCTGTACTCCTTTGTGCGCTGTAGAGATACCTTCTGTACTCCTTTGTGCGCTGTAGAGATACCTTCTGTACTCCTTTGTGCGCTGTAGAGATACCTTCTGTACTCCTTTGTGCGCTGTAGAGATACCTTCTGTACTCCTTTGTACGCTGTAGAGATACCTCGTGTACTCCTTTGTACGTTCTAGAGATATTTCCTGTACTCCTTTGTACGTTCTAGAGATATTTCCTGTACTCCTTTGTGCGCTGTAGAGATACCTTCTGTACTCCTTTGTGCGCTGTAGAGATACCTTCTGTACTCCTTTGTGCGCTGTAGAGATACCTTCTGTACTCCTTTGTGCGCTGTAGAGATACCTTCTGTACTCCTTTGTGCGCTGTAGAGATACCTTCTGTACTCCTTTGTGCGCTGTAGAGATACCTTCTGTACTCCTTTGTACGCTGTAGAGATACCTCGTGTACTCCTTTGTACGTTCTAGAGATATTTCCTGTACTCCTTTGTGCGCTGTAGAGATACCTTCTGTACTCCTTTGTGCGCTGTAGAGATACCTTCTGTACTCCTTTGTGCGCTGTAGAGATACCTTCTGTACTCCTTTGTACGCTGTAGAGATACCTTCTGTACTCCTTTGTGCGCTGTAGAGATACCTTCTATACTCCTTTGTACGCTGTAGAGATACCTCGTGTACTCCTTTGTACGTTCTAGAGATATTTCCTGTACTCCTTTGTGCGCTGTAGAGATACCTTCTGTACTCCTTTGTGCGCTGTAGAGATACCTTCTGTACTCCTTTGTGCGCTGTAGAGATACTTTCTGTACTCCTTTGTGCGCTGTAGAGATACCTTCTGTACTCCTTTGTGCGCTGTAGAGATACCTTCTGTACTCCTTTGTGCGCTGTAGAGATACCTTCTGTACTCCTTTGTACGCTGTAGAGATACCTCGTGTACTCCTTTGTACGTTTTAGAGATATTTCCTGTACTCCTTTGTGCGCTGTAGAGATACCTTCTGTACTCCTTTGTGCGCTGTAGAGATACCTTCTGTACTCCTTTGTGCGCTGTAGAGATACCTTCTGTACTCCTTTGTGCGCTGTAGAGATACCTTCTGTACTCCTTTGTACGCTGTAGAGATACCTCGTGTACTCCTTTGTACGTTCTAGAGATATTTCCTGTACTCCTTTGTGCGCTGTAGAGATACCTTCTGTACTCCTTTGTGCGCTGTAGAGATACCTTCTGTACTCCTTTGTGCGCTGTAGAGATACCTTCTGTACTCCTTTGTGCGCTGTAGAGATACCTTCTGTACTCCTTTGTGCGCTGTAGAGATACCTTCTGTACTCCTTTGTACGCTGTAGAGATACCTCGTGTACTCCTTTGTACGTTCTAGAGATATTTCCTGTACTCCTTTGTGCGCTGTAGAGATACCTTCTGTACTCCTTTGTGCGCTGTAGGGATACCTTCTGTACTTCTTTGTACGCTGTAGAGATACCTCGTGTACTCCTTTGTACGTTCTAGAGATATTTCCTGTACTCCGTTGTGCGCTGTAGAGATAGCTTCTGTACTCCTTTGTGCGCTGTAGAGATACCTTCTGTACTCCTTTGTGCGCTGTAGAGATACCTTCTGTACTCCTTTGTGCGCTGTAGAGATACCTTCTGTACTCCTTTGTGCGCTGTAGAGATACCTTCTGTACTCCTTTGTACGCTGTAGAGATACCTCGTGTACTCCTTTGTACGTTCTAGAGATATTTCCTGTACTCCTTTGTGCGCTGTAGAGATACCTTCTGTACTCCTTTGTGCGCTGTAGAGATACCTTCTGTACTCCTTTGTGCGCTGTAGAGGTACCTTCTGTACTCCTTTGTACGCTGTAGAGATACCTTCTGTACTCCTTTGTGCGCTGTAGAGATACCTTCTGTACTCCTTTGTACGCTGTTGAGATACCTCGTGTACTCCTTTGTACGTTCTAGAGATATTTCCTGTACTCCTTTGTGCGCTGTAGAAATACCTTCTGTACTCCTTTGTGCGCTGTAGAGATACCTTCTGTACTCCTTTGTGCACTGTAGAGATACCTTCTGTACTCCTTTGTGCGCTGTAGAGATACCTTCTGTACTCCTTTGTACGCTGTAGAGATACCTCGTGTACTCCTTTGTACGTTCTAGAGATATTTCCTGTACTCCTTTGTGCGCTGTAGAGATACCTTCTGTACTCCTTTGTGCGCTGTAGAGATACCTTCTGTACTCCTTTGTGCGCTGTAGAGATACCTTCTGTACTCCTTTGTGCGCTGTAGAGATACCTTCTGTACTCCTTTGTGCGCTGTAGAGATACCTTCTGTACTCCTTTGTACGCTGTAGAGATACCTCGTGTACTCCTTTGTACGTTCAAGAGATATTTCCTGTACTCCTTTGTGCGCTGTAGAGATACCTTCTGTACTCCTTTGTGCACTGTAGAGATACCTTCTGTACTCCTTTGTGCGCTGTAGAGATACCTTCTGTACTCCTTTGTACGCTGTAGAGATACCTTCTGTACTCCTTTGTGCGCTGTAGAGATACCTTCTGTACTCCTTTGTGCGCTGTAGAGATACCTTCTGTAATCCTTTGTGCGCTGTAGAGATACCTTCTGTACTCCTTTGTACGCTGTAGAGATACCTTCTGTACTCCTTTGTGCGCTGTAGAGATACCTTCTGTACTCCTTTGTGCGCTGTAGAGATACCTTCTGTACTCCTTTGTGCGCTGTAGAGATACCTTCTTTACTCCTTTGTGCGCTGTAGAGATACCTTCTGTACTCCTTTGTACGCTGTAGAGATACCTCGTGTACTCCTTTGTACGTTCTAGAGATATTCCCTGTACTCCTTTGTGCGCTGTAGAGATACCTTCTGTACTCCTTTGTGCGCTGTAGAGATACCTTCTGTACTCCTTTGTGCGCTGTAGAGATACCTTCTGTACTCCTTTGTACGCTGTAGAGATACCTTCTGTACTCCTTTGTGCGCTGTAGAGATACCTTCTGTACTCCTTTGTACGCTGTAGAGATACCTCGTGTACTCCTTTGTACGTTCTAGAGATATTTCCTGTACTCCTTTGTGCGCTGTAGAGATACCTTCTGTACTCCTTTGTGCGCTGTAGAGATACCTTCTGTACTCCTTTGTGCGCTGTAGAGATACCTTCTGTACTCCTTTGTGCGCTGTAGAGATACCTTCTGTACTCCTTTGTGCGCTGTAGAGATACCTTCTGTACTCCTTTGTGCGCTGTAGAGATACCTTCTGTACTCCTTTGTATGCTGTAGAGATACCTCGTGTACTCCTTTGTACGTTCTAGAGATATTTCCTGTACTCCTTTGTGCGCTGTAGAGATACCTTCTGTACTCCTTTGTGCGCTGTAGAGATACCTTCTGTACTCCTTTGTGCACTGAAGAGATACCTTCTGTACTCCTTTGTGCGTTGTAGAGATACCTTCTGTACTCCTTTGTACGCTGTAGAGATACCTCGTGTACTCCTTTGTACGTTCTAGAGATATTTCCTGTACTCCGTTGTGCGCTGTAGAGATACCTTCTGTACTCCTTTGTGCGCTGTAGAGATACCTTTTGTACTCCTTTGTGCGCTGTAGAGATACCTTCTGTACTCCTTTGTGCGCTGTAGAGATACCTTCTGTACTCCTTTGTGCGCTGTAGAGATACCTTCTGTACTCCTTTGTACGCTGTAGAGATACCTCGTGTACTCCTTTGTACGTTCTAGAGATATTTCCTGTACTCCTTTGTGCGCTGTAGAGATACCTTCTGTACTCATTTGTGCGCTGTAGAGATACCTTCTGTACTCCTTTGTGCGCTGTAGAGATACCTTCTGTACTCCTTTGTGCGCTGTAGAGATACCTTCTGTACTCCTTTGTGCGCTGTAGAGATACCTTCTGTACTCCTTTGTGCGCTGTAGAGATACCTTCTGTACTCCTTTGTGCGCTGTAGAGATACCTTCTGTACTCCTTTGTACGCTGTAGAGATACCTCGTGTACTCCTTTGTACGTTCTAGAGATATTTCCTGTACTCCTTTGTGTGCTGTAGAGATACCTTCTGTACTCCTTTGTGCACTGTAGAGATACCTTCTGTACTCCTTTGTGCGCTGTAGAGATACCTTCTGTACTCCTTTGTACGCTGTAGAGATACCTTCTGTACTCCTTTGTGCGCTGTAGAGATACCTTCTGTACTCCTTTGTGCGCTGTAGAGATACCTTCTGTAATCCTTTGTGCGCTGTAGAGATACCTTCTGTACTCCTTTGTACGCTGTAGAGATACCTTCTGTACTCCTTTGTGCGCTGTAGAGATACCTTCTGTACTCCTTTGTGCGCTGTAGAGATACCTTCTGTACTCCTTTGTGCGCTGTAGAGATACCTTCTGTACTCCTTTGTGCGCTGTAGAGATACCTTCTGTACTCCTTTGTCCGCTGTAGAGATACCTCGTGTACTCATTTGTACGTTCTAAAGATATTTCCTGTACTCCTTTGTGCGCTGTAGAGATACCTTCTGTACTCCTTTGTGCGCTGTAGAGATACCTTCTGTACTCCTTTGTAAGCTGTAGAGATACCTTCTGTACTCCTTTATACGCTGTAGAGATACCTTCTGTACTCCTTTGTGCGCTGTAGACATACCTTCTGTACTCCTTTGTACATCTGTAGAGATACCTCGTGTACTCCTTTGTACGTTCTAGAGATATTTCCTGTACTCCTTTGTGCGCTGTAGAGATACCTTCTGTACTCCTTTGTGTGCTGTAGAGATACCTTCTGTACTCCTTTGTGCAGTGTAGAGATACCTTCTGTAATCCTTTGTGCGCTGTAGAGATACCTTCTGTACTCCTTTGTGCGCTGTAGAGATACCTTCTGTACTCCTTTGTGCGCTGTAGAGATACCTTCTGTACTCCTTTGTACGCTGTAGAGATACCTCGTGTACTCCTTTGTACGGTCTAGAGATATTTCCGGTACTCCTTTGTGCGCTGTAGAGATACCTTCTGTACTCCTTTGTGCGCTGTAGAGATACCTTCTGTACTCCTTTGTGCGCTGTAGAGATACCTTCTGTACTCCTTTGTGCGCTGTAGAGATACCTTCTGTACTCCTTTGTACGCTGTAGAGATACCTCGTGTACTCTTTTGTACGTTCTAGAGATATTTCCTGTACTCCGTTGTGCGCTGTAGAGATACCTTCTGTACTCCTTTGTGCGCTGTAGAGATACCTTCTGTACTCCTTTGTGCGCTGTAGAGATACCTTCTGTACTCCTTTGTGCGCTGTAGAGATACCTCGTGTACTCCTTTGTACGTTCTAGAGATATTTCCTGTACTCCTTTGTGCGCTGTAGAGATACCTTCTGTACTCCTTTGTGTGCTGTAGAGATACCTTCTGTACTCCTTTGTGCGCTGTAGAGATACCTTCTGTACTCCTTTGTGCGCTGTAGAGATACCTTCTGTACTCCTTTGTACGCTGTAGAGATACCTTCTGTACTCCTTTGTGCGCTGTAGAGATACCTTCTGTACTCCTTTGTACGCTGTAGAGATACCTCGTGTACTCCTTTGTACGTTCTAGAGATATTTCCTGTACTCCTTTGTGCGCTGTAGAGATACCTTCTGTACTCCTTTGTGCGCTGTAGAGATACCTTCTGTACTCCTTTGTGCGCTGTAGAGATACCTTCTGTACTCCTTTGTGCGCTGTAGAGATACCTTCTGTACTCCTTTGTGCGCTGTAGAGATACCTTCTGTACTCCTTTTTGCGCTGTAGAGATACCTTCTGTACTCCTTTGTACGCTGTAGAGATACCTCGTGTACTCCTTTGTACGTTCTAGAGATATTTCCTGTGCTCCTTTGTGCCCTGTAGAGGTACCTTCTGTACTCCTTTGAACGCTGTAGAGATACCTTCTGTACTCCTTTGTACGCTGTAGAGATACCTTCTGTACTCCTTTGTGCGCTGTAGAGATACCTTCTGTACTCCTTTGTGCGCTGTAGAGATACCTTCTGTACTCCTTTGTACGCTGTAGAGATACCTCGTGTACTCCTTTGTACGTTCTAGAGATATTTCCTGTACTCCTTTGTGCGCTGTAGAGATACCTTCTGTACTCCTTTGTGCGCTGTAGAGATACCTTCTGTACTCCTTTGTGCGCTGTAGAGATACCTTCTGTACTCCTTTGTACGCTGTAGAGATACCTTCTGTACTCCTTTGTGCGCTGTAGAGATATCTTCTGTACTCCTTTGTGCGCTGTAGAGATACCTTCTGTACTCCTTTGTGCGCTGTAGAGATACCTTCTGTACTCCTTTGTGCGCTGTAGAGATACCTTCTGTACTCCTTTGTGCGCTGTAGAGATACCTTCTGTACTCCTTTGTACGCTGTAGCGATACCTCGTGTACTCCTTTGTACGTTCTAGAGATATTTCCTGTACTCCTTTGTACGTTCTAGAGATATTTCCTGTACTCCTTTGTGCGCTGTAGAGATACCTTCTGTACTCCTTTGTGCGCTGCAGAGATACCTTCTGTACTCCTTTGTGCGCTTTAGAGATACCTTCTGTACTCCTTTGAGCGCTGTAGAGATACCTTCTGTACTCCTTTGTGCGCTGTAGAGATACCTTCTGTACTCCTTTGTGCGCTGTAGAGATACCTTCTGTACTCCTTTGTACGCTGTAGAGATACCTCGTGTACTTCTTTGTACGTTCTAGAGATATTTCCTGTACATCTTTGTACGCTGTAGAGATACCTTCTGTACTCCTTTGTGCGCTGTAGAGAGACCTTCTGTACTCCTTTGTACGTTGTAGAGATACCTCGTGTACTCCTTTGTACGTTCTAGAGATATTTCCTGTACTCCTTTGTGCGCTGTAGAGATACCTTCTGTACTCCTTTGTGCGCTGTAGAGATACCTTCTGTACTCCTTTGTGCGCTGTAGAGATACCTTCTGTACTCCTTTGTGCGCTGTAGAGACACCTTCTGTACTCCTTTGTGCGCTGTAGAGATAACTTCTGTACTCCTTTGTGCGCTGTAGAGATACCTTCTGTACTCCTTTGTGCGCTGTAGAGATACCTTCTGTACTCCTTTGTGCGTTGTAGAGATACCTTCTGTACTCCTTTGTACGCTGTAGAGATACCTTCTGTACTCCTTTGTGCGCTGTAGAGATACCTTCTGTACTCCTTTGTACGCTGTAGAGATACATCGTGTACTCCTTTGTACGTTCTAGAGATATTTCCTGTACTTCTTTGTGCGCTGTAGAGATACCTTCTGTACTCCTTTGTGCGCTGTAGAGATACCTTCTGTACTCCTTTGTGCGCCGTAGAGATACCTTCTGTACTCCTTTGTGCGCTGTAGAGATATTTTCTGTACTCCTTTGTGCGCTGTAGAGATACCTTCTGTTCTCCTTCGTGCGCTGTAGAGATACCTTCTGTACTCCTTTGTACGCTGTAGAGATACCTCGTGTACTCCTTTGTACGTTCTAGAGATATTTCCTGTACTCCTTTGTGCGCTGTAGAGATACCTTCTGTACTCCTTTGTGCGCTGTAGAGATACCTTCTGTACTCCTTTGTGCGCTGTAGAGATACCTTCTGTACTCCTTTGTGCGCTGTAGAGATACCTTCTGTACTCCTTTGTGCGCTGTAGAGATACCTTCTGTACTCCTTTGTACGCTGTAGAGATACCTCGTGTACTCCTTTGTACGTTCTAGATATATTTCCTGTTCTCCTTTGTGCGCTGTAGAGATACCTTCTGTACTCCTTTGTGCGCTGTAGAGATACCTTCTGTACTCCTTTGTGCGCTGTAGAGATACCTTCTGTACTCCTTTGTACGCTGTAGAGATACCTTCTGTACTCCTTTGTGCGCTGTAGAGATACCTTCTGTACTCCTTTGTGCGCTGTAGAGATACCTTCTGTACTCCTTTGTGCGCTGTAGAGATACCTTCTGTACTCCTTTGTGCGCTGTAGAGATACCTTCTGTACTCCTTTGTACGCTGTAGAGATACCTCGTGTACTTCTTTGTACGTTCTAGAGATATTTCCTGTATTCCTTTGTGCGCTGTAGAGATACCTTCTGCACTCCTTTGTGCGCTGTAGAGATACCTTCTGTACTCCTTTGTGCGCTGTAGAGATACCTTCTGTACTCCTTTGTACGCTGTAGAGATACCTTCTGTACTCCTTTGTGCGCTGTAGAGATACCTTCTGTACTCCTTTGTACGCTGTAGAGATACCTCGTGTACTCCTTTGTACGTTCTAGAGATATTTCCTGTACTCCTTTGTGCGCTGTAGAGATACCTTCTGTACTCCTTTGTGCGCTGTAGAGATACCTTCTGTACTCCTTTGTGCGCTGTAGAGATACCTTCTGTACTCCTTTGTGCGCTGTAGAGATACCTTCTGTACTCCTTTGTGCGCTGTAGAGATACCTTCTGTACTCCTTTGTACGCTGTAGAGATACCTCGTGTACTCCTTTGTACGTTCTAGAGATATTTCCTGTACTCCTTTGTGCGCTGTAGAGATACCTTCTGTACTCCTTTGTGCGCTGTAGAGATACCTTCTGTACTCCTTTGTGCGCTGTAGAGATACCTTCTGTACTTCTTTGTGCGCTGTAGAGATACCTTCTGTACTCCTTTGTACGCTGTAGAAGAGATACCTCGTGTACTCCTCTGTACGTTCTAGAGATATTTCCTGTACTCCTTTGTGCGCTGTAGAGATATCTTCTGTACTCCTTTGTGCGCTGTAGAGATACCTTCTGTACTCCTTTGTGCGCTGTAGAGATTACTTCTGTACTCCTTTGTACGCTGTAGAGATACCTTCTGTACTCCTTTGTGCGCTGTATATATACCTTCTGTACTCCTTTGTGCGCTGTAGAGATACCTTCTGTACTCCTTTGTGCGCTGTAGAGATACCTTGTGTACTCCTTTGTGCGCTGAATAGATACGTTCTGTACTCCTTCGTGCGCTGTAGAGATACCTTCTGTACTCCTTTGTGCGCTGTAGAGATACCTTCTGTACTCCTTTGTGCGCTGTAGAGATACCTTCTGTACTCCTTTGTACGCTGTAGAGATACCTCGTGTACTCCTTTGTGCGCTGTAGAGATACCTTCTGTACTCCTTTGTACGCTGTAGAGATACCTCCTGTACTCCTTTGTACGCTGTAGAGATACCTTCTGTACTCCTTTGTGCGCTGTAGAGATACCTTCTGTACTCCTTTGTACGCTGTAGAGATACCTCGTGTACTCTTTTGTACGTTCTAAAGATACCTCGTGTACTCCTTTGTACGTTCTAGAGATATTTCCTGTACTCCTTTGTGCGCTGTAGAGATACCTTCTGTACTCCTTTGTGCGCTGTAGAGATACCTTCTGTACTCCTTTGTGCGCTGTAGAGATACCTTCTGTACTCCTTTGTGCGCTGTAGAGATACCTTCTGTACTCCTTTGTGCGCTGTAGAGATATTTTCTGTACTCCTTTGTGCGCTGTAGAGATACCTTCTGTACTCCATTGTACGCTGTAGAGATACCTCGTGTACTCCTTTGTACGTTCTAGAGATATTTCCTGTACTCCTTTGTACGTTCTAGAGATATTTCCTGTACTCCTTTGTGCGCTGTAGAGATACCTTCTGTACTCCTTTGTGCGCTGTAGAGATACCTTCTGTACTCCTTTGTGCGCTGTAGAGATACCTTCTGTACTCCTTTGTGCGCTGTAGAGATACCTTCTGTACTCCTTTGTGCGCTGTAGAGATACCTTCTGTACTCCTTTGTGCGCTGTAGAGATACCTTCTGTACTCCTTTGTACGCTGTAGAGATACCTCGTGTACTCCTTTGTACGTTCTAGAGATATTTCCTGTACTCCTTTGTGCGCTGTAGAGATACCTTCTGTACTCCTTTGTGCGCTGTAGAGATACCTTCTGTACTCCTTTGTGCGCTGTAGAGATACCTTCTGTACTCCTTTGTACGCTGTAGAGATACCTTCAGTACTCCTTTGTGCGCTGTAGAGATACCTTCTGTACTCCTTTGTACGCTGTAGAGATACCTCGTGTACTCCTTTGTACGTTCTAAAGATACCTCGTGTACTCCTTTGTACGTTCTAGAGATATTTCCTGTACTCCTTTGTGCGCTGTAGAGATACCTTCTGCACTCCTTTGTGCGCTGTAGAGATACCTTCTGTACTCCTTTGTGCGCTGTAGAGATACCTTCTGTACTCCTTTGTACGCTGTAGAGATACCTTCAGTACTCCTTTGTGCGCTGTAGAGATACCTTCTGTACTCCTTTGTACGCTGTAGAGATACCTCGTGTACTCCTTTGTACGTTCTAAAGATACCTCGTGTACTCCTTTGTACGTTCTAGAGATATTTCCTGTACTCCTTTGTGCGCTGTAGAGATACCTTCTGTACTCCTTTGTGCGCTGTAGAGATACCTTCTGTACTCCTTTGTGCGCTGTAGAGATACCTTCTGTACTCCTTTGTGCGCTGTAGAGATACCTTCTGTACTCCTTTGTGCGCTGTAGAGATACCTTCTGTACTCCTTTGTGCGCTGTAGAGATACCTTCTGTACTCCTTTGTACGCTGTAGAGATACCTCGTGTACTCCTTTGTACGTTCTAGAGATATTTCCTGTACTCCTTTGTACGTTCTAGAGATATTTCCTGTACTCCTTTGTGCGCTGTAGAGATACCTTCTGTACTCCTTTGTGCGCTGTAGAGATACCTTCTGTACTCCTTTGTGCGCTGTAGAGATACCTTCTGTACTCCTTTGTGCGCTGTAGAGATACCTTCTGTACTCCTTTGTGCGCTGTAGAGATACCTTCTGTACTCCTTTGTGCGCTGTAGAGATACCTTCTGTACTCCTTTGTACGCTGTAGAGATACCTCGTGTACTCCTTTGTACGTTCTAGAGATATTTCCTGTACTCCTTTGTGCGCTGTAGAGATACCTTCTGTGCTCCTTTGTGCGCTGTAGAGATACCTTCTGTACTCCTTTGTGCGCTGTAGAGATACCTTCTGTACTCCTTTGTACGCTGTAGAGATACCTTCTGTACTACTTTGTGCGCTGTAGAGATACCTTCTATACTCCTTTGTACGCTGTAGAGATACCTCGTGTACTCCTTTGTACGTTCTAGAGATATTTCCTGTACTCCTTTGTGCGCTGTAGAGATACCTTCTGTACTCCTTTGTGCGCTGTAGAGATACCTTCTGTACTCCTTTGTGCGCTGTAGAGATACTTTCTGTACTCCTTTGTGCGCTGTAGAGATACCTTCTGTACTCCTTTGTGCGCTGTAGAGATACCTTCTGTACTCCTTTGTGCGCTGTAGAGATACCTTCTGTACTCCTTTGTACGCTGTAGAGATACCTCGTGTACTCCTTTGTACGTTCTAGAGATATTTCCTGTACTCCTTTGTGCGCTGTAGAGATACCTTCTGTACTCCTTTGTGCGCTGTAGAGATACCTTCTGTACTCCTTTGTGCGCTGTAGAGATACCTTCTGTACTCCTTTGTGCGCTGTAGAGATACCTTCTGTACTCCTTTGTACGCTGTAGAGATACCTTGTGTACTCCTTTGTACGTTCTAGAGATATTTCCTGTACTCCTTTGTGCGCTGTAGAGATACCTTCTGTACTCCTTTGTGCGCTGTAGAGATACCTTCTGTACTCCTTTGTGCGCTGTAGAGATACCTTCTGTACTCCTTTGTGCGCTGTAGAGATACCTTCTGTAATCCTTTGTACGCTGTAGAGATACCTTCTGTACTCCTTTGTGCGCTGTAGAGATACCTTCTGTACTCCTTTGTGCGCTGTAGAGATACCTTCTGTACTCCTTTGTGCGCTGTAGAGATACCTTCTGTACTCCTTTGTACGCTGTAGAGATACCTCGTGTACTCCTTTGTACGTTCTAGAGATATTTCCTGTACTCCTTTGTGCGCTGTAGAGATACCTTCTGTACTCCTTTGTGCGCTGTAGAGATACCTTCTGTACTCCTTTGTGCGCTGTAGAGATACCTTCTGTACTTCTTTGTGCGCTGTAGAGATACCTTCTGTACTCCTTTGTACGCTGTAGAAGAGATACCTCGTGTACTCCTCTGTACGTTCTAGAGATATTTCCTGTACTCCTTTGTGCGCTGTAGAGATATCTTCTGTACTCCTTTGTGCGCTGTAGAGATACCTTCTGTACTCCTTTGTGCGCTGTAGAGATTACTTCTGTACTCCTTTGTACGCTGTAGAGATACCTTCTGTACTCCTTTGTGCGCTGTATATATACCTTCTGTACTCCTTTGTGCGCTGTAGAGATACCTTCTGTACTCCTTTGTGCGCTGTAGAGATACCTTGTGTACTCCTTTGTGCGCTGAAGAGATACGTTCTATACTCCTTCGTGCGCTGTAGAGAACCTTCTGTACTCCTTTGTGCGCTGTAGAGATACCTTCTGTACTCCTTTGTGCGCTGTAGAGATACCTTCTGTACTCCTTTGTACGCTGTAGAGATACCTCGTGTACTCCTTTGTACGCTGTAGAGATACCTTCTGTACTCCTTTGTACGCTATAGAGATACCTCCTGTACTCCTTTGTACGCTGTAGAGATACCTTCTGTACTCCTTTGTGCGCTGTAGAGATACCTTCTGTACTCCTTTGTACGCTGTAGAGATACCTCGTGTACTCCTTTATACGTTCTAGAGATACCTCGTGTACTCCTTTGTACGTTCTAGAGATATTTCCTGTACTCCTTTGTGCGCTGTAGAGATACCTTCTGTACTCCTTTGTGCGCTGTAGAGATACCTTCTGTACTCCTTTGTGCGCTGTAGAGATACCTTCTGTACTCCTTTGTACGCTGTAGAGATACCTTCAGTACTCCTTTGTGCGCTGTAGAGATACCTTCTGTACTCCTTTGTACGCTGTAGAGATACCTCGTGTACTCTTTTGTACGTTCTAAAGATACCTCGTGTACTCCTTTGTACGTTCTAGAGATATTTCCTGTACTCCTTTGTGCGCTGTAGAGATACCTTCTGTACTCCTTTGTGCGCTGTAGAGATACCTTCTGTACTCCTTTGTGCGCTGTAGAGATACCTTCTGTACTCCTTTGTGCGCTGTAGAGATACCTTCTGTACTCCTTTGTGCGCTGTAGAGATAATTTCTGTACTCCTTTGTGCGCTGTAGAGATACCTTCTGTACTCCATTGTACGCTGTAGAGATACCTCGTGTACTCCTTTGTACGTTCTAGAGATATTTCCTGTTCTCCTTTGTACGTTCTAGAGATATTTCCTGTACTCCTCTGTGGGCTTTAGAGATACCTTCTGTACTCCTTTGTGCGCTGTAGAGATACCTTCTGTACTCCTTTGTGCGCTGTAGAGATACCTTCTGTACTCCTTTGTGCGCTGTAGAGATACCTTCTGTACTCCTTTGTGCGCTGTAGAGATACCTTCTGTACTCCTTTGTGCGCTGTAGAGATACCTTCTGTACTCCTTTGTACGCTGTAGAGATACCTCGTGTACTCCTTTGTACGTTCTAGAGATATTTCCTGTACTCCTTTGTGCGCTGTAGAGATACCTTCTGTACTCCTTTGTGCGCTGTAGAGATACCTTCTGTACTCCTTTGTGCGCTGTAGAGATACCTTCTGTACTCCTTTGTACGCTGTAGAGATACCTTCAGTACTCCTTTGTGCGCTGTAGAGATACCTTCTGTACTCCTTTGTACGCTGTAGAGATACCTCGTGTACTCCTTTGTACGTTCTAAAGATACCTCGTGTACTCCTTTGTACGTTCTAGAGATATTTCCTGTACTCCTTTGTGCGCTGTAGAGATACCTTCTGCACTCCTTTGTGCGCTGTAGAGATACCTTCTGTACTCCTTTGTGCGCTGTAGAGATACCTTCTGTACTCCTTTGTACGCTGTAGAGATACCTTCAGTACTCCTTTGTGCGCTGTAGAGATACCTTCTGTACTCCTTTGTACGCTGTAGAGATACCTCGTGTACTCCTTTGTACGTTCTAAAGATATCCGTGTACTCCTTTGTACGTTCTGGAGATATTTCCTGTACTCCTTTGTGCGCTGTAGAGATACCTTCTGTACACCTTTGTGCGCTGTAGAGATACCTTCTGTACTCCTTTGTGCGCTGTAGAGATACCTTCTGTACTCCTTTGAGCGCTGTAGAGATACCTTCTGTACTCCTTTGTGCGCTGTAGAGATACCTTCTGTACTCCTTTGTGCGCTGTAGAGATACCTTCTGTACTCCTTTGTACGCTGTAGAGATACCTCGTGTACTCCTTTGTACGTTCTAGAGATATTTCCTGTACTCCTTTGTACGTTCTAGAGATATTTCCTGTACTCCTTTGTGCGCTGTAGAGATACCTTCTGTACTCCTTTGTGCGCTGTAGAGATACCTTCTGTACTCCTTTGTGCGCTGTAGAGATACCTTCTGTACTCCTTTGTGCGCTGTAGAGATACCTTCTGTACTCCTTTGTGCGCTGTAGAGATACCTTCTGTACTCCTTTGTGCGCTGTAGAGATACCTTCTGTACTCCTTTGTACGCTGTAGAGATACCTCGTGTACTCCTTTGTACGTTCTAGAGATATTTCCTGTACTCCTTTGTGCGCTGTAGAGATACCTTCTGTACTCCTTTGTGCGCTGTAGAGATACCTTCTGTACTCCTTTGTGCGCTGTAGAGATACCTTCTGTACTCCTTTGTACGCTGTAGAGATACCTTCTGTACTACTTTGTGCGCTGTAGAGATACCTTCTATACTCCTTTGTACGCTGTAGAGATACCTCGTGTACTCCTTTGTACGTTCTAGAGATATTTCCTGTACTCCTCTGTGCGCTGTAGAGATACCTTCTGTACTCCTTTGTGCGCTGTAGAGATACCTTCTGTACTCCTTTGTGCGCTGTAGAGATACTTTCTGTACTCCTTTGTGCGCTGTAGAGATACCTTCTGTACTCCTTTGTGCGCTGTAGAGATACCTTCTGTACTCCTTTGTGCGCTGTAGAGATACCTTCTGTACTCCTTTGTACGCTGTAGAGATACCTCGTGTACTCCTTTGTACGTTCTAGAGATATTTCCTGTACTCCTTTGTGCGCTGTAGAGATACCTTCTGTACTCCTTTGTGCGCTGTAGAGATACCTTCTGTACTCCTTTGTGCGCTGTAGAGATACCTTCTGTACTCCTTTGTGCGCTGTAGAGATACCTTCTGTACTCCTTTGTACGCTGTAGAGATACCTCGTGTACTCCTTTGTACGTTCTAGAGATATTTCCTGTACTCCTTTGTGCGCTGTAGGGATACCTTCTGTACTCCTTTGTGCGCTGTAGAGATACCTTCTGTACTCCTTTGTGCGCTGTAGAGATACCTTCTGTACTCCTTTGTGCGCTGTAGAGATACCTTCTGTACTCCTTTGTGCGCTGTAGAGATACCTTCTGTACTCCTTTGTACGCTGTAGAGATACCTTCTGTACTCCTTTGTGCGCTGTAGAGATACCTTCTGTACTCCTTTGTGCGCTGTAGAGATACCTTCTGTACTCCTTTGTGCGCTGTAGAGATACCTTCTGTACTCCTTTGTGCGCTGTAGAGATACCTTCTGTACTCCTTTGTGCGCTGTAGAGATACCTTCTGTACTCCTTTGTACGCTGTAGAGATACCTCGTGTACTCCTTTGTACGTTCTAGAGATATTTCCTGTACTCCTTTGTACGTTCTAGAGATATTTCCTGTACTCCTTTGTGCGCTGTAGAAATACCTTCTGTACACCTTTGTGCGCTGTAGAGATACCTTCTGTACTCCTTTGTGCGCTGTAGAGATACCTTCTGTACTCCTTTGTGCGCTGTAGAGATACCTTCTGTACTCCTTTGTGCGCTGTAGAGATACCTTCTGTACTCCTTTGTGCGCTGTAGAGATACCTTCTGTACTCCTTTGTACGCTGTAGAGATACCTCGTGTACTCCTTTGTACGTTCTAGAGATATTTCCTGTACTCCTTTGTGCGCTGTAGAGATACCTTCTGTACTCCTTTGTGCGCTGTAGAGATATCTTCTGTACTCCTTTGTGCGCTGTAGAGATACCTTCTGTACTCCTTTTTACGCTGTAGAGAAACCTTCTGTACTCCTTTGTGCGCTGTAGAGATACCTTCTGTACTCCTTTGTACGCTGTAGAGATTCCTCGTGTACTCCTTTGTACGTTCTAGAGATATTGCCTGTACTTCTTTGTGCGCTGTAGAGATACCTTCTGTACTCCTTTGTGCGGTGTAGAGATACCTTCTGTACTCCTTTGTGCGCTGTAGAGATACCTTCTGTACTCCTTTGTGCGCTGTAGAGATACCTTCTGTACTCCTTTGTGCGCTGTAGAGAGACCTTCTGTACTCCTTTGTGCGCTGTAGAGATACCTTCTGTACTCCTTTGTACGCTGTAAAGATACCTCGTGTACTCCTTTGTACGTTCTAGAGATATTTCCTGTACTCCTTTGTGCGCTGTAGAGATACCTTCTGTACTCCTTTGTGCGCTGTAGAGATACCTTCTGTACTCCTTTGTGCGCTGTAGAGATACCTTCTGTACTCCTTTGTGCGCTGTAGAGATACCTTCTGTACTCCTTTGTGCGCTGTAGAGATACCTTCTGTACTCCTTTGTACGCTGTAGAGATACCTCGTGTATTCCTTTGTACGTTCTAGAGATATTTCCTGTACTCCTTTGTGCGCTGTAGAGATGCCTTCTGTACTCCTTTGTGCGCTGTAGAGATACCTTCTGTACTCCTTTGTGCGCTGTAGAGATACCTTCTGTACTCCTTTGTACGCTGTGGAGATACCTTCTGTACTCCTTTGTGCGCTGTAGAGATACCTTCTGTACTCCATTGTGCGCTGTAGAGATACCTTCTGTACTCCTTTGTGCGCTGTAGAGATACCTTCTGTACTCCTTTGTGCGCTGTAGAGATACCTTCTGTACTCCTTTGTACGCTGTAGAGATACCTCGTGTACTCCTTTGTACGTTCTAGAGATATTTTTTGTACTCCTTTGTACGTTCTAGAGATATTTCCTGTACTCCTTTGTGCGCTGTAGAGATACCTTCTGTACTCCTTTGTGCGCTGTAGAGATACCTTCTGTACTCCTTTGTGCGCTGTAGAGATACCTTCTGTACTCCTTTGTGCGCTGTAGAGATACCTTCTGTACTCCTTTGTGCGCTGTAGAGATACCTTCTGTATTCCTTTGTGTGCTGTAGAGATACCTTCTGTACTCCTTTGTACGCTGTAGAGATACCTCGTGTACTCCTTTGTACGTTCTAGAGATATTTCCTGTACTCCTTTGTGCGCTGTAGAGATACCTTCTGTACTCCTTTGTGCGCTGTAGAGATACCTTCTGTACTCCTTTGTGCGCTGTAGAGATACCTTCTGTACTCCTTTGTACGCTGTAGAGATACCTTCTGTACTCCTTTGTGCGCTGTAGAGATACCTTCTGTACTCCTTTGTACGCTGTAGAGATACCTCGTGTACTCCTTTGTACGTTCTAGAGATATTTCCTGTACTCCTTTGTGCGCTGTAGAGATACCTTCTGTACTCCTTTGTGCGCTGTAGAGATACCTTCTGTACTCCTTTGTGCGCTGTAGAGATACCTTCTGTACTCCTTTGTGCGCTGTAGAGATACCTTCTGTACTCCTTTGTGCGCTGTAGAGATACCTTCTGTACTCCTTTGTACGCTGTAGAGATACCTCGTGTACTCCTTTGTACGTTCTAGAGATATTTCCTGTACTCCTTTGTGCGCTGTAGAGATACCTTCTGTACTCCTTTGTGCGCTGTAGAGATACCTTCTGTACTCCTTTGTGCGCTGTAGAGATACCTTCTGTACTCCTTTGTGCGCTGTAGAGATACCTTCTGTACTTCTTTGTGCGCTGTAGAGATACCTTCTGTACTCCTTTGTACGCTATAGAGATACCTCGTGTACTCCTCTGTACGTTCTAGAGATATTTCCTGTACTCCTTTGTGCGCTGTAGAGATATCTTCTGTACTCCTTTGTGCGCTGTAGAGATACCTTCTGTACTCCTTTGTGCGCTGTAGAGATTACTTCTGTACTCCTTTGTACGCTGTAGAGATACCTTCTGTACTCCTTTGTGCGCTGTAGAGATACCTTCTGTACTCCTTTGTGCGCTGTAGAGATACCTTCTGTACTCCTTTGTGCGCTGTAGAGATACCTTCTGTACTCCTTTGTACGCTGTAGAGATACCTCGTGTACTCCTTTGTACGTTCTAGAGATATTTTTTGTACTCCTTTGTACGTTCTAGAGATATTTCCTGTACTCCTTTGTGCGCTGTAGAGATACCTTCTGTACTCCTTTGTGCGCTGTAGAGATACCTTCTGTACTCCTTTGTGCGCTGTAGAGATTATTTCTGTACTCCTTTGTGCGCTGTAGAGATACCTTCTGTACTCCTTTGTGCGCTGTAGAGATACCTTCTGTATTCCTTTGTGCGCTGTAGAGATACCTTCTGTACTCCTTTGTACGCTGTAGAGATACCTCGTGTACTCCTTTGTACGTTCTAGAGATATTTCCTGTACTCCTTTGTGCGCTGTAGAGATACCTTCTGTACTCCTTTGTGCGCTGTAGAGATACCTTCTGTACTCTTTTGTGCGCTGTAGAGATACCTTCTGTACTCCTTTGTACGCTGTAGAGATACCTTCTGTACTCCTTTGTGCGCTGTAGAGATACCTTCTGTACTCCTTTGTACGCTGTAGAGATACCTCGTGTACTCCTTTGCACGTTCTAGAGATATTTCCTGTACTCCTTTGTGCGCTGTAGAGATACCTTCTGTACTCCTTTGTGCGCTGTAGAGATACCTTCTGTACTCCTTTGTGCGCTGTAGAGATACCTTCTGTACTCCTTTGTGCGCTGTAGAGATACCTTCTGTACTCCTTTGTGCGCTGTAGAGATACCTTCTGTACTCCTTTGTACGCTGTAGAGATACCTCGTGTACTCCTTTGTACGTTCTAGAGATATTTCCTGTACTCCTTTGTGCGCTGTAGAGATACCTTCTGTACTCCTTTGTGCGCTGTAGAGATACCTTCTGTACTCCTTTGTGCGCTGTAGAGATACCTTCTGTACTCCTTTGTGCGCTGTAGAGATACCTTCTGTACTTCTTTGTGCGCTGTAGAGATACCTTCTGTACTCCTTTGTACGCTATAGAGATACCTCGTGTACTCCTCTGTACGTTCTAGAGATATTTCCTGTACTCCTTTGTGCGCTGTAGAGATATCTTCTGTACTCCTTTGTGCGCTGTAGAGATACCTTCTGTACTCCTTTGTGCGCTGTAGAGATTACTTCTGTACTCCTTTGTACGCTGTAGAGATACCTTCTGTACTCCTTTGTGCGCTGTATATATACCTTCTGTACTCCTTTGTGCGCTGTAGAGATACCTTCTGTACTCCTTTGTGCGCTGTAGAGATACCTTGTGTACTCCTTTGTGCGCTGAAGAGATACGTTCTGTACTCCTTCGTGCGCTTTAGAGATACCTTCTGTACTCCTTTGTGCGCTGTAGAGATACCTTCTGTACTCCTTTGTGCGCTGTAGAGATACCTTCTGTACTCCTTTGTACGCTGTAGAGATACCTCGTGTACTCCTTTGTGCGCTGTAGAGATACCTTCTGTACTCCTTTGTACGCTGTAGAGATACCTCCTGTACTCCTTTGTACGCTGTAGAGATACCTTCTGTACTCCTTTGTGCGCTGTAGAGATACCTTCTGTACTCCTTTGTGCGCTGTAGAGATACCTTCTGTACTCCTTTGTGCGCTGTAGAGATACCTTCTGTACTCCTTTGTACGCTGTAGAGATACCTCGTGTACTCCTTTGTACGTTCTAGAGATATTTCCTGTTCTCCTTTGTGCGCTGTAGAGATGCCTTCTGTACTCCTTTGTGCGCTGTAGAGATACCTTCTGTACTCCTTTGTGCGCTGTAGAGATACCTTCTGTACTCCTTTGTACGCTGTGGAGATACCTTCTGTACTCCTTTGTGCGCTGTAGAGATACCTTCTGTACTCCTTTGTGCGCTGTAGAGATACCTTCTGCACTCCTTTGTGCGCTGTAGAGATACCTTCTGTACTCCTTTGTGCGCTGTAGAGATACCTTCTGTACTCCTTTGTACGCTGTAGAGATACCTCGTGTACTCCTTTGTACGTTCTAGAGATATTTTTTGTACTCCTTTGTACGTTCTAGAGATATTTCCTGTACTCCTTTGTGCGCTGTAGAGATACCTTCTGTACTCCTTTGTGCGCTGTAGAGATACCTTCTGTACTCCTTTGTGCGCTGTAGAGATACCTTCTGTACTCCTTTGTGCGCTGTAGAGATACCTTCTGTACTCCTTTGTGCGCTGTAGAGATACCTCGTGTACTCCTTTGTACGTTCTAGAGATATTTCCTGTACTCCTTTGTGCGCTGTAGAGATACCTTCTGTACTCCTTTTTGCGCTGTAGAGATACCTTCTGTACTCCTTTGTGCGCTGTAGAGATACCTCGTGTACTCCTTTGTACGTTCTAGAGATATTTCCTGTACTCCTTTGTGCGCTGTAGAGATACCTTCTGTACTCCTTTTTGCACTGTAGAGATACCTTCTGTACTCCTTTGTGCGCTGTAGAGATACCTTCTGTACTCCTTTGTGCGCTGTAAAGATACCTTCTGTACTCCTTTGTACGCTGTAAAGATACCTCGTGTACTCCTTTGTACGTTCTAGAGATATTTCCTGTACTCCTTTGTGCGCTGTAGAGATACCTTCTATACTCCTTTGTGCGCTGTAGAGATACCTTCTGTACTCCTTTGTGCGCTGTAGAGATACCTTCTGTACTCCTTTGTGCGCTGTAGAGATACCTTCTGTACTCCTTTGTGCGCTGTAGAGATACCTTCTGTACTCCTTTGTGCGCTGTAGAGATACCTTCTGTACTCCTTTGTGCGCTGTAGAGATACCTTCTGTACTCCTTTGTGCGCTGTAGAGATACCTTCTGTACTCCTTTGTGCGCTGTAGAGATACCTTCTGTACTCCTTTGTACGCTGTAGAGATACCTCGTGTACTCCTTTGTACGTTCTAGAGATATTTCCTGTACTCCTTTGTACGTTCTAGAGATATTTCCTGTACTCCTTTTTGCGCTGTAGAGATACCTTCTGTACTCCTTTGTGTGCTGTTGAGATACCTTCTGTACTCCTTTGTGCGCTGTAGAGATACCTTCTGTACTCCTTTGTGCGCTGTAGAGATACCTTCCGTACTCCTTTGTGCGCTGTAGAGATACCTTCTGTACTCCTTTGTGCGCTGTAGAGATACCTTCTGTACTCCTTTGTACGTTCTTGAGATATTTCCTGTACTCCTTTGTGCGCTGTAGAGATACCTTCTGTACTCCTTTGTACGCTGTAGAGATACCTCGTGTACTCCTTTGTACGTTCTAGAGATATTTCCTGTACTCCTTTGTGCGCTGTAGAGATACCTTCTGTACTCCTTTGTGCGCTGTAGAGATACCTTCTGTACTCCTTTGTGCGCTGTAGAGATACCTTCTGTACTCCTTTGTACGCTGTAGAGATACCTCGTGTACTCCTTTGTACGTTCTAGAGATATTTCCTGTACTCCTTTGTGCGCTGTAGAGATACCTTCTGTACTCCTTTGTGCGCTGTAGAGATACCTTCTGTACTCCTTTGTGCGCTGTAGAGATACCTTCTGTACTCCTTTGTGCGCTGTAGAGATACCTTCTGTACTCCTTTGTGCGCTGTAGAGATACCTTCTGTACTCCTTTGTGCGCTGTAGAGATACCTCTCGTACTCCTTTGTACGTTCTAGAGATATTTCCTGTACTCCTTTGTGCGCTGTAGAGATACCTTCTGTACTCCTTTGTGCTCTGTAGAGATACCTTCTGTACTTCTTTGTGCGCTGTAGAGATACCTCGTGTACTCCTTTGTACGTTCTAGAGATATTTCCTGTACTCCTTTGTGCGCTGTAGAGATACCTTCTGTACTCCTTTGTGCGCTGTAGAGATACCTTCTGTACTCCTTTGTGCGCTGTAGAGATACCTTCTGTACTCCTTTGTGCGCTGTAAAGATACCTTCTGTACTCCTTTGTACGCTGTAGAGATACCTTCTGTACTCCTTTGTGCGCTGTAGAGATACCTTCTGTACTCCTTTGTACGCTGTAGAGATACCTCGTGTACTCCTTTGTACGTTCTAGAGATATTTCCTGTACTCCTTTGTGCGCTGTAGAGATACCTTCTGTACTCCTTTGTGCGCTGTAGAGATACCTCCTGTACTCCTTTGTGCGCTGTAGAGATACCTTCTGTACTCCTTTGTGCACTGTAGAGATACCTTCTGTACTCTTTTGTGCGCTGTAGAGATACCTTCTGTACTCCTTTGTGCGCTGTAGAGATACCTTCTGTACTCCTTTGTGCGCTGTAGAGATACCTTCTGTACTCCTTTGTGCGCTGTTGAGATACCTCGTGTACTCCTTTGTACCTTCTAGAGATATTTCCTGTACTCCTTTGTGCGCTGTAGAGATACCTTCTGTACTCCTTTGTGCGCTGTAGAGATACCTTCTGTACTCCTTTGTGCGCTGTAGAGATACCTTGTGTACACCTTTGTACGTTCTAGAGATATTTCCTGTACTCCTTTGTGCGCTGTAGAGATACCTTCTGTACTCCTTTGTGCGCTGTAGAGATACCTTCTGTACTCCTTTGTGCGCTGTAGAGATACCTTCTGTACTCCTTTGTGCGCTGTAGAGATACCTTCTGTACTCCTTTGTGCGCTGTAGAGATACCTTCTTTACTCCTTTGTACGCTGTAGAGATACCTCGTGTACTCCTTTGTACGTTCTAGAGATATTTCCTGTACTCCTTTGTGCGCTGTAGAGATACCTTCTGTACTCCTTTGTGCGCTGTAGAGATACCTTCTGTACTCCTTTGTGCGCTGTAGAGAGACCTTCTGTACTCCTTTGTGCGCTGTAGAGATACCTTCTGTACTTTTTTGTGCGCTGTAGAGATACCTTCTGTACTCCTTTGTGCGCTGTAGGGATACCTTCTGTACTCCTTTGTGCGCTGTAGAGATACCTTCTGTACTCCTTTGTACGCTGTAGAGATACCTCGTGCACTCCTTTGTGCGTTCTAGAGATATTTCCTGTACTCCTTTGTGCGCTGTAGAGATACCTTCTGTACTCCTTTGTGCGCTGTAGAGATACCTTCTGTACTCCTTTGTGCGCTGTAGAGATACCTTCTGTACTCCTTTGTGCGCTGTAGAGATACCTTCTGTACTCCTTTGTGCGCTGTAGAGATACCTTCTGTACTCCTTTGTGCGCTGTAGAGATACCTTCTGTACTCCTTTGTACGCTGTAGAGATACCTCGTGTACTCCTTTGTACGTTCTAGAGACATTCCTGTACTCCTTTGTGCGCTGTAGAAATACCTTCTGTACTCCTTTGTGCGCTGTAGAGATACCTTCTGTACTCCTTTGTGCGCTGTAGAGATACCTTCTGTACTCCTTTGTGCGCTGTAGAGATACCTTCTGTACTCCTTTGTGCGCTGTAGAGATACCTTCTGTACTCATTTGTGCGCTGTAGAAATACCTTCTGTACTCCTTTGTGCGCTGTAGAGATACCTTCTGTACTCCTTTGTGCGCTGTAGAGATACCTTCTGCACTCCTTTGTGCGCTGTAGAGATACCTTCTGTACTCCTTTTTGCGCTGTAGAGATACCTTCTGTACTCCTTTGTGCGCTGTAGAGATACCTTCTGTACTCCTTTGTGCGCTGTAGAGATACCTCGTGTACTCCTTTGTACGTTCTAGAGATATTTCCTGTACTCCTTTGTGCGCTGTAGAGATACCTTCTGTACTCCTTTGTGCGCTGTAGAGATACCTTCTGTACTCCTTTGTGCGCTGTAGAGATACCTTCTGTACTCCTTTGTGCGCTGTAGAGATACCTTCTGTACTCCTTTGTACGCTGTAGAGATACCTTCTGTACTCCTTTGTGCGCTGTAGAGATACCTTCTGTACTCCTTCGTACGCTGTAGAGATACCTCGTGTACTCCTTTGTACGTTCTAGAGATATTTCCTGTACTCCTTTGCGCGCTGTAGAGATACCTTCTGTACTCCTTTGTGCGCTGTAGAGATACCTTCTGTACTCCTTTGTGCGCTGTAGAGATACCTTCTGTACTCCTTTGTGCGCTGTAGAGATACCTTCTGTACTCCTTTGTGCGCTGTAGAGATACCTTCTGTACTCCTTTGTGCGCTGTAGAGATACCTTCTGTACTCCTTTGTACGCTGTAGAGATACCTCATGTACTCCTTTGTACGTTCTAGAGATATTTCCTGTACTCCTTTGTGCGCTGTAGAGATACCTTCTGTACTCCTTTGTGCGCTGTAGAGATACCTTCTGTACTCCTTTGTGCGCTGTAGAGATACCTTCTGTACTCCTTTGTGCGCTGTAGAGATACCTTCTGTACTCCTTTGTGCGCTGTAGAGATACCTTCTGTACTCCTTTGTACGCTGGAGAGATACCTCGTGTACTCCTTTGTACCTTCTAGAGATATTTCCTGTACTCCTTTGTGCGCTGTAGAGATACCTTCTGTACTCCTTTGTGCGCTGTAGAGATACCTTCTGTACTCCTTTGTGCGCTGTAGAGATACCTTCTGTACTCCTTTGTGCGCTGTAGAGATACCTTCTGTACTCCTTTGTACGCTGTAGAGATACCTCGTGTACTCCTTTGTACGTTCTAGAGACATTCCTGTACTCCTTTGTGCGCTGTAGAAATACCTTCTGTACTCCTTTGTGCGCTGTAGAGATACCTTCTGTACTCCTTTGTGCGCTGTAGAGATACCTTCTGTACTCCTTTGTGCGCTGTAGAGATACCTTCTGTACTCCTTTGTGCGCTGTAGAGATACCTTCTGTACTCATTTGTGCGCTGTAGAAATACCTTCTGTACTCCTTTGTGCGCTGTAGAGATACCTTCTGTACTCCTTTGTGCGCTGTAGAGATACCTTCTGCACTCCTTTGTGCGCTGTAGAGATACCTTCTGTACTCCTTTTTGCGCTGTAGAGATACCTTCTGTACTCCTTTGTGCGCTGTAGAGATACCTTCTGTACTCCTTTGTGCGCTGTAGAGATACCTCGTGTACTCCTTTGTACGTTCTAGAGATATTTCCTGTACTCCTTTGTGCGCTGTAGAGATACCTTCTGTACTCCTTTGTGCGCTGTAGAGATACCTTCTGTACTCCTTTGTGCGCTGTAGAGATACCTTCTGTACTCCTTTGTGCGCTGTAGAGATACCTTCTGTACTCCTTTGTACGCTGTAGAGATACCTTCTGTACTCCTTTGTGCGCTGTAGAGATACCTTCTGTACTCCTTCGTACGCTGTAGAGATACCTCGTGTACTCCTTTGTACGTTCTAGAGATATTTCCTGTACTCCTTTGCGCGCTGTAGAGATACCTTCTGTACTCCTTTGTGCGCTGTAGAGATACCTTCTGTACTCCTTTGTGCGCTGTAGAGATACCTTCTGTACTCCTTTGTGCGCTGTAGAGATACCTTCTGTACTCCTTTGTGCGCAGTAGAGATACCTTCTGTACTCCTTTGTGCGCTGTAGAGATACCTTCTGTACTCCTTTGTACGCTGTAGAGATACCTCATGTACTCCTTTGTACGTTCTAGAGATATTTCCTGTACTCCTTTGTGCGCTGTAGAGATACCTTCTGTACTCCTTTGTGCGCTGTAGAGATACCTTCTGTACTCCTTTGTGCGCTGTAGAGATACCTTCTGTACTCCTTTGTGCGCTGTAGAGATACCTTCTGTACTCCTTTGTGCGCTGTAGAGATACCTTCTGTACTCCTTTGTACGCTGGAGAGATACCTCGTGTACTCCTTTGTACCTTCTAGAGATATTTCCTGTACTCCTTTGTACGCTGTAGAAATACCTTCTGTACTCCTTTGTGCGCTGTAGAGATACCTTCTGTACTCCTTTGTGCGCTGTAGAGATACCTTCTGTACTCCTTTGTGCGCTGTAGAGATACCTTCTGTACTCCTTTGTGCGCTGTAGAGATACCTTCTGTACTCCTTTGTGCGCTGTAGAGATACCTTCTGTACTCCTTTGTACGCTGTAGAGATACCTCGTGTACTCCTTTGTACGTTCTAGAGATATTTCCTGTACTCCTTTGTACGTTCTAGAGATATTTCCTGTACTCCTTTTTGCGCTGTAGAGATACCTTCTGTACTCCTTTGTGCGCTGTTGAGATACCTTCTGTACTCCTTTGTGCGCTGTAGAGATACCTTCTGTACTCCTTTGTGCGCTGTAGAGATACCTTCCGTACTCCTTTGTGCGCTGTAGAGATACCTTCTGTACTCCTTTGTGCGCTGTAGAGATACCTTCTGTACTCCTTTGTACGTTCTAGAGATATTTCCTGTACTCCTTTGTGCGCTGTAGAGATACCTTCTGTACTCCTTTGTACGCTGTAGAGATACCTCGTGTACTCCTTTGTACGTTCTAGAGATATTTCCTGTACTCCTTTGTGCGCTCTAGAGATACCTTCTGTACTCCTTTGTGCGCTGTAGAGATACCTTCTGTACTCCTTTGTGCGCTGTAGAGATACCTTCTGTACTCCTTTGTACGCTGTAGAGATACCTCGTGTACTCCTTTGTACGTTCTAGAGATATTTCCTGTACTCCTTTGTGCGCTGTAGAGATACCTTCTGTACTTCTTTGTGCGCTGAAGAGATACCTTCTGTACTCCTTTGTGCGCTGTAGAGATACCTTCTGTACTCCTTTGTGCGCTGTAGAGATACCTTCTGTACTCCTTTGTGCGCTGTGGAGATACCTTCTGTACTCCTTTGTGCGCTGTAGAGATACCTCTCGTACTCCTTTGTACGTTCTAGAGATATTTCCTGTACTCCTTTGTGCGCTGTAGAGATACCTTCTGTACTCCTTTGTGCTCTGTAGAGATACCTTCTGTACTTCTTTGTGCGCTGTAGAGATACCTCGTGTACTCCTTTGTACGTTCTAGAGATATTTCCTGTACTCCTTTGTGCGCTGTAGAGATACCTTCTGTACTCCTTTGTGCGCTGTAGAGATACCTTCTGTACTCCTTTGTGCGCTGAAGAGATACCTTCTGTACTCCTTTGTGCGCTGTAGAGATACCTTCTGTACTCCTTTGTGCGCTGTAGAGATACCTTCTGTACTCCTTTGTACGCTGTAGAGATACCTCGTGTACTCCTTTGTACGTTCTAGAGATAT
This sequence comes from Morinoia aosen, assembly GCA_030386875.1. NCBI lineage: Eukaryota > Metazoa > Arthropoda > Malacostraca > Amphipoda > Talitridae > Morinoia > Morinoia aosen. Next base: position 20,747,238 of record JASJYW010000027.1, on the reverse strand, counting down.
TTCCTGTACTCCTTTGTGCGCTGTAGAGATACCTTCTGTACTCCTTTGTGCGCTGTAGAGATACCTTCTGTACTCCTTTGTGCGCTGTAGAGATACCTTCTGTACGCCTTTGTGCGCTGTAGAGATACCTTCTGTAGTCCTTTGTGCGCTGTAGAGATACCTTCTGTACTCCTTTGTGCGCTGTAGAGATACCTTCTGTACTCCTTTGTGCGCTGTAGAGATACCTTCTGTACTCCTTTGTGCGCTGTAGAGATACCTTCTGTACTCCTTTGTGCGCTGTAGAGATACCTTCTGTACTCCTTTGTGCGCTGTAGAGATACCTTCTGTACTCCTTTGTGCGCTGTAGAGATACCTCGTATACTCCTTTGTACGTTCTAGAGATATTTCCTGTACTCCTTTGTACGTTCTAGAGATATTTCCTGTACTCCTTTGTGCGCTGTAGAGATACCTTCTGTACTCCTTTGTGCGCTGTAGAGATACCTTCTGTACTCCTTTGTGCGCTGTAGAGATACCTTCTGTACTCCTTTGTGCGCTGTAGAGATACCTTCTGTACTCCTTTGTGCGCTGTGGAGATACCTTCTGTACTCCTTTGTGCGCTGTAGAGATACCTTCTGTACTCCTTTGTGCGCTGTAGGGATACCTTCTGTACTCCTTTGTGCGCTGTAGAGATACCTTCTGTACTCCTTTGTACGCTGTAGAGATACCTTCTGTACTCCTTTGTACGCTGTAGAGATACCTCGTGTACTCCTTTGTACGTTCTAGAGATATTTCCTGTACTCCTTTGTGCGCTGTAGAGATACCTTCTGTACTCCTTTGTGCGCTGTAGAGATACCTTCTGTACTCCTTTGTGCGCTGTAGAGATACCTTCTGAACTCCTTTTTACGCTGTAGAGATACCTCGTGTACTCATTTGTACGTTCTAGAGATATTTCCTGTACTCCTTTGTGCGCTGTAGAGATACCTTCTGTACTTCTTTGTGCGCTGTAGAGATACCTTCTGTACTCCTTTGTGCGCTGTAGAGATACCTTCTGTACTCCTTTGTGCGCTGTAGAGATACCTTCTGTACTCTTTTGTACGCTGTAGAGATACCTCGTGTACTCCTTTGTACGTTCTAGAGATATTTCCTGTACTCCTTTGTGCGCTGTAGAGATACCTTCTGTACCCCTTTGTGCGCTGTAGAGATACCTTCTGTACTCCTTTGTGCGCTGTAGAGATACCTTCTGTACTCTTTTGTGCGCTGTAGAGATACCTTCTGTACTCCTTTGTGCGCTGTAGAGATACCTTCTGTACTCCTTTGTGCGCTGTAGAGATACCTTCTGTACTCCTTTGTGCGCTGTAGAGATACCTTCTGTACTCCTTTGTGCGCTGTAGAGATACCTTCTGTACTCCTTTGTGCGCTGTAGAGATACCTTCTGTACTCCTTTGTGCGCTGTAGAGATACCTCGTGAACTCCTTTGTACGTTCTAGAGATATTTCCTGTACTCCTTTGTGCGCTGTAGAGATACCTTCTGTACTCCTTTGTGCGCTGTAGAGATACCTTCTGTACTCCTTTGTGCGCTGTAGAGATACCTCGTGTACTCCTTTGTACGTTCTAGAGATATTTCCTGTACTCCTTTGTGCGCTGTAGAGATACCTTCTGTACTCCTTTGTGCGCTGTAAAGATACCTTCTGTACTCCTTTGTGCGCTGTAGAGATATCTTCTGTACTCCTTTGTACGCTGTAGAGACACCTCGTGTACTCCTTTGTACGTTCTAGAGATATTCCCTGTACTCCTTTGTGCGCTGTAGAGATACCTTCTGTACTCCTTTGTGCGCTGTAGAGATACCTTCTGTACTCCTTTGTGCGCTGTAGAGATACCTTCTGTACTCCTTTGTGCGCTGTAGAGATACCTTCTGTACTCCTTTGTACGCTGTAGAGATACCTTCTTAACTCCTTTGTACGCTGTAGAGATACCTCGTGTACTCCTTTGTACGTTCTAGAGATATTTCCTGTACTCCTTTGTGCGCTGTAGAGATACCTTCTGTACTCCTTTGTGCGCTGTAGAGATACCTTCTGTACTCCTTTGTGCGCTGTAGAGATACCTTCTGTACTCCTTTGTGCGCTGTAGAGATACCTTCTGTACTCCTTTGTACGCTGTAGAGATACCTTCTGTACTCCTTTGTGCGCTGTAGAGATACCTTCTGTACTCCTTTGTACGCTGTACAGATACCTCGTGTACTCCTTTGTACGTTCTAGAGATATTTCCTGTACTCCTTTGTGCGCTGTAGAGATACCTTCTGTACTCCTTTGTGCGCTGTAGAGATACCTTCTGTACTCCTTTGTGCGCTGTAGAGATACCTCGTGTACTCCTTTGTACGTTCTAGAGATATTTCCTGTACTCCTTTGTGCGCTGTAGAGATACCTTCTGTACTCCTTTGTGCGCTGTAGAGAAACCTTCTGTACTCCTTTGTGCGCTGTAGAGATACCTTCTGTACTCCTTTGTGCGCTGTAGAGATACCTTCTGTACTCCTTTGTGCGCTGTAGAGATACCTTCTGTACTCCTTTGTGCGCTGTAGAGATACTTTCTGTACTCCTTTGTACGCTGTAGAGATACCTCGTGTACTCCTTTGTACGTTCTAGAGATATTTCCTGTACTCCTTTGTGCGCTGTAGAGATACCTTCTGTACTCCTTTGTGCGCTGTAGAGATACCTTCTGTACTCCTTTGTGCGCTGTAGAGATACCTTCTGTACTCCTTTGTGCGCTGTAGAGATACCTTCTGTACTCCTTTGTGCGCTGTAGAGATACCTTCTGTACTCCTTTGTGCGCTGTAGAGATACCTTCTGTACTCCTTTGTACGCTGTAAAGATACCTCGTGTACTCCTTTGTACGTTCTAGAGATATTTCCTGTACTCCTTTGTGCGCTGTAGAGATACCTTCTGTACTCCTTTTTGCGCTGTAGAGAAACCTTCTGTACTCCTTTGTGCGCTGTAGAGATACCTTCTGTACTCCTTTGTGTGCTGTAGAGATACCTTCTGTACTCCTTTGTGCGCTGTAGAGATACCTTCTGTACTCCTTTGTGCGCTGTAGAGATACTTTCTGTACTCCTTTGTACGCTGTAGAGATACCTCGTGTACTCCTTTGTACGTTCTAGAGATATTTCCTGTACTCCTTTGTGCGCTGTAGAGATACCTTCTGTACTCCTTTGTGCGCTGTAGAGATACCTTCTGTACTCCTTTGTGCGCTGTAGAGATACCTTCTGTTCTCCTTTGTGCGCTGTAGAGAGACCTTCTGTACTCCTTTGTGCGCTGTAGAGATACCTTCTATACTCCTTTGTGCGCTGTAGAGATACCTTCTGTACTCCTTTGTACGCTGTAGAGATACCTCGTGTACTCCTTTGTACGTTCTAGAGATATTTCCTGTACTCCTTTGTGCGCTGTAGAGATACCTTCTGTACTCCTTTGTGCGCTGTAGAGATACCTTCTGTACTCCTTTGTGCGCTGTAGAGATACCTTCTGTACTCCTTTGTGCGCTGTAGAGATACCTTCTGTACTCCTTTGTGCGCTGTAGAGATACCTTCTGTACTCCTTTGTGCGCTGTAGAGATACCTTCTGTACTCCTTTGTACGCTGTAGAGATACCTCGTGTACTCCTTTGTACGTTCTAGAGATATTTCCTGCACTCCTTTGTGCGCTGTAGAGATACCTTCTGTACTCCTTTGTGCGCTGTAGAGATACCTTCTGTACTCCTTTGTGCGCTGTAGAGATACCTTCTGTACTCTTTTGAGCGCTGTAGAGATACCTTCTGTACTCCTTTGTGCGCTGTAGAGATACTTTCTGTACTCCTTTGTACGCTGTAGAGATACCTCGTGTACTCCTTTGTACGTTCTAGAGATATTTCCTGTACTCCTTTGTGCGCTGTAGAGATACCTTCTGTACTCCTTTGTGCGCTGTAGAGATACCTTCTGTACTCCTTTGTGCGCTGTAGAGATACCTTCTGTACTCCTTTGTGCGCTGTAGAGATACCTTCTGTACTCCTTTGTGCGCTGTAGAGATACCTTCTGTACTCCTTTGTGCGCTGTAGAGATACCTTCTGTACTCCTTTGTACGCGGTAGAGATACCTCGTGTACTCCTTTGTACGTTCTAGAGATATTTCCTGTACTCCTTTGTGCGCTGTAGAGATACCTTCTGTACTCCTTTGTGCGCTGTAGAGATACCTTCTGTACTCCTTTGTGCGCTGTAGAGATACCTTCTGTACTCCTTTGTGCGCTGTAGAGATACCTTCTGTACTCCTTTGTGCGCTGTAGAGATACCTTCTGTACTCCTTTGTGCGCTGTAGAGATACCTTCTGTACTCCTTTGTACGCTGTAGAGATACCTCGTGTACTCCTTTGTACGTTCTAGAGATATTTCCTGCACTCCTTTGTGCGCTGTAGAGATACCTTCTGTACTCCTTTGTGCGCTGTAGAGATACCTTCTGTACTCCTTTGTGCGCTGTAGAGATACCTTCTGTACTCCTTTGTGCGCTGTAGAGATACCTTCTGTACTCCTTTGTACGCTGTAGAGATACCTTCTGTACTCCTTTGTGCGCTGTAGAGATACCATCTGTACTCCTTTGTGCGCTGTAGAGAGACCTTCTGTACTCCTTTGTGCGCTGTAGAGATACCTTCTGTACTCCTTTGTGCGCTGTAGAGATACCTTCTGTACTCCTTTGTGCGCTGTAGAGATACCTTCTGTACTCCTTTGTGCGCTGTAGAGATACCTTCTGTACTCCTTTGTACGCTGTAGAGATACCTTCTGTACTCCTTTGTGCGCTGTAGAGATACCTTCTGTACTCCTTTGTACGCTGTAGAGATACCTCGTGTACTCCTTTGTACGTTCTAGAGATATTTCCTGTTCTCCTTTGTGCGCTGTAGAGATACATTCTGTACTCCTTTGTGCGCTGTAGAGATACCTTCTGTACTCCTTTGTGCGCTGTAGAGATACCTTCTGTACTCCTTTGTGCGCTGTAGAGATACCTTCTGTACTCCTTTGTGCGCTGTAGAGATACCTTCTGTACTCCTATGTGCGCTGTAGAGATACCTTCTGTACTCCTTTGTGCGCTGTAGAGATACCTTCTGTACTCCTTTGTGCGCTGTAGAGATACCTCGTGTACTCCTTTGTACGTTCTAGAGATATTTCCTGTTCTCCTTTGTGCGCTGTAGAGATACCTTCTGTACTCCTTTGTGCGCTGTAGAGATACCTCGTGTACTCCTTTGTACGTTCTAGAGATATTTCCTGTACTCCTTTGTGCGCTGTAGAGATACCTTCTGTGCTCCTTTGTGCGCTGTAGAGATACCTTCTGTACTCCTTTGTGCGCTGTAGAGATACCTTCTGTACTCCTTTGTGCGCTGTAGAGATACCTTCTGTACTCCTTTGTGCGCTGTAGAGATACCTTCTGTACTCCTTTGTGCGCTGTAGAGATACTTTCTGTACTCCTTTGTACGCTGTAGAGATACCTCGTGTACTTCTTTGTACGTTCTAGAGATATTTCCTGTACTCCTTTGTGCGCTGTAGAGATACCTTCTGTACTCCTTTGTGCGCTGTAGAGATACCTTCTGTACTCCTTTGTGCGCTGTAGAGATACCTTCTGTACTCCTTTGTGCGCTGTAGAGATACCTTCTGTACTCCTTTGTGCGCTGTAGAGATACCTTCTGTACTCCTTTGTGCGCTGTAGAGATACCTTCTGTTCTCCTTTGTACGCTGTAGAGATACCTCGTGTACTCCTTTGTACGTTCTAGAGATATTTCCTGCACTCCTTTGTGCGCTGTAGAGATACCTTCTGTACTCCTTTGTGCGCTGTAGAGATACCTTCTGTACTCCTTTGTGCGCTGTAGAGATACCTTCTGTACTCCTTTGTGCGTTGTAGAGATACCTTCTGTACTCCTTTGTGCGCTGTAGAGATACCTTCTGTACTCCTTTGTGCGCTGTAGAGATACCTTCTGTACTCCTTTGTGCGCTGTAGAGATACCTTCTGTACTCCTTTGTGCGCTGTAGAGATACCTTCTGTACGCCTTTGCGCGCTGTAGAGATACTTTCTGTACTCCATTGTGCGCTGTAGAGATACCTTCTGTACTCCTTTGTACGCTGTAGAGATACCTCGTGTACTCCTTTGTACGTTCTAGAGATATTTCCTGTACTCCTTTGTGCGCTGTAGAGATACCTTCTGTACTCCTTTGTGCGCTGTAGAGATACCTTCTGTACTCCTTTGTGCGCTGTAGAGATACCTTCTGTACTCCTTTGTGCGCTGTAGAGATACCTTCTGTACTCCTTTGTGCGCTGTAGAGATACCTTCTGTACTCCTTTGTGCGCTGTAGAGATACCTTCTGTACTCCTTTGTACGCTGTAGAGATACCTCGTGTACTCCTTTGTACGTTCTAGAGATATTTCCTGTACTCCTTTGTGCGCTGTAGAGATACCTTCTGTACTTCTTTGTGCGCTGTTGAGATACCTTCTGTACTCCTTTGTGCGCTGTAGAGATACCTTCTGTACTCCTTTGTGCGCTGTAGAGATACCTTCTGTACTCCTTTGTACGCTGTAGAGATACCTCGTGTACTCCTTTGTACGTTCTAGAGATATTTCCTGTACTCCTTTGTGCGCTGTAGAGATACCTTCTGTACTCCTTTGTGCGCTGTAGAGATACCTTCTGTACTCCTTTGTGCGCTGTAGAGATACCTTCTGTACTCCTTTGTGCGCTGTAGAGATACCTTCTGTACTCCTTTGTGCGCTGTAGAGATACTTTCTGTACTCCATTGTGCGCTGTAGAGATACTTTCTGTACTCCTTTGTACGCTGTAGAGATACCTCGTGTACTCCTTTGTACGTTCTAGAGATATTTCCTGTACTCCTTTGTGCGCTGTAGAGATACCTTCTGTACTCCTTTGTGCGCTGTAGAGATACCTTCTGTACTCCTTTGTGCGCTGTAGAGATACCTTCTGTACTCCTTTGTGCGCTGTAGAGATACCTTCTGTACTCCTTTGTGCGCTGTAGAGATACCTTCTGTACTCCTTTGTGCGCTGTAGAGATACCTTCTGTACTCCTTTGTACGCTGTAGAGATACCTCGTGTACTCCTTTGTACGTTCTAGAGATATTTCCTGTACTCCTTTGTGCGCTGTAGAGATACCTTCTGTACTTCTTTGTGCGCTGTTGAGATACCTTCTGTACTCCTTTGTGCGCTGTAGAGATACCTTCTGTACTCCTTTGTGCGCTGTAGAGATACCTTCTGTACTCCTTTGTGCGCTGTAGAGATACCTTCTGTACTCCTTTGTACGCTGTAGAGATACCTCGTGTACTCCTTTGTACGTTCTAGAGATATTTCCTGTACTCTTTTGTGCGCTGTAGAGATACCTTCTCTACTCCTTTGTGCGCTGTAGAGATACCTTCTGTACTCCTTTGTGCGCTGTAGAGATACCTTCTGTACTCCTTTGTACGCTGTAGAGATACCTTCTGTACTCCTTTGTGCGCTGTAGAGATACCTTCTGTACTCCTTTGTGCGCTGTAGAGATACCTTCTGTACTCCTTTGTGCGCTGTAGAGATACCTTCTGTACTCCTTTGTACGCTGTAGAGATACCTCGTGTACTCCTTTGTACGTTCTAGAGATATTTCCTGTACTCCTTTGTACGTTCTAGAGATATTTCCTGTACTCCTTTGTGCGCTGTAGAGATACCTTCTGTACTCCTTTGTGCGCTGTAGAGATACCTTCTGTACTCCTTTGTGCACTGTAGAGATACCTTCTGTACTCCTTTGTGCGCTGTAGAGATACCTTCTGTACTCCTTTGTGCGCTGTAGAGATACCTTCTGTACTCCTTTGTGCGCTGTAGAGATACCTCGTGTACTCCTTTGTACGTTCTAGAGATATTTCCTGTACTCCTTTGTGCGCTGTAGAGATACCTTCTGTACTCCTTTGTGCGCTGTAGAGATACCTTCTGTACTCCTTTGTGCGCTGTAGAGATACCTTCTGTCCTCCTTTGTGCGCTGTAGAGATACCTTCTGTACTCCTTTGTACGCTGTAGAGATACCTCGTGTACTCCTTTGTACGTTCTAGAGATATTTCCTGTACTCCTTTGTGCGCTGTAGAGATACCTTCTGTACTTCTTTGTGCGCTGTTGAGATACCTTCTGTACTCCTTTGTGCGCTGTAGAGATACCTTCTGTACTCCTTTGTGCGCTGTAGAGATACCTTCTGTACTCCTTTGTGCGCTGTAGAGATACCTTCTGTACTCCTTTGTACGCTGTAGAGATACCTCGTGTACTCCTTTGTACGTTCTAGAGATATTTCCTGTACTCTTTTGTGCGCTGTAGAGATACCTTCTCTACTCCTTTGTGCGCTGTAGAGATACATTCTGTACTCCTTTGTGCGCTGTAGAGATACCTTCTGTACTCCTTTGTACGCTGTAGAGATACCTTCTGTACTCCTTTGTGCGCTGTAGAGATACCTTCTGTACTCCTTTGTGCGCTGTAGAGATACCTTCTGTACTCCTTTGTGCGCTGTAGAGATACCTTCTGTACTCCTTTGTACGCTGTAGAGATACCTCGTGTACTCCTTTGTACGTTCTAGAGATATTTCCTGTACTCCTTTGTGCGCTGTAGAGATACCTTCTGTGCTCCTTTGTGCGCTGTAGAGATACCTTCTGTACTCCTTTGTGCGCTGTAGAGATACCTTCTGTACTCCTTTGTGCGCTGTAGAGATACCTTCTGTACTCCTTTGTGCGCTGTAGAGATACCTTCTGTACTCCTTTGTGCGCTGTAGAGATACTTTCTGTACTCCTTTGTACGCTGTAGAGATACCTCGTGTACTCCTTTGTACGTTCTAGAGATATTTCCTGTACTCCTTTGTGCGCTTTAGAGATACCTTCTGTACTCCTTTGTGCGCTGTAGAGATACCTTCTGTACTCCTTTGTGCGCTGTAGAGATACCTTCTGTACTCCTTTGTGCGCTGTAGAGATACCTTCTGTACTCCTTTGTGCGCTGTAGAGATACCTTCTGTACTCCTTTGTGCGCTGTAGAGATACCTTCTGTACTCCTTTGTACGCTGTAGAGATACCTCGTGTACTCCTTTGTATGTTCTAGAGATATTTCCTGCACTCCTTTGTGCGCTGTAGAGATACCTTCTGTACTCCTTTGTGCGCTGTAGAGATACCTTCTGTACTCCTTTGTGCGCTGTAGAGATACCTTCTGTACTCCTTTGTGCGCTGTAGAGACACTTTCTGTACTCCTTTGTGCGCTGTAGAGATACCTTCTGTACTCCTTTGTGCGCTGTAGAGATACCTTCTGTACTCCTTTGTGCGCTGTAGAGATACCTTCTGTACTCCTTTGTGCGCTGTAGAGATACCTTCTGTACTCCTTTGTGCGCTGTAGAGATACCTTCTGTACTCCTTTGTGCGCTGTAGAGATACCTTCTGTACTCCTTTGCGCGCTGTAGAGATACTTTCTGTACTCCTTTGTGCGCTGTAGAGATACCTTCTGTACTCCTTTGTGCGCTGTAGAGATACCTTCTGTACTCCTTTGTACGCTGTAGAGATACCTTCTGTACTCCTTTGTGCGCTGTAGAGATACCTTCTGTACTCCTTTGTACGCTGTAGAAATACCTCGTGTACTCCTTTGTACGTTCTAGAGATATTTCCTGTACTCCTTTGTGCGCTGTAGAGATACCTTCTGTACTTCTTTGTGCGCTGTAGAGATACCTTCTGTACTCCTTTGTGCGCTGTAGAGATACCTTCTGTACTCCTTTGTGCGCTGTAGAGATACCTTCTGTACTCCTTTGTGCGCTGTAGAGATACCTTCTGTACTCCTTTGTGCGCTGTAGAGATACCTTCTGTACTCCTTTGTACGCTGTAGAGATACCTCGTGTACTCCTTTGTACGTTCTAGAGATATTTCCTGTACTCCTTTGTTCGCTGTAGAGATACCTTCTGTACTCCTTTGTGCGCTGTAGAGACACCTTTTGTACTCCTTTGTGCGCTGTAGAGATACCTTCTGTACTCCTTTGTGCGGTGTAGAGTTACCTTCTGTACTCGTTTGTGCGCTGTAGAGATACCTTCTGTACTCCTTTGTACGCTGTAGAGATACCTGGTGTACTCCTTTGTACGTTCTAGAGATATTTCCTGTACTCCTTTGTGCGCTGTAGAGATACCTTCTCTACTCCTTTGTGCGCTGTAGAGATACCTTCTGTACTCCTTTGTGCGCTGAAGAGATACCTTCTGTACTCCTTTGTACGCTGTAGAGATACCTTCTGTACTCCTTTGTGCGCTGTAGAGATACCTTCTGTACTCCTTTGTGCGCTGTAGAGATACCTTCTGTACTCCTTTGTGCGCTGTAGAGATACCTTCTGTACTCCTTTGTGCGCTGTAGAGATACCTTCTGTACTCCTTTGTGCGCTGTAGAGATACCTTCTGTACTCCTTTGTACGCTGTAGAGATGCCTCGTGTACTCCTTTGTACGTTCTAGAGATATTTCCTGTACTCCTTTGTACGTTCTAGAGATATTTCCTGTACTCCTTTGTGCGCTGTAGAGATACCTTCTGTACTCCTTTGTGCGCTGTAGAGATACCTTCTGTACTCCTTTGTGCGCTGTAGAGATACCTTCTGGACTCCTTTGTGCGCTGTAGAGATACCTTCTGTACTCCTTTGTGCGCTGTAGAGATACCTTCTGTACTCCATTGTGCGCTGTAGAGATACCTTCTGTACTCCTTTGTGCGCTGTAGAGATACCTTCTGTACTCCTTTGTGCGCTGTAGAGATACCTTCTGTACTCCTTTGTACGCTGTAGAGATACCTCGTGTACTCCTTTGTACGTTCTAGAGATATTTCCTGTACTCCTTTGTGCGCTGTAGAGATACCTTCTGTACTCCTTTGTGCGCTGTAGAGATACCTTCTGTACTCCTTTGTGCGCTGTAGAGATACCTTCTGTACTCCTTTGTGCGCTGTAGAGATACCTTCTGTACTCCTTTGTGCGCTGTAGAGATACCTTCTGTACTCCGTTGTACGCTGTAGAGATACCTCGTGTACTCCTTTGTACGTTCTAGAGATATTTCCTGTACTCCTTTGTGCGCTGTAGAGATACCTTCTGTACTCCTTTGTGCGCTGTAGAGATACCTTCTGTACTCCTTTGTGCGCTGCGGAGATACCTTCTGTACTCCTTTGTACGCTGTAGAGATACCTTCTGTACTCCTTTGTGCGCTGTAGAGATACCTTCTGTACTCCTTTGTACGCTGTAGAGATACCTTCTGTACTCCTTTGTGCGCTGTAGAGATACCTTCTGTACTCCTTTGTACGCTGTAGAGATACCTCGTGTACTCCTTTGTACGTTCTAGAGATATTTCCTGTACTCCTTTGTGCGCTGTAGAGATACCTTCTGTACTCCTTTGTGCGCTGTAGAGATACCTTCTGTACTCCTTTGTGCGCTGTAGAGATACCTTCTGTACTCCTTTGTGCGCTGTAGAGATACCTTCTGTACTCCTTTGTGCGCTGTAGAGATACCTTCTGTACTCCTTTGTGCGCTGTAGAGATACCTTCTGTACTCCTTTGTTCGCTGTAGAGATACCTCGTGTACTCCTTTGTACGTTCTAGAGATATTTCCTGTACTCCTTTGTGCGCTGTAGAGATACCTTCTGTACTCCTTTGTGCGCTGTAGAGATACCTTCTGTACTCCTTTTTGCGCTGTAGAGAAACCTTCTGTACCCCTTTGTGCGCTGTAGAGATACCTTCTGTGCTCCTTTGTGCGCTGTAGAGATACCTTCTGTACTCCTTTGTACGCTGTAGAGATACCTCGTGTACTCCTTTGTACGTTCTAGAGATATTTCCTGTACTCCATTGTGCGCTATAGAGATACCTTCTGTACTCCTTTGTGCGCTGTAGAGATACCTTCTGTACTCCTTTGTGCGCTGTAGAGATACCTTCTGTACTCCTTTGTGCGCTGTAGAGATACCTTCTGTACTCCTTTGTGCGCTGTAGAGATACCTTCTGTACTCCTTTGTGCGCTGTAGAGATACCTTCTGTACTCCTTTGTGCGCTGTAGAGATACCTTCTGTACTCCTTCGTACGTTCTAGAGATATTTCCTGTACTCCTTTGTGCGCTGTAGAGATACCTTCTGTACTCCTTTGTACGCTGTAGAGATACCTCGTGTACTCCTTTGTACGTTCTAGAGATATTTCCTGTACTCCTTTGTGCGCTGTAGAGATACCTTCTGTACTCCTTTGTGCGCTGTAGAGATACCTTCTGTACTCCTTTGTGCGCTGTAGAGATACCTTCTGTACTCCTTTGTGCGCTGTAGAGATACCTTCTGTACTCCTTTGTACGTTCTAGAGATATTTCCTGTACTCCTTTGTGCGCTGTAGAGATACCTTCTGTACTCCTTTGTACGCTGTAGAGATACCTCGTGTACTCCTTTGTACGTTCTAGAGATATTTCCTGTACTCCTTTGCGCGCTGTCAAGATACCTTCTGTACTCCTTTGTGCGCTGTAGAGATACCTTCTGTACTCCTTTGTGCGCTGTAGAGATACCTTCTGTATTCCTTTGTGCGCTGTAGAGATACCTTCTGTACTCCTTTGTGCGCTGTAGAGATACCTTCTGTACTCCTTTGTGCGCTGTAGAGATACCTTCTGTACTCCTTTGTGCGCTGTAGAGATACCTTCTGTACTCCTTTGTGCGCTGTAGAGATACCTTCTGTACTCCTTCGTACGTTGTAGAGATATTTCCTGTACTCCTTTGTGCGCTGACGAGATACCTTCTGTACTCCTTTGTACGCTGTAGAGATACCTCGTGTACTCCTTTGTACGTTCTAGAGATATTTCCTGTACTCCTTTGCGCGCTGTAAAGATACCTTCTGTACTCCTTTGTGCGCTGTAGAGATACCTTCTGTACTCCTTTGTGCGCTGTAGAGATACCTTCTGTATTCCTTTGTGCGCTGTAGAGATACCTTCTGTACTCCTTTGTGCGCTGTAGAGATACCTTCTGTACTCCTTTGTGCGCTGTAGAGATACCTTCTGTACTCCTTTGTACGCTGTAGAGATACCTCGTGTACTCCTTTGTACGTTCTAGAGATATTTCCTGTACTTCTTTGTGCGCAGTAGAGATACCTTCTGTACTCCTTTGTGCGCTGTAGTGATACCTTCTGTACTCCTTTGTGCGCTGTAGAGATACCTTCTGTACTCCTTTGTGCGCTGTAGAGATACCTTCTGTACTCCTTTGTGCGCTGTAGAGATACCTTCTGTACTCCTATGTACGCTGTAGAGATACCTCGTGTACTCCTTTGTACGTTCTAGAGATATTTCCTGTACTCCTTTGTGCGCTGTAGAGATACCTTCTGTACTCCTTTGTACGCTGTAGAGATACCTCGTGTACTCCTTACTACGTTCTAGAGATATTTCCTGTACTCCTTTGTGCGCTGTAGAGATACCTTCTGTACTCCTTTGTGCGCTGTAGAGATACCTTCTGTACTCCTTTGTGCGCTGTAGAGATACCTTCTGTACTCCTTTGTGCGCTGTAGAGATACCTTCTGTACTCCTTTGTGCGCTGTAGAGATACCTTCTGTACTCCTTTGTGCGCTGTAGAGATACCTTCTGTACTCCTTTGTACGCTGTAGAGATACCTCGTGTACTCCTTTGTACGTTCTAGAGATATTTCCTGTACTCCTTTGTGCGCTGTAGAGATACCTTCTGTACTCCTTTGAGCGCTGTAGAGATACCTTCTGTACTCCTTTGTGCGCTGGAGAGATACCTTCTGTACTCCTTTGTGTGCTGTAGAGATATCTTCTGTACTCCTTTGTACGCTGTAGAGATACCTCGTGTACTCCTTTATACGTTCTAGAGATATTTCCTGTACTCCTTTGTGCGCTGTAGAGATACCTTCTGTACTCCTTTGTGCGCTGTAGAGATACCTTCTGTACTCCTTTGTGCGCTGTAGAGATACCTTCTGTACTCCTTTGTGCGCTGTAGAGATACCTTCTGTACTCTTTGTACGTTCTAAAGATATTTCCTGTACTCCTTTGTGCGCTGTAGAGATACCTTCTGTACTCCTTTGTACGCTGTAGAGATACCTCGTGTACTCCTTTGTACGTTCTAGAGATATTTCCTGTACTCCTTTCTGCGCTGTAGAGATACCTTCTGTACTCCTCTGTGCGCTGTAGAGATACCTTCTGTACTCCTTTGTGCGCTGTAGAGATACCTTCTGTACCCCTTTGTGCGCTGTAGAGATACCTTCTGTACTCCTTTGTACGCTGTAGAGATACCTCGTGTACTCCTTTGTACGTTCTAGAGATATTTCCTGTACTCCTTTGTGCGCTGTAGAGATACCTTCTGTACTCCTTTGTGCGCTGTAGAGATATCTTCTGTACTCCTTTGTGCGCTGTAGAGATACCTTCTGTACTCCTTTGTACGCTGTGGAGATACCTTCTGTACTCCTTTGTGCGCTGTAGAGATACCTTCTGTACTCCTTTGTACGCTGTAGAGATACCTCGTGTACTCCTTTGTACGTTCTAGAGATATTTCCTGTACTCCTTTGTGCGCTGTAGAGATACCTTCTGTACTCCTTTGTGCGCAGTAGAGATACCTTCTGTACTCCTTTGTGCGCTGTAGAGATACCTTCTGTACTCCTTTGTGCGCTGTAGAGATACCTTCTGTACTCCTTTGTGCGCTGTAGAGATTCCTTCTGTACTCCTTTGTGCGCTGTAGAGATACCTTCTGTACTCCTTTGTGCGCTGTAGAGATACCTTCTGTACTCCTTTGTACGCTGTAGAGATACCTCGTGTACTCCTTTGTGCGCTGTAGAGATACCTTCTGTACTCCTTTGTGCGCTCTAGAGATACCTTCTGTACTCCTTTGTGCGCTCTAGAGATACCTTCTGTACTCCTTTGTGCGCTGTAGAGATACCTTCTGTACTCCTTTGTGCGCTGTAGAGATACCTTCTGTACTCCTTTGTGCGCTGTAGAGATACCTTCTGTACTCCTTTGTGCGCTGTAGAGATACCTTCTGTACTCCTTTGTACGCTGTAGAGATACCTCGTGTACTCCTTTGTACGTTCTAGAGATATTTCCTGTACTCCTTTGTGCGCTGTAGAGATACCTTCTGTACTCCTTTTTGCGCTGTAGAGATACCTTCTGTACTCCTTTGTGCGCTGTAGAGATACCTTCTGTACTCCATTGTGCGCTGTAGAGATACCTTCTGTACTCCTTTGTGCGCTGTAGAGATACCTTCTGTACTCCGTTGTGCGCTGTAGAGATACCTTCTGTACTCCTTTGTACGCTGTAGAGATACCTCGTGTACTCCTTTGTACGTTCTAGAGATATTTCCTGTACTCCTTTGTGCGCTGTAGAGATACCTTCTGTACTCCTTTGTGCGCTGTAGAGATACCTTCTGTACTCCTTTGTGCGCTGTAGAGATACCTTCTGTACTCCTTTGTGCGCTGTAGAGATACCTTCTGTACTCCTTTGTGCGCTGTAGAGATACCTTCTGTACTCCGTTGTACGCTGTAGAGATACCTCGTGTACTCCTTTGTACGTTCCAGAGATATTTCCTGTACTCCTTTGTGCGCTGTAGAGATACCTTCTGTACTCCTTTGTGCGCTGTAGAGATACCTTCTGTACTCCTTTGTGCGCTGCGGAGATACCTTCTGTACTCCTTTGTACGCTGTAGAGATACCTTCTGTACTCCTTTGTGCGCTGTAGAGATACCTTCTGTACTCCTTTGTACGCTGTAGAGATACCTTCTGTACTCCTTTGTGCGCTGTAGAGATACCTTCTGTACTCCTTTGTACGCTGTAGAGATACCTCGTGTACTCCTTTGTACGTTCTAGAGATATTTCCTGTACTCTTTTGTGCGCTGTAGAGATACCTTCTGTACTCCTTTGTGCGCTGTAGAGATTCCTTCTGTACTCCTTTGTGCGCTGTAGAGATACCTTCTGTACTCCTTTGTACGTTCTAGAGATATTTCCTGTACTCCTTTGTGCGCTGTAGAGATACCTTCTGTACTCCTTTGTACGCTGTAGAGATACCTCGTGTACTCCTTTGTACGTTCTAGAGATATTTCCTGTACTCCTTTGCGCGCTGTAAAGATACCTTCTGTACTCCTTTGTGCGCTGTAGAGATACCTTCTGTACTCCTTTGTGCGCTGTAGAGATACCTTCTGTATTCCTTTGTGCGCTGTAGAGATATTTCCTGTACTCCTTTGTGCGCTGGAGAGATACCTTCTGTACTCCTTTGTGCGCTGTAGAGATACCTTCTGTACTCCTTTGTACGCTGTAGAGATACCTCGTGTACTCCTTTATACGTTCTAGAGATATTTCCTGTACTCCTTTGTGCGCTGTAGAGATACCTTCTGTACTCCTTTGTGCGCTGTAGAGATACCTTCTGTACTCCTTTGTGCGCTGTAGAGATACCTTCTGTACTCCTTTGTGCGCTGTAGAGATACCTTCTGTACTCCTTTGTGCGCTGTAGAGATACCTTCTGTACTCCTTTGTACGTTCTAAAGATATTTCCTGTACTCCTTTGTGCGCTGTAGAGATTCCTTCTGTACTCCTTTGTACGCTGTAGAGATACCTCGTGTACTCCTTTGTACGTTCTAGAGATATTTCCTGTACTCCTTTCTGCGCTGTAGAGATACCTTCTGTACTCCTTTGTGCGCTGTAGAGATACCTTCTGTACTCCTTTGTGCGCTGTAGAGATACCTTCTGTACTCCTTTGTGCGCTGTAGAGATACCTTCTGTACTCCTTTGTACGCTGTAGAGATACCTCGTGTACTCCTTTGTACGTTCTAGAGATATTTCCTGTACTCCTTTGTGCGCTGTAGAGATACCTTCTGTACTCCTTTGTGCGCTGTAGAGATACCTTCTGTACTCTTTTGTGCGCTGTAGAGATACCTTCTGTACTCCTTTGTACGCTGTGGAGATACCTTCTGTACTCCTTTGTGCGCTGTAGAGATACCTTCTGTACTCCTTTGTACGCTGTAGAGATACCTCGTGTACTCCTTTGTACGTTCTAAAGATATTTCCTGTACTCCTTTGTGCGCTGTAGAGATACCTTCTGTACTCCTTTGTGCGCTGTAGAGATACCTTCTGTACTCCTTTGTACGCTGTAGAGATACCTCGTGTACTCCTTTGTACGTTCTAAAGATATTTCCTGTACTCCTTTGTGCGCTGTAGAGATACCTTCTGTACTCCTTTGTGCGCTGTAGAGATACCTTCTGTACTCCTCTGTGCGCTGTAGAGATACCTTCTGTACTCCTTTGTGCGCTGTAGAGATTCCTTCTGTACTCCTTTGTGCGCTGTAGAGATACCTTCTGTACTCCTTTGTGCGCTGTAGAGATACCTTCTGTACTCCTTTGTACGCTGTAGAGATAACTCGTGTACTCCTTTGTACTTTCTAGAGATATTTCCTGTACTCCTTTGTGCGCTGTAGAGATACCTTCTGTACTCCTTTGTGCGCTGTAGAGATACCTTCTGTACTCCTTTGTGCGCTGTAGAGATACCTTCTGTACTCCTTTGTGCGCTGTAGAGATACCTTCTGTACTCCTTTGTACGCTGTAGAGATACCTCGTGTACTCCTTTGTACGTTCTAGAGATATTTCCTGTACTCCTTTGTGCGCTGTAGAGATACCTTCTGTACTCCTTTGTGCGCTGTAGAGATACCTTCTGTACTCCTTTGTGCGCTGTAGAGATACCTTCTGTACTCCATTGTGCGCTGTAGAGATACCTTCTGTACTCCTTTGTGCGCTGTAGAGATACCTTCTGTACTCCTTTGTGCGCTGTAGAGATACCTTCTGTACTCCTTTGTACGCTGTAGAGATACCTCGTGTACTCCTTTGTACGTTCTAGAGATATTTCCTGTACTCCTTTGTGCGCTGTAGAGATACCTTCTGTACTCCTTTGAGCGCTGTAGAGATACCTTCTGTACTCCTTTGTGCGCTGGAGAGATACCTTCTGTACTCCTTTGTGTGCTGTAGAGATATCTTCTGTACTCCTTTGTACGCTGTAGAGATACCTCGTGTACTCCTTTATACGTTCTAGAGATATTTCGTGTACTCCTTTGTGCGCTGTAGAGATACCTTCTGTACTCCTTTGTGCGCTGTAGAGATACCTTCTGTACTCCTTTGTGCGCTGTAGAGATACCTTCTGTACTCCTTTGTGCGCTGTAGAGATACCTTCTGTACTCTTTGTACGTTCTAAAGATATTTCCTGTACTCCTTTGTGCGCTGTAGAGATACCTTCTGTACTCCTTTGTACGCTGTAGAGATACCTCGTGTACTCCTTTGTACGTTCTAGAGATATTTCCTGTACTCCTTTCTGCGCTGTAGAGATACCTTCTGTACTCCTCTGTGCGCTGTAGAGATACCTTCTGTACTCCTTTGTGCGCTGTAGAGATACCTTCTGTACTCCTTTGTGCGCTGTAGAGATACCTTCTGTACTCCTTTGTACGCTGTAGAGATACCTCGTGTACTCCTTTGTACGTTCTAGAGATATTTCCTGTACTCCTTTGTGCGCTGTAGAGATACCTTCTGTACTCCTTTGTGCGCTGTAGAGATATCTTCTGTACTCCTTTGTGCGCTGTAGAGATACCTTCTGTACTCCTTTGTACGCTGTGGAGATACCTTCTGTACTCCTTTGTGCGCTGTAGAGATACCTTCTGTACTCCTTTGTACGCTGTAGAGATACCTCGTGTACTCCTTTGTACGTTCTAGAGATATTTCCTGTACTCCTTTGTGCGCTGTAGAGATACCTTCTGTACTCCTTTGTGCGCAGTAGAGATACCTTCTGTACTCCTTTGTGCGCTGTAGAGATACCTTCTGTACTCCTTTGTGCGCTGTAGAGATACCTTCTGTACTCCTTTGTGCGCTGTAGAGATTCCTTCTGTACTCCTTTGTGCGCTGTAGAGATACCTTCTGTACTCCTTTGTGCGCTGTAGAGATACCTTCTGTACTCCTTTGTACGCTGTAGAGATACCTCGTGTACTCCTTTGTGCGCTGTAGAGATACCTTCTGTACTCCTTTGTGAGCTCTAGAGATACCTTCTGTACTCCTTTGTGCGCTCTAGAGATACCTTCTGTACTCCTTTGTGCGCTGTAGAGATACCTTCTGTACTCCTTTGTGCGCTGTAGAGATACCTTCTGTACTCCTTTGTGCGCTGTAGAGATACCTTCTGTACTCCTTTGTGCGCTGTAGAGATACCTTCTGTACTCCTTTGTACGCTGTAGAGATACCTCGTGTACTCCTTTGTACGTTCTAGAGATATTTCCTGTACTCCTTTGTGCGCTGTAGAGATACCTTCTGTACTCCTTTGTGCGCTGTAGAGATACCTTCTGTACTCCTTTGTGCGCTGTAGAGATACCTTCTGTACTCCATTGTGCGCTGTAGAGATACCTTCTGTACTCCTTTGTGCGCTGTAGAGATACCTTCTGTACTCCGTTGTGCGCTGTAGAGATACCTTCTGTACTCCTTTGTACGCTGTAGAGATACCTCGTGTACTCCTTTGTACGTTCTAGAGATATTTCCTGTACTCCTTTGTGCGCTGTAGAGATACCTTCTGTACTCCTTTGTGCGCTGTAGAGATACCTTCTGTACTCCTTTGTGCGCTGTAGAGATACCTTCTGTACTCCTTTGTGCGCTGTAGAGATACCTTCTGTACTCCTTTGTGCGCTGTAGAGATACCTTCTGTACTCCGTTGTACGCTGTAGAGATACCTCGTGTACTCCTTTGTACGTTCCAGAGATATTTCCTGTACTCCTTTGTGCGCTGTAGAGATACCTTCTGTACTCCTTTGTGCGCTGTAGAGATACCTTCTGTACTCCTTTGTGCGCTGCGGAGATACCTTCTGTACTCCTTTGTACGCTGTAGAGATACCTTCTGTACTCCTTTGTGCGCTGTAGAGATACCTTCTGTACTCCTTTGTACGCTGTAGAGATACCTTCTGTACTCCTTTGTGCGCTGTAGAGATACCTTCTGTACTCCTTTGTACGCTGTAGAGATACCTCGTGTACTCCTTTGTACGTTCTAGAGATATTTCCTGTACTCTTTTGTGCGCTGTAGAGATACCTTCTGTACTCCTTTGTGCGCTGTAGAGATTCCTTCTGTACTCCTTTGTGCGCTGTAGAGATACCTTCTGTACTCCTTTGTACGTTCTAGAGATATTTCCTGTACTCCTTTGTGCGCTGTAGAGATACCTTCTGTACTCCTTTGTACGCTGTAGAGATACCTCGTGTACTCCTTTGTACGTTCTAGAGATATTTCCTGTACTCCTTTGCGCGCTGTAAAGATACCTTCTGTACTCCTTTGTGCGCTGTAGAGATACCTTCTGTACTCCTTTGTGCGCTGTAGAGATACCTTCTGTATTCCTTTGTGCGCTGTAGAGATACCTTCTGTACTCCTTTGTGTGCTGTAGAGATACCTTCTGTACTCCTTTGTGCGCTGTAGAGATACCTTCTGTACTCCTTTGTGCGCTGTAGAGATACCTTCTGTACTCCTTTGTGCGCTGTAGAGATACCTTCTGTACTCCTTCGTACGTTCTAGAGATATTTCCTGTACTCCTATGTGCGCTGAAGAGATACCTTCTGTACTCCTTTGTACGCTGTAGAGATACCTCGTGTACTCCTTTGTACGTTCTAGAGATATTTCCTGTACTCCCTTGCGCGCTGTAAAGATACCTTCTGTACTCCTTTGGGCGCTGTAGAGATACCTTCTGTACTCCTTTGTGCGCTGTAGAGATACCTTCTGTATTCCTTTGTGCGCTGTAGAGATACCTTCTGTACTCCTTTGTGCGCTGTAGAGATACCTTCTGTACTCCTTTGTGCGCTGTAGAGATACCTTCTGTACTCCTTTGTGCGCTGTAGAGATACCTTCTGAACTCCTTTGTGCGCTGTAGAGATACCTTCTGTACTCCTTTGTGCGCTGTAGAGATACCTTCTGTACTCCTTTGTACGCTGTAGAGATACCTCGTGTACTCCTTTGTACGTTCTAGAGATATTTCCTGTACTCCTTTGTGCGCTGTAGAGATACCTTCTGTACTCCTTTGTACACTGTAGAGATACCTCGTGTACTCCTTTGTACGTTCTAGAGATATTTCCTGTACTCCTTTGTGCGCTGTAGAGATACCTTCTGTACTCCTTTGTGCGCTGTAGAGATACCTTCTGTACTCCTTTGTGCGCTGTAGAGATACCTTCTGTACTCCTTTTTGCGCTGTAGAGATACCTTCTGTACTCCTTTGTGCGCTGTAGAGATACCTTCTGTACTCCTTTGTGCGCTGTAGAGATACCTTCTGTACTCCTTTGTACGCTGTAGAGATACCTCGTGTACTCCTTTGTACGTTCTAGAGATATTTCCTGTACTCCTTTGTGCGCTGTAGAGATACCTTCTGTACTCCTTTGAGCGCTGTAGAGATACCTTCTGTACTCCTTTGTGCGCTGGAGAGATACCTTCTGTACTCCTTTGTGCGCTGTAGAGATACCTTCTGTATTCCTTTGTACGCTGTAGAGATACCTCGTGTACTCCTTTATACGTTCTAGAGATATTTCCTGTACTCCTTTGTGCGCTGTAGAGATACCTTCTGTACTCCTTTGTGCGCTGTAGAGATACCTTCTGTACTCCTTTGTGCGCTGTAGAGATACCTTCTGTACTCCTTTGTGCGCTGTAGAGATACCTTCTGTACTCCTTTGTGCGCTGTAGAGATACCTTCTGTACTCCTTTGTACGTTCTAAAGATATTTCCTGTACTCCTTTGTGCGCTGTAGAGATACCTTCTGTACTCCTTTGTACGCTGTAGAGATACCTCGTGTACTCCTTTGTACGTTCTAGAGATATTTCCTGTACTCCTTTCTGCGCTGTAGAGATACCTTCTGTACTCCTTTGTGCGCTGTAGAGATACCTTCTGTACTCCTTTGTGCGCTGTAGAGATACCTTCTGTACTCCTTTGTGCGCTGTAGAGATACCTTCTGTACTCCTTTGTACGCTGTAGAGATACCTCGTGTACTCCTTTGTACGTTCTAGAAATATTTCCTGTACTCCTTTGTGCGCTGTAGAGATACCTTCTGTACTCCTTTGTGCGCTGTAGAGATACCTTCTGTACTCTTTTGTGCGCTGTAGAGATACCTTCTGTACTCCTTTGTACGCTGTGGAGATACCTTCTGTACTCCTTTGTGCGCTGTAGAGATACCTTCTGTACTCCTTTGTACGCTGTAGAGATACCTCGTGTACTCCTTTGTACGTTCTAGAGATATTTCCTGTACTCCTTTGTGCGCTGTAGAGATACCTTCTGTACTCCTTTGTGCGCTGTAGAGATACCTTCTGTACTCCTTTGTGCGCTGTAGAGATACCTTCTGTACTCCTTTGTGCGCTGTAGAGATACCTTCTGTACTCCTTTGTGCGCTGTAGAGATTCCTTCTGTACTCCTTTGTGCGCTGTAGAGATACCTTCTGTACTCCTTTGTGCGCTGTAGAGATACCTTCTGTACTCCTTTGTACGCTGTAGAGATACCTCGTGTACTCCTTTGTACGTTCTAGAGATATTTCCTGTACTCCTTTGTGCGCTGTAGAGATACCTTCTATACTCCTTTGTGCGCTGTAGAGATACCTTCTGTACTCCTTTGTGCGCTGTAGAGATACCTTCTGTACTCCTTTGTGCGCTGTAGAGATACCTTCTGTACTCCTTTGTACGCTGTAGAGATACCTCGTGTACTCCTTTGTACGTTCTAGAGATATTTCCTGTACTCCTTTGTGCGCTGTAGAGATATCTTCTGTACTCCTTTGTGCGCTGTAGAGATACCTTCTGTACTCCTTTGTACGCTGTAGGGATACCTTCTGTACTACTTTGTGCGCTGTAGAGATACCTTCTGTACTCCTTTGTGCGCTGTAGAGATACCTTCTGTACTCCTTTGTGCGCTGTAGAGATACCTTCTGTACTCCTTTGTGCGCTGTAGAGATACCTTCTGTACTTCTTTGTACGCTGTAGAGATACCTCGTGTACTCCTTTGTACGTTCTAGAGATATTTCCTGTACTCCTTTGTACGTTCTAGAGATATTTCCTGTACTCCTTTGTGCGCTGTAGAGATACCTTCTGTACTCCTTTGTGCGCTGTAGAGATACCTTCTGTACTCCTTTGTACGCTGTAGAGATACCTCGTGTACTCCTTTGTACGTTCTAGAGATATTTCCTGTACTCCTTTGTGCGCTGTAGAGATACCTTCTGTACTCCTTTGTGCGCTGTAGAGATACCTTCTGTACTCCTTTGTGCGCTGTAGAGATACCTTCTGTACTCCTTTGTACGCTGTAGAGATACCTTCTGTACTCCTTTGTGCGCTGTAGAGATACCTTCTGTACTCCTTTGTGCGCTGTAGAGATACCTTCTGTACTCCTTTGTGCGCTGTAGAGATACCTTCTGTACTCCTTTGTGCGCTGTAGAGATACCTTCTGTACTCCTTTGTGCGCTGTAGAGATACCTTCTGTACTCCTTTGTACGCTGTAGAGATACCTCGTGTACTCCTTTGTACGTTCTAGAGATATTTCCTGTACTCCTTTGTACGTTCTAGAGATATTTCCTGTACTCCTTTGTGCGCTGTAGAAATACCTTCTGTACACCTTTGTGCGCTGTAGAGATACCTTCTGTACTCCTTTGTGCGCTGTAGAGATACCTTCTGTACTCCTTTGTGCGCTGTAGAGATACCTTCTGTACTCCTTTGTGCGCTGTAGAGATACCTTCTGTACTCCTTTGTGCGCTGTAGAGATACCTTCTGTACTCCTTTGTACGCTGTAGAGATACCTCGTGTACTCCTTTGTACGTTCTAGAGATATTTCCTGTACTCCTTTGTGCGCTGTAGAGATACCTTCTGTACTCCTTTGTGCGCTGTAGAGATATCTTCTGTACTCCTTTGTGCGCTGTAGAGATACCTTCTGTACTCCTTTGTACGCTGTAGAGAAACCTTCTGTACTCCTTTGTGCGCTGTAGAGATACCTTCTGTACTCCTTTGTACGCTGTAGAGATTCCTCGTGTACTCCTTTGTACGTTCTAGAGATATTTCCTGTACTCCTTTGTGCGCTGTAGAGATACCTTCTGTACTCCTTTGTGCGGTGTAGAGATACCTTCTGTACTCCTTTGTGCGCTGTAGAGATACCTTCTGTACTCCTTTGTGCGCTGTAGAGATACCTTCTGTACTCCTTTGTGCGCTGTAGAGAGACCTTCTGTACTCCTTTGTGCGCTGTAGAGATACCTTCTGTACTCCTTTGTACGCTGTAAAGATACCTCGTGTACTCCTTTGTACGTTCTAGAGATATTTCCTGTACTCCTTTGTGCGCTGTGGAGATACCTTCTGTACTCCTTTGTGCGCTGTAGAGATACCTTCTGTAATCCTTTGTGCGCTGTAGAGATACCTTCTGTACTCCTTTGTGCGCTGTAGAGATACCTTCTGTACTCCTTTGTGCGCTGTAGAGATACCTTCTGTACTCCTTTGTACGCTGTAGAGATACCTCGTGTACTCCTTTGTACGTTCTAGAGATATTTCCTGTACTCCTTTGTGCGCTGTAGAGATGCCTTCTGTACTCCTTTGTGCGCTGTAGAGATACCTTCTGTACTCCTTTGTGCGCTGTAGAGATACCTTCTGTACTCCTTTGTACGCTGTGGGGATACCTTCTGTACTCCTTTGTGCGCTGTAGAGATACCTTCTGTACTCCTTTGTGCGCTGTAGAGATACCTTCTGTACTCCTTTGTGCGCTGTAGAGATACCTTCTGTACTCCTTTGTGCGCTGTAGAGATACCTTCTGTACTCCTTTGTACGCTGTAGAGATACCTCGTGTACTCCTTTGTACGTTCTAGAGATATTTTTTGTACTCCTTTGTACGTTCTAGAGATATTTCTTGTACTCCTTTGTGCGCTCTAGAGATACCTTCTGTACTCCTTTGTGCGCTGTAGAGATACCTTCTGTACTCCTTTGTGCGCTGTAGAGATACCTTCTGTACTCCTTTTTGCGCTGTAGAGATACCTTCTGTACTCCTTTGTGCGCTGTAGAGATACCTTCTGTACTCCTTTGTGCGCTGTAGAGATACCTTCTGTACTCCTTTGTACGCTGTAGAGATACCTCGTGTACTCCTTTGTACGTTCTAGAGATATTTCCTGTACTCCTTTGTGCGCTGTAGAGATACCTTCTGTACTCCTTTGTGCGCTGTAGAGATACCTTCTGTACTCCTTTGTGCGCTGTAGAGATACCTTCTGTACTCCTTTGTACGCTGTAGAGATACCTTCTGTACTCCTTTGTGCGCTGTAGAGATACCTTCTGTACTCCTTTGTACGCTGTAGAGATACCTCGTGTACTCCTTTGTACGTTCTAGAGATATTTCCTGTACAACTTTGTGCGCTGTAGAGATACCTTCTGTACTCCTTTGTGCGCTGTAGAGATACCTTCTGTACTCCTTTGTGCGCTGTAGAGATACCTTCTGTACTCCTTTGTGCGCTGTAGAGATACCTTCTGTACTCCTTTGTGCGCTGTAGAGATACCTTCTGTACTCCTTTGTACGCTGTAGAGATACCTCGTGTACTCCTTTGTACGTTCTAGAGATATTTCCTGTACTCCTTTGTGCGCTGTAGAGATACCTTCTGTACTCCTTTGTGCGCTGTAGAGATACCTTCTGTACTCCTTTGTGCGCTGTAGAGATACCTTCTGTACTCCTTTGTGCGCTGTAGAGATACCTTCTGTACTTCTTTGTGCGCTGTAGAGATACCTTCTGTACTCCTTTGTACGCTGTAGAGATACCTCGTGTACTCCTCTGTACGTTCTAGAGATATTTCCTGTACTCCTTTGTGCGCTGTAGATATATCTTCTGTACTCCTTTGTGCGCTGTAGAGATACCTTCTGTACACCTTTGTGCGCTGTAGAGATTACTTCTGTACTCCTTTGTACGCTGTAGAGATACCTTCTGTACTCCTTTGTGCGCTGTATATATACCTTCTGTACTCCTTTGTGCGCTGTAGAGATACCTTCTGTACTCCTTTGTGCGCTGTAGAGATACCTTGTGTACTCCTTTGTGCGCTGAAGAGATACGTTCTGTACTCCTCCGTGCGCTGTAGAGATACCTTCTGTACTCCTTTGTGCGCTGTAGAGATACCTTCTGTACTCCTCTGTGCGCTGTAGAGATACCTTCTGTACTTCTTTGTACGCTGTAGAGATACCTCGTGTACTCCTTTGTGCGCTGTAGAGATACCTTCTGTACTCCTTTGTACGCTGTAGAGATACCTCCTGTACTCCTTTGTACGCTGTAGAGATACCTTCTGTACTCCTTTGTGCGCTGTAGAGATACCTTCTGTACTCCTTTGTGCGCTGTAGAGATACCTTCTGTACTCCTTTGTGCGCTGTAGAGATACCTTCTGTACTCCTTTGTACGCTGTAAAGATACCTCGTGTACTCCTTTGTACGTTCTAGAGATATTTCCTGTACTCCTTTGTGCGCTGTAGAGATGCCTTCTGTACTCCTTTGTGCGCTGTAGAGATACCTTCTGTACTCCTTTGTGCGCTGTAGAGATACCTTCTGTACTCCTTTGTACGCTGTGGAGATACCTTCTGTACTCCTTTGTGCGCTGTAGAGATACCTTCTGTACTCCTTTGCGCGCTGTAGAGATACCTTCTGCACTCCTTTGTGCGCTGTAGAGATACCTTCTGTACTCCTTTGTGCGCTGTAGAGATACCTTCTGTACTCCTTTGTACGCTGTAGAGATACCTCGTGTACTCCTTTGTACGTTCTAGAGATATTTTTTGTACTCCTTTGTACGTTCTAGAGATATTTCCTGTACTCCTTTGTGCGCTGTAGAGATACCTTCTGTACTCCTTTGTGCGCTGTAGAGATACCTTCTGTACTCCTTTGTGCGCTGTAGAGATACCTTCTGTACTCCTTTGTGCGCTGTAGAGATACCTTCTGTACTCCTTTGTGCGCTGTAGAGATACCTTCTGTACTCCTTTGTGCGCTGTAGAGATACCTTCTGTACTCCTTTGTACGCTGTAGAGATACCTCGTGTACTCCTTTGTACGTTCTAGAGATATTTCCTGTACTCCTTTGTGCGCTGTAGAGATACCTTCTGTACTCCTTTGTGCGCTGTAGAGATACCTTCTGTACTCCTTTGTGCGCTGTAGAGATACCTTCTGTACTCCTTTGTACGCTGTAGAGATACCTTCTGTACTCCTTTGTGCGCTGTAGAGATACCTTCTGTACTCCTTTGTACGCTGTAGAGATACCTCGTGTACTCCTTTGTACGTTCTAGAGATATTTCCTGTACTCCTTTGTGCGCTGTAGAGATACCTTCTGTACTCCTTTGTGCGCTGTAGAGATACCTTCTGTACTCCTTTGTGCGCTGTAGAGATACCTTCTGTACTCCTTTGTGCGCTGTAGAGATACCTTCTGTACTCCTTTGTGCGCTGTAGAGATACCTTCTGTACTCCTTTGTACGCTGTAGAGATACCTCGTGTACTCCTTTGTACGTTCTAGAGATATTTCCTGTACTCCTTTGTGCGCTGTAGAGATACCTTCTGTACTCCTTTGAGCGCTGTAGAGATACCTTCTGTACTCCTTTGTGCGCTGGAGAGATACCTTCTGTACTCCTTTGTGCGCTGTAGAGATACCTTATGTACTCCTTTGTACGCTGTAGAGATACCTCGTGTACTCCTTTATACGTTCTAGAGATATTTCCTGTACTCCTTTGTGCGCTGTAGAGATACCTTCTGTACTCCTTTGTGCGCTGTAGAGATACCTTCTGTACTCCTTTGTGCGCTGTAGAGATACCTTCTGTACTCCTTTGTGCGCTGTAGAGATACCTTCTGTACTCCTTTGTGCGCTGTAGAGATACCTTCTGTACTCCTTTGTACGTTCTAAAGATATTTCCTGTACTCCTTTGTGCGCTGTAGAGATTCCTTCTGTACTCCTTTGTACGCTGTAGAGATACCTCGTGTACTCCTTTGTACGTTCTAGAGATATTTCCTGTACTCCTTTCTGCGCTGTAGAGATACCTTCTGTACTCCTTTGTGCGCTGTAGAGATACCTTCTGTACTCCTTTGTGCGCTGTAGAGATACCTTCTGTACTCCTTTGTGCGCTGTAGAGATACCTTCTGTACTCCTTTGTACGCTGTAGAGATACCTCGTGTACTCCTTTGTACGTTCTAGAGATATTTCCTGTACTCCTTTGTGCGCTGTAGAGATACCTTCTGTACTCCTTTGTGCGCTGTAGAGATACCTTCTGTACTCTTTTGTGCGCTGTAGAGATACCTTCTGTACTCCTTTGTACGCTGTGGAGATACCTTCTGTACTCCTTTGTGCGCTGTAGAGATACCTTCTGTACTCCTTTGTACGCTGTAGAGATACCTCGTGTACTCCTTTGTACGTTCTAGAGATATTTCCTGTACTCCTTTGTGCGCTGTAGAGATACCTTCTGTACTCCTTTGTGCGCTGTAGAGATACCTTCTGTACTCCTTTGTGCGCTGTAGAGATACCTTCTGTACTCCTCTGTGCGCTGTAGAGATACCTTCTGTACTCCTTTGTGCGCTGTAGAGATTCCTTCTGTACTCCTTTGTGCGCTGTAGAGATACCTTCTGTACTCCTTTGTGCGCTGTAGAGATACCTTCTGTACTCCTTTGTACGCTGTAGAGATACCTCGTGTACTCCTTTGTACGTTCTAGAGATATTTCCTGTACTCCTTTGTGCGCTGTAGAGATACCTTCTGTACTCCTTTGTGCGCTGTAGAGATACCTTCTGTACTCCTTTGTGCGCTGTAGAGATACCTTCTGTACTCCTTTGTGCGCTGTAGAGATACCTTCTGTACTCCTGTGTACGCTGTAGAGATACCTCGTGTACTCCTTTGTACGTTCTAGAGATATTTCCTGTACTCCTTTGTGCACTGTAGAGATACCTTCTGTACTCCTTTGAGCGCTGTAGAGATACCTTCTGTACTCCTTTGTGCGCTGGAGAGATACCTTCTGTACTCCTTTGTGTGCTGTAGAGATATCTTCTGTACTCCTTTGTACGCTGTAGAGATACCTCGTGTACTCCTTTATACGTTCTAGAGATATTTCCTGTACTCCTTTGTGCGCTGTAGAGATACCTTCTGTACTCCTTTGTGCGCTGTAGAGATACCTTCTGTACTCCTTTGTGCGCTGTAGAGATACCTTCTGTACTCCTTTGTGCGCTGTAGAGGTACCTTCTGTACTCTTTGTACGTTCTAAAGATATTTCCTGTACTCCTTTGTGCGCTGTAGAGATACCTTCTGTACTCCTTTGTACGCTGTAGAGATACCTCGTGTACTCCTTTGTACGTTCTAGAGATATTTCCTGTACTCCTTTCTGCGCTGTAGAGATACCTTCTGTACTCCTCTGTGCGCTGTAGAGATACCTTCTGTACTCCTTTGTGCGCTGTAGAGATACCTTCTGTACTCCTTTGTGCGCTGTAGAGATACCTTCTGTACTCCTTTGTACGCTGTAGAGATACCTCGTGTACTCCTTTGTACGTTCTAGAGATATTTCCTGTACTCCTTTGTGCGCTGTAGAGATACCTTCTGTACTCCTTTGTGCGCTGTAGAGATATCTTCTGTACTCCTTTGTGCGCTGTAGAGATACCTTCTGTACTCCTTTGTACGCTGTGGAGATACCTTCTGTACTCCTTTGTGCGCTGTAGAGATACCTTCTGTACTCCTTTGTACGCTGTAGAGATACCTCGTGTACTCCTTTGTACGTTCTAGAGATATTTCCTGTACTCCTTTGTGCGCTGTAGAGATACCTTCTGTACTCCTTTGTGCGCAGTAGAGATACCTTCTGTACTCCTTTGTGCGCTGTAGAGATACCTTCTGTACTCCTTTGTGCGCTGTAGAGATACCTTCTGTACTCCTTTGTGCGCTGTAGAGATTCCTTCTGTACTCCTTTGTGCGCTGTAGAGATACCTTCTGTACTCCTTTGCGCGCTGTAGAGATACCTTCTGTACTCCTTTGTACGCTGTAGAGATACCTCGTGTACTCCTTTGTGCGCTGTAGAGATACCTTCTGTACTCCTTTGTGAGCTCTAGAGATACCTTCTGTACTCCTTTGTGCGCTCTAGAGATACCTTCTGTACTCCTTTGTGCGCTGTAGAGATACCTTCTGTACTCCTTTGTGCGCTGTAGAGATACCTTCTGTACTCCTTTGTGCGCTGTAGAGATACCTTCTGTACTCCTTTGTGCGCTGTAGAGATACCTTCTGTACTCCTTTGTACGCTGTAGAGATACCTCGTGTACTCCTTTGTACGTTCTAGAGATATTTCCTGTACTCCTTTGTGCGCTGTAGAGATACCTTCTGTACTCCTTTGTGCGCTGTAGAGATACCTTCTGTACTCCTTTGTGCGCTGTAGAGATACCTTCTGTACTCCATTGTGCGCTGTAGAGATACCTTCTGTACTCCTTTGTGCGCTGTAGAGATACCTTCTGTACTCCGTTGTGCGCTGTAGAGATACCTTCTGTACTCCTTTGTACGCTGTAGAGATACCTCGTGTACTCCTTTGTACGTTCTAGAGATATTTCCTGTACTCCTTTGTGCGCTGTAGAGATACCTTCTGTACTCCTTTGTGCGCTGTAGAGATACCTTCTGTACTCCTTTGTGCGCTGTAGAGATACCTTCTGTACTCCTTTGTGCGCTGTAGAGATACCTTCTGTACTCCTTTGTGCGCTGTAGAGATACCTTCTGTACTCCGTTGTACGCTGTAGAGATACCTCGTGTACTCCTTTGTACGTTCCAGAGATATTTCCTGTACTCCTTTGTGCGCTGTAGAGATACCTTCTGTACTCCTTTGTGCGCTGTAGAGATACCTTCTGTACTCCTTTGTGCGCTGCGGAGATACCTTCTGTACTCCTTTGTACGCTGTAGAGATACCTTCTGTACTCCTTTGTGCGCTGTAGAGATACCTTCTGTACTCCTTTGTACGCTGTAGAGATACCTTCTGTACTCCTTTGTGCGCTGTAGAGATACCTTCTGTACTCCTTTGTACGCTGTAGAGATACCTCGTGTACTCCTTTGTACGTTCTAGAGATATTTCCTGTACTCTTTTGTGCGCTGTAGAGATACCTTCTGTACTCCTTTGTGCGCTGTAGAGATTCCTTCTGTACTCCTTTGTGCGCTGTAGAGATACCTTCTGTACTCCTTTGTACGTTCTAGAGATATTTCCTGTACTCCTTTGTGCGCTGTAGAGATACCTTCTGTACTCCTTTGTACGCTGTAGAGATACCTCGTGTACTCCTTTGTACGTTCTAGAGATATTTCCTGTACTCCTTTGCGCGCTGTAAAGATACCTTCTGTACTCCTTTGTGCGCTGTAGAGATACCTTCTGTACTCCTTTGTGCGCTGTAGAGATACCTTCTGTATTCCTTTGTGCGCTGTAGAGATACCTTCTGTACTCCTTTGTGTGCTGTAGAGATACCTTCTGTACTCCTTTGTGCGCTGTAGAGATACCTTCTGTACTCCTTTGTGCGCTGTAGAGATACCTTCTGTACTCCTTTGTGCGCTGTAGAGATACCTTCTGTACTCCTTCGTACGTTCTAGAGATATTTCCTGTACTCCTATGTGCGCTGAAGAGATACCTTCTGTACTCCTTTGTACGCTGTAGAGATACCTCGTGTACTCCTTTGTACGTTCTAGAGATATTTCCTGTACTCCCTTGCGCGCTGTAAAGATACCTTCTGTACTCCTTTGGGCGCTGTAGAGATACCTTCTGTACTCCTTTGTGCGCTGTAGAGATACCTTCTGTATTCCTTTGTGCGCTGTAGAGATACCTTCTGTACTCCTTTGTGCGCTGTAGAGATACCTTCTGTACTCCTTTGTGCGCTGTAGAGATACCTTCTGTACTCCTTTGTGCGCTGTAGAGATACCTTCTGAACTCCTTTGTGCGCTGTAGAGATACCTTCTGTACTCCTTTGTGCGCTGTAGAGATACCTTCTGTACTCCTTTGTACGCTGTAGAGATACCTCGTGTACTCCTTTGTACGTTCTAGAGATATTTCCTGTACTCCTTTGTGCGCTGTAGAGATACCTTCTGTACTCCTTTGTACACTGTAGAGATACCTCGTGTACTCCTTTGTACGTTCTAGAGATATTTCCTGTACTCCTTTGTGCGCTGTAGAGATACCTTCTGTACTCCTTTGTGCGCTGTAGAGATACCTTCTGTACTCCTTTGTGCGCTGTAGAGATACCTTCTGTACTCCTTTTTGCGCTGTAGAGATACCTTCTGTACTCCTTTGTGCGCTGTAGAGATACCTTCTGTACTCCTTTGTGCGCTGTAGAGATACCTTCTGTACTCCTTTGTACGCTGTAGAGATACCTCGTGTACTCCTTTGTACGTTCTAGAGATATTTCCTGTACTCCTTTGTGCGCTGTAGAGATACCTTCTGTACTCCTTTGAGCGCTGTAGAGATACCTTCTGTACTCCTTTGTGCGCTGGAGAGATACCTTCTGTACTCCTTTGTGCGCTGTAGAGATACCTTCTGTACTCCTTTGTACGCTGTAGAGATACCTCGTGTACTCCTTTATACGTTCTAGAGATATTTCCTGTACTCCTTTGTGCGCTGTAGAGATACCTTCTGTACTCCTTTGTGCGCTGTAGAGATACCTTCTGTACTCCTTTGTGCGCTGTAGAGATACCTTCTGTACTCCTTTGTGCGCTGTAGAGATACCTTCTGTACTCCTTTGTGCGCTGTAGAGATACCTTCTGTACTCCTTTGTACGTTCTAAAGATATTTCCTGTACTCCTTTGTGCGCTGTAGAGATACCTTCTGTACTCCTTTGTACGCTGTAGAGATACCTCGTGTACTCCTTTGTACGTTCTAGAGATATTTCCTGTACTCCTTTCTGCGCTGTAGAGATACCTTCTGTACTCCTTTGTGCGCTGTAGAGATACCTTCTGTACTCCTTTGTGCGCTGTAGAGATACCTTCTGTACTCCTTTGTGCGCTGTAGAGATACCTTCTGTACTCCTTTGTACGCTGTAGAGATACCTCGTGTACTCCTTTGTACGTTCTAGAAATATTTCCTGTACTCCTTTGTGCGCTGTAGAGATACCTTCTGTACTCCTTTGTGCGCTGTAGAGATACCTTCTGTACTCTTTTGTGCGCTGTAGAGATACCTTCTGTACTCCTTTGTACGCTGTGGAGATACCTTCTGTACTCCTTTGTGCGCTGTAGAGATACCTTCTGTACTCCTTTGTACGCTGTAGAGATACCTCGTGTACTCCTTTGTACGTTCTAGAGATATTTCCTGTACTCCTTTGTGCGCTGTAGAGATACCTTCTGTACTCCTTTGTGCGCTGTAGAGATACCTTCTGTACTCCTTTGTGCGCTGTAGAGATACCTTCTGTACTCCTTTGTGCGCTGTAGAGATACCTTCTGTACTCCTTTGTGCGCTGTAGAGATTCCTTCTGTACTCCTTTGTGCGCTGTAGAGATACCTTCTGTACTCCTTTGTGCGCTGTAGAGATACCTTCTGTACTCCTTTGTACGCTGTAGAGATACCTCGTGTACTCCTTTGTACGTTCTAGAGATATTTCCTGTACTCCTTTGTGCGCTGTAGAGATACCTTCTATACTCCTTTGTGCGCTGTAGAGATACCTTCTGTACTCCTTTGTGCGCTGTAGAGATACCTTCTGTACTCCTTTGTGCGCTGTAGAGATACCTTCTGTACTCCTTTGTACGCTGTAGAGATACCTCGTGTACTCCTTTGTACGTTCTAGAGATATTTCCTGTACTCCTTTGTGCGCTGTAGAGATATCTTCTGTACTCCTTTGTGCGCTGTAGAGATACCTTCTGTACTCCTTTGTACGCTGTAGGGATACCTTCTGTACTACTTTGTGCGCTGTAGAGATACCTTCTGTACTCCTTTGTGCGCTGTAGAGATACCTTCTGTACTCCTTTGTGCGCTGTAGAGATACCTTCTGTACTCCTTTGTGCGCTGTAGAGATACCTTCTGTACTTCTTTGTACGCTGTAGAGATACCTCGTGTACTCCTTTGTACGTTCTAGAGATATTTCCTGTACTCCTTTGTACGTTCTAGAGATATTTCCTGTACTCCTTTGTGCGCTGTAGAGATACCTTCTGTACTCCTTTGTGCGCTGTAGAGATACCTTCTGTACTCCTTTGTACGCTGTAGAGATACCTCGTGTACTCCTTTGTACGTTCTAGAGATATTTCCTGTACTCCTTTGTGCGCTGTAGAGATACCTTCTGTACTCCTTTGTGCGCTGTAGAGATACCTTCTGTACTCCTTTGTGCGCTGTAGAGATACCTTCTGTACTCCTTTGTACGCTGTAGAGATACCTTCTGTACTCCTTTGTGCGCTGTAGAGATACCTTCTG
The DNA here is from genome assembly GCA_030386875.1 of Morinoia aosen. NCBI lineage: Eukaryota > Metazoa > Arthropoda > Malacostraca > Amphipoda > Talitridae > Morinoia > Morinoia aosen. The sequence continues at coordinate 20,712,931 of JASJYW010000027.1, read as the reverse complement.
TACTCCTTTGTGCGCTGTAGAGATACCTTCTGTACTCCTTTGTGCGCTGTAGAGATACCTTCTGTACTCCTTTGTGCGCTGTAGAGATACCTTCTGTACTCCTTTGTGCGCTGTAGAGATACCTTCTGTACTCCTTTGTACGCTGTAGAGATACCTCGTGTACTCCTTTGTACGTTCTAGAGATATTTCCTGTACTCCTTTGTACGTTCTAGAGATATTTCCTGTACTCCTTTGTGCGCTGTAGAAATACCTTCTGTACACCTTTGTGCGCTGTAGAGATACCTTCTGTACTCCTTTGTGCGCTGTAGAGATACCTTCTGTACTCCTTTGTGCGCTGTAGAGATACCTTCTGTACTCCTTTGTGCGCTGTAGAGATACCTTCTGTACTCCTTTGTGCGCTGTAGAGATACCTTCTGTACTCCTTTGTACGCTGTAGAGATACCTCGTGTACTCCTTTGTACGTTCTAGAGATATTTCCTGTACTCCTTTGTGCGCTGTAGAGATACCTTCTGTACTCCTTTGTGCGCTGTAGAGATATCTTCTGTACTCCTTTGTGCGCTGTAGAGATACCTTCTGTACTCCTTTGTACGCTGTAGAGAAACCTTCTGTACTCCTTTGTGCGCTGTAGAGATACCTTCTGTACTCCTTTGTACGCTGTAGAGATTCCTCGTGTACTCCTTTGTACGTTCTAGAGATATTTCCTGTACTCCTTTGTGCGCTGTAGAGATACCTTCTGTACTCCTTTGTGCGGTGTAGAGATACCTTCTGTACTCCTTTGTGCGCTGTAGAGATACCTTCTGTACTCCTTTGTGCGCTGTAGAGATACCTTCTGTACTCCTTTGTGCGCTGTAGAGAGACCTTCTGTACTCCTTTGTGCGCTGTAGAGATACCTTCTGTACTCCTTTGTACGCTGTAAAGATACCTCGTGTACTCCTTTGTACGTTCTAGAGATATTTCCTGTACTCCTTTGTGCGCTGTGGAGATACCTTCTGTACTCCTTTGTGCGCTGTAGAGATACCTTCTGTAATCCTTTGTGCGCTGTAGAGATACCTTCTGTACTCCTTTGTGCGCTGTAGAGATACCTTCTGTACTCCTTTGTGCGCTGTAGAGATACCTTCTGTACTCCTTTGTACGCTGTAGAGATACCTCGTGTACTCCTTTGTACGTTCTAGAGATATTTCCTGTACTCCTTTGTGCGCTGTAGAGATGCCTTCTGTACTCCTTTGTGCGCTGTAGAGATACCTTCTGTACTCCTTTGTGCGCTGTAGAGATACCTTCTGTACTCCTTTGTACGCTGTGGGGATACCTTCTGTACTCCTTTGTGCCCTGTAGAGATACCTTCTGTACTCCTTTGTGCGCTGTAGAGATACCTTCTGTACTCCTTTGTGCGCTGTAGAGATACCTTCTGTACTCCTTTGTGCGCTGTAGAGATACCTTCTGTACTCCTTTGTACGCTGTAGAGATACCTCGTGTACTCCTTTGTACGTTCTAGAGATATTTTTTGTACTCCTTTGTACGTTCTAGAGATATTTCTTGTACTCCTTTGTGCGCTCTAGAGATACCTTCTGTACTCCTTTGTGCGCTGTAGAGATACCTTCTGTACTCCTTTGTGCGCTGTAGAGATACCTTCTGTACTCCTTTTTGCGCTGTAGAGATACCTTCTGTACTCCTTTGTGCGCTGTAGAGATACCTTCTGTACTCCTTTGTGCGCTGTAGAGATACCTTCTGTACTCCTTTGTACGCTGTAGAGATACCTCGTGTACTCCTTTGTACGTTCTAGAGATATTTCCTGTACTCCTTTGTGCGCTGTAGAGATACCTTCTGTACTCCTTTGTGCGCTGTAGAGATACCTTCTGTACTCCTTTGTGCGCTGTAGAGATACCTTCTGTACTCCTTTGTACGCTGTAGAGATACCTTCTGTACTCCTTTGTGCGCTGTAGAGATACCTTCTGTACTCCTTTGTACGCTGTAGAGATACCTCGTGTACTCCTTTGTACGTTCTAGAGATATTTCCTGTACTCCTTTGTGCGCTGTAGAGATACCTTCTGTACTCCTTTGTGCGCTGTAGAGATACCTTCTGTACTCCTTTGTGCGCTGTAGAGATACCTTCTGTACTCCTTTGTGCGCTGTAGAGATACCTTCTGTACTCCTTTGTGCGCTGTAGAGATACCTTCTGTACTCCTTTGTACGCTGTAGAGATACCTCGTGTACTCCTTTGTACGTTCTAGAGATATTTCCTGTACTCCTTTGTGCGCTGTAGAGATACCTTCTGTACTCCTTTGTGCGCTGTAGAGATACCTTCTGTACTCCTTTGTGCGCTGTAGAGATACCTTCTGTACTCCTTTGTGCGCTGTAGAGATACCTTCTGTACTTCTTTGTGCGCTGTAGAGATACCTTCTGTACTCCTTTGTACGCTGTAGAGATACCTCGTGTACTCCTCTGTACGTTCTAGAGATATTTCCTGTACTCCTTTGTGCGCTGTAGAGATATCTTCTGTACTCCTTTGTGCGCTGTAGAGATACCTTCTGTACTCCTTTGTGCGCTGTAGAGATTACTTCTGTACTCCTTTGTACGCTGTAGAGATACCTTCTGTACTCCTTTGTGCGCTGTATATATACCTTCTGTACTCCTTTGTGCGCTGTAGAGATACCTTCTGTACTCCTTTGTGCGCTGTAGAGATACCTTGTGTACTCCTTTGTGCGCTGAAGAGATACGTTCTGTACTCCTCCGTGCGCTGTAGAGATACCTTCTGTACTCCTTTGTGCGCTGTAGAGATACCTTCTGTACTCCTCTGTGCGCTGTAGAGATACCTTCTGTACTTCTTTGTACGCTGTAGAGATACCTCGTGTACTCCTTTGTGCGCTGTAGAGATACCTTCTGTACTCCTTTGTACGCTGTAGAGATACCTCCTGTACTCCTTTGTACGCTGTAGAGATACCTTCTGTACTCCTTTGTGCGCTGTAGAGATACCTTCTGTACTCCTTTGTGCGCTGTAGAGATACCTTCTGTACTCCTTTGTGCGCTGTAGAGATACCTTCTGTACTCCTTTGTACGCTGTAAAGATACCTCGTGTACTCCTTTGTACGTTCTAGAGATATTTCCTGTACTCCTTTGTGCGCTGTAGAGATGCCTTCTGTACTCCTTTGTGCGCTGTAGAGATACCTTCTGTACTCCTTTGTGCGCTGTAGAGATACCTTCTGTACTCCTTTGTACGCTGTGGAGATACCTTCTGTACTCCTTTGTGCGCTGTAGAGATACCTTCTGTACTCCTTTGCGCGCTGTAGAGATACCTTCTGCACTCCTTTGTGCGCTGTAGAGATACCTTCTGTACTCCTTTGTGCGCTGTAGAGATACCTTCTGTACTCCTTTGTACGCTGTAGAGATACCTCGTGTACTCCTTTGTACGTTCTAGAGATATTTTTTGTACTCCTTTGTACGTTCTAGAGATATTTCCTGTACTCCTTTGTGCGCTGTAGAGATACCTTCTGTACTCCTTTGTGCGCTGTAGAGATACCTTCTGTACTCCTTTGTGCGCTGTAGAGATACCTTCTGTACTCCTTTGTGCGCTGTAGAGATACCTTCTGTACTCCTTTGTGCGCTGTAGAGATACCTTCTGTACTCCTTTGTGCGCTGTAGAGATACCTTCTGTACTCCTTTGTACGCTGTAGAGATACCTCGTGTACTCCTTTGTACGTTCTAGAGATATTTCCTGTACTCCTTTGTGCGCTGTAGAGATACCTTCTGTACTCCTTTGTGCGCTGTAGAGATACCTTCTGTACTCCTTTGTGCGCTGTAGAGATACCTTCTGTACTCCTTTGTACGCTGTAGAGATACCTTCTGTACTCCTTTGTGCGCTGTAGAGATACCTTCTGTACTCCTTTGTACGCTGTAGAGATACCTCGTGTACTCCTTTGTACGTTCTAGAGATATTTCCTGTACTCCTTTGTGCGCTGTAGAGATACCTTCTGTACTCCTTTGTGCGCTGTAGAGATACCTTCTGTACTCCTTTGTGCGCTGTAGAGATACCTTCTGTACTCCTTTGTGCGCTGTAGAGATACCTTCTGTACTCCTTTGTGCGCTGTAGAGATACCTTCTGTACTCCTTTGTACGCTGTAGAGATACCTCGTGTACTCCTTTGTACGTTCTAGAGATATTTCCTGTACTCCTTTGTGCGCTGTAGAGATACCTTCTGTACTCCTTTGTGCGCTGTAGAGATACCTTCTGTACTCCTTTGTGCGCTGTAGAGATACCTTCTGTACTTCTTTGTGCGCTGTAGAGATACCTTCTGTACTCCTTTGTACGCTGTAGAAGAGATACCTCGTGTACTCCTCTGTACGTTCTAGAGATATTTCCTGTACTCCTTTGTGCGCTGTAGAGATATCTTCTGTACTCCTTTGTGCGCTGTAGAGATACCTTCTGTACTCCTTTGTGCGCTGTAGAGATTACTTCTGTACTCCTTTGTACGCTGTAGAGATACCTTCTGTACTCCTTTGTGCGCTGTATATATACCTTCTGTACTCCTTTGTGCGCTGTAGAGATACCTTCTGTACTCCTTTGTGCGCTGTAGAGATACCTTGTGTACTCCTTTGTGCGCTGAATAGATACGTTCTGTACTCCTTCGTGCGCTGTAGAGATACCTTCTGTACTCCTTTGTGCGCTGTAGAGATACCTTCTGTACTCCTTTGTGCGCTGTAGAGATACCTTCTGTACTCCTTTGTACGCTGTAGAGATACCTCGTGTACTCCTTTGTGCGCTGTAGAGATACCTTCTGTACTCCTTTGTACGCTGTAGAGATACCTCCTGTACTCCTTTGTACGCTGTAGAGATACCTTCTGTACTCCTTTGTGCGCTGTAGAGATACCTTCTGTACTCCTTTGTACGCTGTAGAGATACCTCGTGTACTCTTTTGTACGTTCTAAAGATACCTCGTGTACTCCTTTGTACGTTCTAGAGATATTTCCTGTACTCCTTTGTGCGCTGTAGAGATACCTTCTGTACTCCTTTGTGCGCTGTAGAGATACCTTCTGTACTCCTTTGTGCGCTGTAGAGATACCTTCTGTACTCCTTTGTGCGCTGTAGAGATACCTTCTGTACTCCTTTGTGCGCTGTAGAGATATTTTCTGTACTCCTTTGTGCGCTGTAGAGATACCTTCTGTACTCCATTGTACGCTGTAGAGATACCTCGTGTACTCCTTTGTACGTTCTAGAGATATTTCCTGTACTCCTTTGTTCGTTCTAGAGATATTTCCTGTACTCCTTTGTGCGCTGTAGAGATACCTTCTGTACTCCTTTGTGCGCTGTAGAGATACCTTCTGTACTCCTTTGTGCGCTGTAGAGATACCTTCTGTACTCCTTTGTGCGCTGTAGAGATACCTTCTGTACTCCTTTGTGCGCTGTAGAGATACCTTCTGTACTTCTTTGTGCGCTGTAGAGATACCTTCTGTACTCCTTTGTACGCTGTAGAGATACCTCGTGTACTCCTCTGTACGTTCTAGAGATATTTCCTGTACTCCTTTGTGCGCTGTAGAGATATCTTCTGTACTCCTTTGTGCGCTGTAGAGATACCTTCTGTACTCCTTTGTGCGCTGTAGAGATTACTTCTGTACTCCTTTGTACGCTGTAGAGATACCTTCTGTACTCCTTTGTGCGCTGTATATATACCTTCTGTACTCCTTTGTGCGCTGTAGAGATACCTTCTGTACTCCTTTGTGCGCTGTAGAGATACCTTGTGTACTCCTTTGTGCGCTGAAGAGATACGTTCTGTACTCCTCCGTGCGCTGTAGAGATACCTTCTGTACTCCTTTGTGCGCTGTAGAGATACCTTCTGTACTCCTCTGTGCGCTGTAGAGATACCTTCTGTACTTCTTTGTACGCTGTAGAGATACCTCGTGTACTCCTTTGTGCGCTGTAGAGATACCTTCTGTACTCCTTTGTACGCTGTAGAGATACCTCCTGTACTCCTTTGTACGCTGTAGAGATACCTTCTGTACTCCTTTGTGCGCTGTAGAGATACCTTCTGTACTCCTTTGTGCGCTGTAGAGATACCTTCTGTACTCCTTTGTGCGCTGTAGAGATACCTTCTGTACTCCTTTGTACGCTGTAAAGATACCTCGTGTACTCCTTTGTACGTTCTAGAGATATTTCCTGTACTCCTTTGTGCGCTGTAGAGATGCCTTCTGTACTCCTTTGTGCGCTGTAGAGATACCTTCTGTACTCCTTTGTGCGCTGTAGAGATACCTTCTGTACTCCTTTGTACGCTGTGGAGATACCTTCTGTACTCCTTTGTGCGCTGTAGAGATACCTTCTGTACTCCTTTGCGCGCTGTAGAGATACCTTCTGCACTCCTTTGTGCGCTGTAGAGATACCTTCTGTACTCCTTTGTGCGCTGTAGAGATACCTTCTGTACTCCTTTGTACGCTGTAGAGATACCTCGTGTACTCCTTTGTACGTTCTAGAGATATTTTTTGTACTCCTTTGTACGTTCTAGAGATATTTCCTGTACTCCTTTGTGCGCTGTAGAGATACCTTCTGTACTCCTTTGTGCGCTGTAGAGATACCTTCTGTACTCCTTTGTGCGCTGTAGAGATACCTTCTGTACTCCTTTGTGCGCTGTAGAGATACCTTCTGTACTCCTTTGTGCGCTGTAGAGATACCTTCTGTACTCCTTTGTGCGCTGTAGAGATACCTTCTGTACTCCTTTGTACGCTGTAGAGATACCTCGTGTACTCCTTTGTACGTTCTAGAGATATTTCCTGTACTCCTTTGTGCGCTGTAGAGATACCTTCTGTACTCCTTTGTGCGCTGTAGAGATACCTTCTGTACTCCTTTGTGCGCTGTAGAGATACCTTCTGTACTCCTTTGTACGCTGTAGAGATACCTTCTGTACTCCTTTGTGCGCTGTAGAGATACCTTCTGTACTCCTTTGTACGCTGTAGAGATACCTCGTGTACTCCTTTGTACGTTCTAGAGATATTTCCTGTACTCCTTTGTGCGCTGTAGAGATACCTTCTGTACTCCTTTGTGCGCTGTAGAGATACCTTCTGTACTCCTTTGTGCGCTGTAGAGATACCTTCTGTACTCCTTTGTGCGCTGTAGAGATACCTTCTGTACTCCTTTGTGCGCTGTAGAGATACCTTCTGTACTCCTTTGTACGCTGTAGAGATACCTCGTGTACTCCTTTGTACGTTCTAGAGATATTTCCTGTACTCCTTTGTGCGCTGTAGAGATACCTTCTGTACTCCTTTGTGCGCTGTAGAGATACCTTCTGTACTCCTTTGTGCGCTGTAGAGATACCTTCTGTACTTCTTTGTGCGCTGTAGAGATACCTTCTGTACTCCTTTGTACGCTGTAGAAGAGATACCTCGTGTACTCCTCTGTACGTTCTAGAGATATTTCCTGTACTCCTTTGTGCGCTGTAGAGATATCTTCTGTACTCCTTTGTGCGCTGTAGAGATACCTTCTGTACTCCTTTGTGCGCTGTAGAGATTACTTCTGTACTCCTTTGTACGCTGTAGAGATACCTTCTGTACTCCTTTGTGCGCTGTATATATACCTTCTGTACTCCTTTGTGCGCTGTAGAGATACCTTCTGTACTCCTTTGTGCGCTGTAGAGATACCTTGTGTACTCCTTTGTGCGCTGAATAGATACGTTCTGTACTCCTTCGTGCGCTGTAGAGATACCTTCTGTACTCCTTTGTGCGCTGTAGAGATACCTTCTGTACTCCTTTGTGCGCTGTAGAGATACCTTCTGTACTCCTTTGTACGCTGTAGAGATACCTCGTGTACTCCTTTGTGCGCTGTAGAGATACCTTCTGTACTCCTTTGTACGCTGTAGAGATACCTCCTGTACTCCTTTGTACGCTGTAGAGATACCTTCTGTACTCCTTTGTGCGCTGTAGAGATACCTTCTGTACTCCTTTGTACGCTGTAGAGATACCTCGTGTACTCTTTTGTACGTTCTAAAGATACCTCGTGTACTCCTTTGTACGTTCTAGAGATATTTCCTGTACTCCTTTGTGCGCTGTAGAGATACCTTCTGTACTCCTTTGTGCGCTGTAGAGATACCTTCTGTACTCCTTTGTGCGCTGTAGAGATACCTTCTGTACTCCTTTGTGCGCTGTAGAGATACCTTCTGTACTCCTTTGTGCGCTGTAGAGATATTTTCTGTACTCCTTTGTGCGCTGTAGAGATACCTTCTGTACTCCATTGTACGCTGTAGAGATACCTCGTGTACTCCTTTGTACGTTCTAGAGATATTTCCTGTACTCCTTTGTACGTTCTAGAGATATTTCCTGTACTCCTTTGTGCGCTGTAGAGATACCTTCTGTACTCCTTTGTGCGCTGTAGAGATACCTTCTGTACTCCTTTGTGCGCTGTAGAGATACCTTCTGTACTCCTTTGTGCGCTGTAGAGATACCTTCTGTACTCCTTTGTGCGCTGTAGAGATACCTTCTGTACTCCTTTGTGCGCTGTAGAGATACCTTCTGTACTCCTTTGTACGCTGTAGAGATACCTCGTGTACTCCTTTGTACGTTCTAGAGATATTTCCTGTACTCCTTTGTGCGCTGTAGAGATACCTTCTGTACTCCTTTGTGCGCTGTAGAGATACCTTCTGTACTCCTTTGTGCGCTGTAGAGATACCTTCTGTACTCCTTTGTACGCTGTAGAGATACCTTCAGTACTCCTTTGTGCGCTGTAGAGATACCTTCTGTACTCCTTTGTACGCTGTAGAGATACCTCGTGTACTCCTTTGTACGTTCTAAAGATACCTCGTGTACTCCTTTGTACGTTCTAGAGATATTTCCTGTACTCCTTTGTGTGCTGTAGAGATACCTTCTGCACTCCTTTGTGCGCTGTAGAGATACCTTCTGTACTCCTTTGTGCGCTGTAGAGATACCTTCTGTACTCCTTTGTACGCTGTAGAGATACCTTCAGTACTCCTTTGTGCGCTGTAGAGATACCTTCTGTACTCCTTTGTACGCTGTAGAGATACCTCGTGTACTCCTTTGTACGTTCTAAAGATACCTCGTGTACTCCTTTGTACGTTCTAGAGATATTTCCTGTACTACTTTGTGCGCTGTAGAGATACCTTCTGTACTCCTTTGTGCGCTGTAGAGATACCTTCTGTACTCCTTTGTGCGCTGTAGAGATACCTTCTGTACTCCTTTGTGCGCTGTAGAGATACCTTCTGTACTCCTTTGTGCGCTGTAGAGATACCTTCTGTACTCCTTTGTGCGCTGTAGAGATACCTTCTGTACTCCTTTGTACGCTGTAGAGATACCTCGTGTACTCCTTTGTACGTTCTAGAGATATTTCCTGTACTCCTTTGTACGTTCTAGAGATATTTCCTGTACTCCTTTGTGCGCTGTAGAGATACCTTCTGTACTCCTTTGTGCGCTGTAGAGATACCTTCTGTACTCCTTTGTGCGCTGTAGAGATACCTTCTGTACTCCTTTGTGCGCTGTAGAGATACCTTCTGTACTCCTTTGTGCGCTGTAGAGATACCTTCTGTACTCCTTTGTGCGCTGTAGAGATACCTTCTGTACTCCTTTGTACGCTGTAGAGATACCTCGTGTACTCCTTTGTACGTTCTAGAGATATTTCCTGTACTCCTTTGTGCGCTGTAGAGATACCTTCTGTACTCCTTTGTGCGCTGTAGAGATACCTTCTGTACTCCTTTGTGCGCTGTAGAGATACCTTCTGTACTCCTTTGTACGCTGTAGAGATACCTTCTGTACTACTTTGTGCGCTGTTGAGATACCTTCTATACTCCTTTGTACGCTGTAGAGATACCTCGTGTACTCCTTTGTACGTTCTAGAGATATTTCCTGTACTCCTTTGTGCGCTGTAGAGATACCTTCTGTACTCCTTTGTGCGCTGTAGAGATACCTTCTGTACTCCTTTGTGCGCTGTAGAGATACTTTCTGTACTCCTTTGTGCGCTGTAGAGATACCTTCTGTACTCCTTTGTGCGCTGTAGAGATACCTTCTGTACTCCTTTGTGCGCTGTAGAGATACCTTCTGTACTCCTTTGTACGCTGTAGAGATACCTCGTGTACTCCTTTGTACGTTCTAGAGATATTTCCTGTACTCCTTTGTGCGCTGTAGAGATACCTTCTGTACTCCTTTGTGCGCTGTAGAGATACCTTCTGTACTCCTTTGTGCGCTGTAGAGATACCTTCTGTACTCCTTTGTGCGCTGTAGAGATACCTTCTGTACTCCTTTGTACGCTGTAGAGATACCTTGTGTACTCCTTTGTACGTTCTAGAGATATTTCCTGTACTCCTTTGTGCGCTGTAGAGATACCTTCTGTACTCCTTTGTGCGCTGTAGAGATACCTTCTGTACTCCTTTGTGCGCTGTAGAGATACCTTCTGTACTCCTTTGTGCGCTGTAGAGATACCTTCTGTACTCCTTTGTACGCTGTAGAGATACCTTCTGTACTCCTTTGTGCGCTGTAGAGATACCTTCTGTACTCCTTTGTGCGCTGTAGAGATACCTTCTGTACTCCTTTGTGCGCTGTAGAGATACCTTCTGTACTCCTTTGTACGCTGTAGAGATACCTCGTGTACTCCTTTGTACGTTCTAGAGATATTTCCTGTACTCCTTTGTGCGCTGTAGAGATACCTTCTGTACTCCTTTGTGCGCTGTAGAGATACCTTCTGTACTCCTTTGTGCGCTGTAGAGATACCTTCTGTACTTCTTTGTGCGCTGTAGAGATACCTTCTGTACTCCTTTGTACGCTGTAGAAGAGATACCTCGTGTACTCCTCTGTACGTTCTAGAGATATTTCCTGTACTCCTTTGTGCGCTGTAGAGATATCTTCTGTACTCCTTTGTGCGCTGTAGAGATACCTTCTGTACTCCTTTGTGCGCTGTAGAGATTACTTCTGTACTCCTTTGTACGCTGTAGAGATACCTTCTGTACTCCTTTGTGCGCTGTATATATACCTTCTGTACTCCTTTGTGCGCTGTAGAGATACCTTCTGTACTCCTTTGTGCGCTGTAGAGATACCTTGTGTACTCCTTTGTGCGCTGAAGAGATACGTTCTATACTCCTTCGTGCGCTGTAGAGATACCTTCTGTACTCCTTTGTGCGCTGTAGAGATACCTTCTGTACTCCTTTGTGCGCTGTAGAGATACCTTCTGTACTCCTTTGTACGCTGTAGAGATACCTCGTGTACTCCTTTGTGCGCTGTAGAGATACCTTCTGTACTCCTTTGTACGCTGTAGAGATACCTCCTGTACTCCTTTGTACGCTGTAGAGATACCTTCTGTACTCCTTTGTGCGCTGTAGAGATACCTTCTGTACTCCTTTGTACGCTGTAGAGATACCTCGTGTACTCCTTTATACGTTCTAGAGATACCTCGTGTACTCCTTTGTACGTTCTAGAGATATTTCCTGTACTCCTTTGTGCGCTGTAGAGATACCTTCTGTACTCCTTTGTGCGCTGTAGAGATACCTTCTGTACTCCTTTGTGCGCTGTAGAGATACCTTCTGTACTCCTTTGTACGCTGTAGAGATACCTTCAGTACTCCTTTGTGCGCTGTAGAGATACCTTCTGTACTCCTTTGTACGCTGTAGAGATACCTCGTGTACTCTTTTGTACGTTCTAAAGATACCTCGTGTACTCCTTTGTACGTTCTAGAGATATTTCCTGTACTCCTTTGTGCGCTGTAGAGATACCTTCTGTACTCCTTTGTGCGCTGTAGAGATACCTTCTGTACTCCTTTGTGCGCTGTAGAGATACCTTCTGTACTCCTTTGTGCGCTGTAGAGATACCTTCTGTACTCCTTTGTGCGCTGTAGAGATAATTTCTGTACTCCTTTGTGCGCTGTAGAGATACCTTCTGTACTCCATTGTACGCTGTAGAGATACCTCGTGTACTCCTTTGTACGTTCTAGAGATATTTCCTGTACTCCTTTGTACGTTCTAGAGATATTTCCTGTACTCCTTTGTGCGCTGTAGAGATACCTTCTGTACTCCTTTGTGCGCTGTAGAGATACCTTCTGTACTCCTTTGTGCGCTGTAGAGATACCTTCTGTACTCCTTTGTGCGCTGTAGAGATACCTTCTGTACTCCTTTGTGCGCTGTAGAGATACCTTCTGTACTCCTTTGTGCGCTGTAGAGATACCTTCTGTACTCCTTTGTACGCTGTAGAGATACCTCGTGTACTCCTTTGTACGTTCTAGAGATATTTCCTGTACTCCTTTGTGCGCTGTAGAGATACCTTCTGTACTCCTTTGTGCGCTGTAGAGATACCTTCTGTACTCCTTTGTGCGCTGTAGAGATACCTTCTGTACTCCTTTGTACGCTGTAGAGATACCTTCAGTACTCCTTTGTGCGCTGTAGAGATACCTTCTGTACTCCTTTGTACGCTGTAGAGATACCTCGTGTACTCCTTTGTACGTTCTAAAGATACCTCGTGTACTCCTTTGTACGTTCTAGAGATATTTCCTGTACTCCTTTGTGCGCTGTAGAGATACCTTCTGCACTCCTTTGTGCGCTGTAGAGATACCTTCTGTACTCCTTTGTGCGCTGTAGAGATACCTTCTGTACTCCTTTGTACGCTGTAGAGATACCTTCAGTACTCCTTTGTGCGCTGTAGAGATACCTTCTGTACTCCTTTGTACGCTGTAGAGATACCTCGTGTACTCCTTTGTACGTTCTAAAGATATCCGTGTACTCCTTTGTACGTTCTGGAGATATTTCCTGTACTCCTTTGTGCGCTGTAGAGATACCTTCTGTACACCTTTGTGCGCTGTAGAGATACCTTCTGTACTCCTTTGTGCGCTGTAGAGATACCTTCTGTACTCCTTTGTGCGCTGTAGAGATACCTTCTGTACTCCTTTGTGCGCTGTAGAGATACCTTCTGTACTCCTTTGTGCGCTGTAGAGATACCTTCTGTACTCCTTTGTACGCTGTAGAGATACCTCGTGTACTCCTTTGTACGTTCTAGAGATATTTCCTGTACTCCTTTGTACGTTCTAGAGATATTTCCTGTACTCCTTTGTGCGCTGTAGAGATACCTTCTGTACTCCTTTGTGCGCTGTAGAGATACCTTCTGTACTCCTTTGTGCGCTGTAGAGATACCTTCTGTACTCCTTTGTGCGCTGTAGAGATACCTTCTGTACTCCTTTGTGCGCTGTAGAGATACCTTCTGTACTCCTTTGTGCGCTGTAGAGATACCTTCTGTACTCCTTTGTACGCTGTAGAGATACCTCGTGTACTCCTTTGTACGTTCTAGAGATATTTCCTGTACTCCTTTGTGCGCTGTAGAGATACCTTCTGTACTCCTTTGTGCGCTGTAGAGATACCTTCTGTACTCCTTTGTGCGCTGTAGAGATACCTTCTGTACTCCTTTGTACGCTGTAGAGATACCTTCTGTACTACTTTGTGCGCTGTAGAGATACCTTCTATACTCCTTTGTACGCTGTAGAGATACCTCGTGTACTCCTTTGTACGTTCTAGAGATATTTCCTGTACTCCTCTGTGCGCTGTAGAGATACCTTCTGTACTCCTTTGTGCGCTGTAGAGATACCTTCTGTACTCCTTTGTGCGCTGTAGAGATACTTTCTGTACTCCTTTGTGCGCTGTAGAGATACCTTCTGTACTCCTTTGTGCGCTGTAGAGATACCTTCTGTACTCCTTTGTGCGCTGTAGAGATACCTTCTGTACTCCTTTGTACGCTGTAGAGATACCTCGTGTACTCCTTTGTACGTTCTAGAGATATTTCCTGTACTCCTTTGTGCGCTGTAGAGATACCTTCTGTACTCCTTTGTGCGCTGTAGAGATACCTTCTGTACTCCTTTGTGCGCTGTAGAGATACCTTCTGTACTCCTTTGTGCGCTGTAGAGATACCTTCTGTACTCCTTTGTACGCTGTAGAGATACCTCGTGTACTCCTTTGTACGTTCTAGAGATATTTCCTGTACTCCTTTGTGCGCTGTAGGGATACCTTCTGTACTCCTTTGTGCGCTGTAGAGATACCTTCTGTACTCCTTTGTGCGCTGTAGAGATACCTTCTGTACTCCTTTGTGCGCTGTAGAGATACCTTCTGTACTCCTTTGTGCGCTGTAGAGATACCTTCTGTACTCCTTTGTACGCTGTAGAGATACCTTCTGTACTCCTTTGTGCGCTGTAGAGATACCTTCTGTACTCCTTTGTGCGCTGTAGAGATACCTTCTGTACTCCTTTGTGCGCTGTAGAGATACCTTCTGTACTCCTTTGTGCGCTGTAGAGATACCTTCTGTACTCCTTTGTGCGCTGTAGAGATACCTTCTGTACTCCTTTGTACGCTGTAGAGATACCTCGTGTACTCCTTTGTACGTTCTAGAGATATTTCCTGTACTCCTTTGTACGTTCTAGAGATATTTCCTGTACTCCTTTGTGCGCTGTAGAAATACCTTCTGTACACCTTTGTGCGCTGTAGAGATACCTTCTGTACTCCTTTGTACGCTGTAGAGATACCTTCAGTACTCCTTTGTGCGCTGTAGAGATACCTTCTGTACTCCTTTGTACGCTGTAGAGATACCTCGTGTACTCTTTTGTACGTTCTAAAGATACCTCGTGTACTCCTTTGTACGTTCTAGAGATATTTCCTGTACTCCTTTGTGCGCTGTAGAGATACCTTCTGTACTCCTTTGTGCGCTGTAGAGATACCTTCTGTACTCCTTTGTGCGCTGTAGAGATACCTTCTGTACTCCTTTGTGCGCTGTAGAGATACCTTCTGTACTCCTTTGTGCGCTGTAGAGATAATTTCTGTACTCCTTTGTGCGCTGTAGAGATACCTTCTGTACTCCATTGTACGCTGTAGAGATACCTCGTGTACTCCTTTGTACGTTCTAGAGATATTTCCTGTACTCCTTTGTACGTTCTAGAGATATTTCCTGTACTCCTTTGTGCGCTGTAGAGATACCTTCTGTACTCCTTTGTGCGCAGTAGAGATACCTTCTGTACTCCTTTGTGCGCTGTAGAGATACCTTCTGTACTCCTTTGTGCGCTGTAGAGATACCTTCTGTACTCCTTTGTGCGCTGTAGAGATACCTTCTGTACTCCTTTGTGCGCTGTAGAGATACCTTCTGTACTCCTTTGTACGCTGTAGAGATACCTCGTGTACTCCTTTGTACGTTCTAGAGATATTTCCTGTACTCCTTTGTGCGCTGTAGAGATACCTTCTGTACTCCTTTGTGCGCTGTAGAGATACCTTCTGTACTCCTTTGTGCGCTGTAGAGATACCTTCTGTACTCCTTTGTACGCTGTAGAGATACCTTCAGTACTCCTTTGTGCGCTGTAGAGATACCTTCTGTACTCCTTTGTACGCTGTAGAGATACCTCGTGTACTCCTTTGTACGTTCTAAAGATACCTCGTGTACTCCTTTGTACGTTCTAGAGATATTTCCTGTACTCCTTTGTGCGCTGTAGAGATACCTTCTGCACTCCTTTGTGCGCTGTAGAGATACCTTCTGTACTCCTTTGTGCGCTGTAGAGATACCTTCTGTACTCCTTTGTACGCTGTAGAGATACCTTCAGTACTCCTTTGTGCGCTGTAGAGATACCTTCTGTACTCCTTTGTACGCTGTAGAGATACCTCGTGTACTCCTTTGTACGTTCTAAAGATATCCGTGTACTCCTTTGTACGTTCTGGAGATATTTCCTGTACTCCTTTGTGCGCTGTAGAGATACCTTCTGTACACCTTTGTGCGCTGTAGAGATACCTTCTGTACTCCTTTGTGCGCTGTAGAGATACCTTCTGTACTCCTTTGTGCGCTGTAGAGATACCTTCTGTACTCCTTTGTGCGCTGTAGAGATACCTTCTGTACTCCTTTGTGCGCTGTAGAGATACCTTCTGTACTCCTTTGTACGCTGTAGAGATACCTCGTGTACTCCTTTGTACGTTCTAGAGATATTTCCTGTACTCCTTTGTACGTTCTAGAGATATTTCCTGTACTCCTTTGTGCGCTGTAGAGATACCTTCTGTACTCCTTTGTGCGCTGTAGAGATACCTTCTGTACTCCTTTGTGCGCTGTAGAGATACCTTCTGTACTCCTTTGTGCGCTGTAGAGATACCTTCTGTACTCCTTTGTGCGCTGTAGAGATACCTTCTGTACTCCTTTGTGCGCTGTAGAGATACCTTCTGTACTCCTTTGTACGCTGTAGAGATACCTCGTGTACTCCTTTGTACGTTCTAGAGATATTTCCTGTACTCCTTTGTGCGCTGTAGAGATACCTTCTGTACTCCTTTGTGCGCTGTAGAGATACCTTCTGTACTCCTTTGTGCGCTGTAGAGATACCTTCTGTACTCCTTTGTACGCTGTAGAGATACCTTCTGTACTACTTTGTGCGCTGTAGAGATACCTTCTATACTCCTTTGTACGCTGTAGAGATACCTCGTGTACTCCTTTGTACGTTCTAGAGATATTTCCTGTACTCCTCTGTGCGCTGTAGAGATACCTTCTGTACTCCTTTGTGCGCTGTAGAGATACCTTCTGTACTCCTTTGTGCGCTGTAGAGATACTTTCTGTACTCCTTTGTGCGCTGTAGAGATACCTTCTGTACTCCTTTGTGCGCTGTAGAGATACCTTCTGTACTCCTTTGTGCGCTGTAGAGATACCTTCTGTACTCCTTTGTACGCTGTAGAGATACCTCGTGTACTCCTTTGTACGTTCTAGAGATATTTCCTGTACTCCTTTGTGCGCTTTAGAGATACCTTCTGTACTCCTTTGTGCGCTGTAGAGATACCTTCTGTACTCCTTTGTGCGCTGTAGAGATACCTTCTGTACTCCTTTGTGCGCTGTAGAGATACCTTCTGTACTCCTTTGTACGCTGTAGAGATACCTCGTGTACTCCTTTGTACGTTCTAGAGATATTTCCTGTACTCCTTTGTGCGCTGTAGGGATACCTTCTGTACTCCTTTGTGCGCTGTAGAGATACCTTCTGTACTCCTTTGTGCGCTGTAGAGATACCTTCTGTACTCCTTTGTGCGCTGTAGAGATACCTTCTGTACTCCTTTGTGCGCTGTAGAGATACCTTCTGTACTCCTTTGTACGCTGTAGAGATACCTTCTGTACTCCTTTGTGCGCTGTAGAGATACCTTCTGTACTCCTTTGTGCGCTGTAGAGATACCTTCTGTACTCCTTTGTGCGCTGTAGAGATACCTTCTGTACTCCTTTGTGCGCTGTAGAGATACCTTCTGTACTCCTTTGTGCGCTGTAGAGATACCTTCTGTACTCCTTTGTACGCTGTAGAGATACCTCGTGTACTCCTTTGTACGTTCTAGAGATATTTCCTGTACTCCTTTGTACGTTCTAGAGATATTTTCCTGTACTCCTTTGTGCGCTGTAGAAATACCTTCTGTACACCTTTGTGCGCTGTAGAGATACCTTCTGTACTCCTTTGTGCGCTGTAGAGATACCTTCTGTACTCCTTTGTGCGCTGTAGAGATACCTTCTGTACTCCTTTGTGCGCTGTAGAGATACCTTCTGTACTCCTTTGTGCGCTGTAGAGATACCTCCTGTACTCCTTTGTACGCTGTAGAGATACCTCGTGTACTCCTTTGTACGTTCTAGAGATATTTCCTGTACTCCTTTGTGCGCTGTAGAGATACCTTCTGTACTCCTTTGTGCGCTGTAGAGATATCTTCTGTACTCCTTTGTGCGCTGTAGAGATACCTTCTGTACTCCTTTTTACGCTGTAGAGAAACCTTCTGTACTCCTTTGTGCGCTGTAGAGATACCTTCTGTACTCCTTTGTACGCTGTAGAGATTCCTCGTGTACTCCTTTGTACGTTCTAGAGATATTGCCTGTACTCCTTTGTGCGCTGTAGAGATACCTTCTGTACTCCTTTGTGCGGTGTAGAGATACCTTCTGTACTCCTTTGTGCGCTGTAGAGATACCTTCTGTACTCCTTTGTGCGCTGTAGAGATACCTTCTGTACTCCTTTGTGCGCTGTAGAGAGACCTTCTGTACTCCTTTGTGCGCTGTAGAGATACCTTCTGTACTCCTTTGTACGCTGTAAAGATACCTCGTGTACTCCTTTGTACGTTCTAGAGATATTTCCTGTACTCCTTTGTGCGCTGTAGAGATACCTTCTGTACTCCTTTGTGCGCTGTAGAGATACCTTCTGTACTCCTTTGTGCGCTGTAGAGATACCTTCTGTACTCCTTTGTGCGCTGTAGAGATACCTTCTGTACTCCTTTGTGCGCTGTAGAGATACCTTCTGTACTCCTTTGTACGCTGTAGAGATACCTCGTGTATTCCTTTGTACGTTCTAGAGATATTTCCTGTACTCCTTTGTGCGCTGTAGAGATGCCTTCTGTACTCCTTTGTGCGCTGTAGAGATACCTTCTGTACTCCTTTGTGCGCTGTAGAGATACCTTCTGTACTCCTTTGTACGCTGTGGAGATACCTTCTGTACTCCTTCGTGCGCTGTAGAGATACCTTCTGTACTCCTTTGTGCGCTGTAGAGATACCTTCTGTACTCCTTTGTGCGCTGTAGAGATACCTTCTGTACTCCTTTGTGCGCTGTAGAGATACCTTCTGTACTCCTTTGTACGCTGTAGAGATACCTCGTGTACTCCTTTGTACGTTCTAGAGATATTTTTTGTACTCCTTTGTACGTTCTAGAGATATTTCCTGTACTCCTTTGTGCGCTGTAGAGATACCTTCTGTACTCCTTTGTGCGCTGTAGAGATACCTTCTGTACTCCTTTGTGCGCTGTAGAGATACCTTCTGTACTCCTTTGTGCGCTGTAGAGATACCTTCTGTACTCCTTTGTGCGCTGTAGAGATACCTTCTGTATTCCTTTGTGCGCTGTAGAGATACCTTCTGTACTCCTTTGTACGCTGTAGAGATACCTCGTGTACTCCTTTGTACGTTCTAGAGATATTTCCTGTACTCCTTTGTGCGCTGTAGAGATACCTTCTGTACTCCTTTGTGCGCTGTAGAGATACCTTCTGTACTCCTTTGTGCGCTGTAGAGATACCTTCTGTACTCCTTTGTACGCTGTAGAGATACCTTCTGTACTCCTTTGTGCGCTGTAGAGATACCTTCTGTACTCCTTTGTACGCTGTAGAGATACCTCGTGTACTCCTTTGTACGTTCTAGAGATATTTCCTGTACTCCTTTGTGCGCTGTAGAGATACCTTCTGTACTCCTTTGTGCGCTGTAGAGATACCTTCTGTACTCCTTTGTGCGCTGTAGAGATACCTTCTGTACTCCTTTGTGCGCTGTAGAGATACCTTCTGTACTCCTTTGTGCGCTGTAGAGATACCTTCTGTACTCCTTTGTACGCTGTAGAGATACCTCGTGTACTCCTTTGTACGTTCTAGAGATATTTCCTGTACTCCTTTGTGCGCTGTAGAGATACCTTCTGTACTCCTTTGTGCACTGTAGAGATACCTTCTGTACTCCTTTGTGCGCTGTAGAGATACCTTCTGTACTCCTTTGTGCGCTGTAGAGATACCTTCTGTACTTCTTTGTGCGCTGTAGAGATACCTTCTGTACTCCTTTGTACGCTATAGAGATACCTCGTGTACTCCTCTGTACGTTCTAGAGATATTTCCTGTACTCCTTTGTGCGCTGTAGAGATATCTTCTGTACTCCTTTGTGCGCTGTAGAGATACCTTCTGTACTCCTTTGTGCGCTGTAGAGATTACTTCTGTACTCCTTTGTACGCTGTAGAGATACCTTCTGTACTCATTTGTGCGCTGTAGAGATACCTTCTGTACTCCTTTGTGCGCTGTAGAGATACCTTCTGTACTCCTTTGTGCGCTGTAGAGATACCTTCTGTACTCCTTTGTACGCTGTAGAGATACCTCGTGTACTCCTTTGTACGTTCTAGAGATATTTTTTGTACTCCTTTGTACGTTCTAGAGATATTTCCTGTACTCCTTTGTGCGCTGTAGAGATACCTTCTGTACTCCTTTGTGCGCTGTAGAGATACCTTCTGTACTCCTTTGTGCGCTGTAGAGATACCTTCTGTACTCCTTTGTGCGCTGTAGAGATACCTTCTGTACTCCTTTGTGCGCTGTAGAGATACCTTCTGTATTCCTTTGTGCGCTGTAGAGATACCTTCTGTACTCCTTTGTACGCTGTAGAGATACCTCGTGTACTCCTTTGTACGTTTCTAGAGATATTTCCTGTACTCCTTTGTGCGCTGTAGAGATACCTTCTGTACTCCTTTGTGCGCTGTAGAGATACCTTCTGTACTCTTTTGTGCGCTGTAGAGATACCTTCTGTACTCCTTTGTACGCTGTAGAGATACCTTCTGTACTCCTTTGTGCGCCTGTAGAGATACCTTCTGTACTCCTTTGTACGCTGTAGAGATACCTCGTGTACTCCTTTGTACGTTCTAGAGATATTTCCTGTACTCCTTTGTGCGCTGTAGAGATACCTTCTGTACTCCTTTGTGCGCTGTAGAGATACCTTCTGTACTCCTTTGTGCGCTGTAGAGATACCTTCTGTACTCCTTTGTGCGCTGTAGAGATACCTTCTGTACTCCTTTGTGCGCTGTAGAGATACCTTCTGTACTCCTTTGTACGCTGTAGAGATACCTCGTGTACTCCTTTGTACGTTCTAGAGATATTTCCTGTACTCCTTTGTGCGCTGTAGAGATACCTTCTGTACTCCTTTGTGCGCTGTAGAGATACCTTCTGTACTCCTTTGTGCGCTGTAGAGATACCTTCTGTACTCCTTTGTGCGCTGTAGAGATACCTTCTGTACTTCTTTGTGCGCTGTAGAGATACCTTCTGTACTCCTTTGTACGCTATAGAGATACCTCGTGTACTCCTCTGTACGTTCTAGAGATATTTCCTGTACTCCTTTGTGCGCTGTAGAGATATCTTCTGTACTCCTTTGTGCGCTGTAGAGATACCTTCTGTACTCCTTTGTGCGCTGTAGAGATTACTTCTGTACTCCTTTGTACGCTGTAGAGATACCTTCTGTACTCCTTTGTGCGCTGTATATATACCTTCTGTACTCCTTTGTGCGCTGTAGAGATACCTTCTGTACTCCTTTGTGCGCTGTAGAGATACCTTGTGTACTCCTTTGTGCGCTGAAGAGATACGTTCTGTACTCCTTCGTGCGCTTTAGAGATACCTTCTGTACTCCTTTGTGCGCTGTAGAGATACCTTCTGTACTCCTTTGTGCGCTGTAGAGATACCTTCTGTACTCCTTTGTACGCTGTAGAGATACCTCGTGTACTCCTTTGTGCGCTGTAGAGATACCTTCTGTACTCCTTTGTACGCTGTAGAGATACCTCCTGTACTCCTTTGTACGCTGTAGAGATACCTTCTGTACTCCTTTGTGCGCTGTAGAGATACCTTCTGTACTCCTTTGTGCGCTGTAGAGATACCTTCTGTACTCCTTTGTGCGCTGTAGAGATACCTTCTGTACTCCTTTGTACGCTGTAGAGATACCTCGTGTACTCCTTTGTACGTTCTAGAGATATTTCCTGTTCTCCTTTGTGCGCTGTAGAGATGCCTTCTGTACTCCTTTGTGCGCTGTAGAGATACCTTCTGTACTCCTTTGTGCGCTGTAGAGATACCTTCTGTACTCCTTTGTACGCTGTGGAGATACCTTCTGTACTCCTTTGTGCGCTGTAGAGATACCTTCTGTACTCCTTTGTGCGCTGTAGAGATACCTTCTGCACTCCTTTGTGCGCTGTAGAGATACCTTCTGTACTCCTTTGTGCGCTGTAGAGATACCTTCTGTACTCCTTTGTACGCTGTAGAGATACCTCGTGTACTCCTTTGTACGTTCTAGAGATATTTTTTGTACTCCTTTGTACGTTCTAGAGATATTTCCTGTACTCCTTTGTGCGCTGTAGAGATACCTTCTGTACTCCTTTGTGCGCTGTAGAGATACCTTCTGTACTCCTTTGTGCGCTGTAGAGATACCTTCTGTACTCCTTTGTGCGCTGTAGAGATATCTTCTGTACTCCTTTGTGCGCTGTAGAGATACCTTCTGTACTCCTTTGTGCGCTGTAGAGATACCTTCTGTACTCCATTGTACGCTGTAGAGATACCTCGTGTACTCCTTTGTACGTTCTAGAGATATTTCCTGTACTCCTTTGTGCGCTGTAGAGATACCTTCTGTACTCCTTTGTGCGCTGTAGAGATACCTTCTGTACTCCTTTGTGCGCTGTAGAGATACCTTCTGTACTCCTTTGTACGCTGTAGAGATACCTTCTGTACTCCTTTGTGCGCTGTAGAGATACCTTCTGTACTCCTTTGTACGCTGTAGAGATACCTCGTGTACTCCTTTGTACGTTCTAGAGATATTTCCTGTACTCCTTTGTGCGCTGTAGAGATACCTTCTGTACTCCTTTGTGCGCTGTAGAGATACCTTCTGTACTCCTTTGTGCGCTGTAGAGATACCTTCTGTACTCCTTTGTGCGCTGTAGAGATACCTTCTGTACTCCTTTGTGCGCTGTAGAGATACCTTCTGTACTCCTTTGTACGCTGTAGAGATACCTCGTGTACTCCTTTGTACGTTCTAGAGATATTTCCTGTTCTCCTTTGTGCGCTGTAGAGATACCTTCTGTACTCCTTTGTGCGCTGTAGAGATACCTTCTGTACTTCTTTGTGCGCTGTAGAGATACCTTCTGTACTCCTTTGTACGCTGTACAGATACCTCGTGTACTCCTCTGTACGTTCTAGAGATATTTCCTGTACTCCTTTGTGCGCTGTAGAGATATCTTCTGTACTCCTTTGTGCGCTGTAGAGATACCTTCTGTACTCCTTTGTGCGCTGTAGAGATTACTTCTGTACTCCTTTGTACGCTGTAGAGATACCTTCTGTACTCCTTTGTGCGCTGTATATATACCTTCTGTACTCCTTTGTGCGCTGTAGAGATACCTTCTGTACTCCTTTGTGCGCTGTAGAGATACCTTGTGTACTCCTTTGTGCGCTGAAGAGATACGTTCTGTACTCCTTCGTGCGCTGTAGAGATACCTTCTGTACTCCTTTGTGCGCTGTAGAGAATACCTTCTGTACTCCTTTGTGCGCTGTAGAGATACCTCGTGTACTCCTTTGTGCGCTGTAGAGATACCTTCTGTACTCCTTTGTACGCTGTAGAGATACCTCCTGTACTCCTTTGTACGCTGTAGAGATACCTTCTGTACTCCTTTGTGCGCTGTAGAGATACCTTCTGTACTCCTTTGTACGCTGTAGAGATACCTCGTGTACTCCTTCATACGTTCTAGAGATACCTCGTGTACTCCTTTGTACGTTCTAGAGATATTTCCTGTACTCCTTTGTGCGCTGTAGAAATACCTTCTGTACTCCTTTGTGCGCTGTAGAGATACCTTCTGTACTCCTTTGTGCGCTGTAGAGATACCTTCTGTACTCCTTTGTACGCTGTAGAGATACCTTCAGTACTCCTTTGTGCGCTGTAGAGATACCTTCTGTACTCCTTTGTACGCTGTAGAGATACCTCGTGTACTCCTTTGTACGTTCTAAAGATACCTCGTGTACTCCTTTGTACGTTCTAGAGATATTTCCTGTACTCCTTTGTGCGCTGTAGAGATACCTTCTGTACTCCTTTGTGCGCTGTAGAGATACCTTCTGTACTCCTTTGTGCGCTGTAGAGATACCTTCTGTACTCCTTTGTGCGCTGTAAAGATACCTTCTGTACTCCTTTGTACGCTGTAGAGATACATCGTGTACTCCTTTGTACGTTCTAGAGATATTTCCTGTTCTCCTTTGTGCGCTGTAGAGATGCCTTCTGTACTCCTTTGTGCGCTGTAGAGATACTTTCTGTACTCCTTTGTGCGCTGTAGAGATACCTTCTGTACTCCTTTGTACGCTGTGGAGATACCTTCTGTACTCCTTTGTGCGCTGTAGAGATACCTTCTGTACTCCTTTGTACGCTGTAGAGATACCTTCTGTACTCCTTTGTGCGCTGTAGAGATACCTTCTGTACTCCTTTGTACGCTGTAGAGATACCACGTGTACTCCTTTGTACGTTCTAGAGATATTTCCTGTACTCCTTTGTGCGCTGTAGAGATACCTTCTGTACTCCTTTGTGCGCTGTAGAGATACCTTCTGTACTCCTTTGTGCGCTGTAGAGATACCTTCTGTACTCCTTTGTGCGCTGTAGAGATACCTTCTGTACTCCTTTGTGCGCTGTAGAGATACCTTCTGTACTCCTTTGTACGCTGTAGAGATACCTCGTGTACTCCTTTGTACGTTCTAGAGATATTTCCTGTACTCCTTTGTGCGCTGTAGAGATACCTTCTGTACTTCTTTGTGCGCTGTAGAGATACCTTCTGTACTCCTTTGTGCGCTGTAGAGATACCTTCTGTACTCCTTTGTGCGCTGTAGAGATACCTTCTGTACTTCTTTGTGCGCTGTAGAGATACCTTCTGTACTCCTTTGTACGCTATAGAGATACCTCGTGTACTCCTCTGTACGTTCTAGAGATATTCCTGTACTCCTTTGTGCGCTGTAGAGATATCTTCTGTACTCCTTTGTGCGCTGTAGAGATACCTTCTGTACTCCTTTGTGCGCTGTAGAGATTACTTCTGTACTCCTTTGTACGCTGTAGAGATACCTTCTGTACTCCTTTGTGCGCTGTATATATACCTTCTGTACTCCTTTGTGCGCTGTAGAGATACCTTCTGTACTCCTTTGTGCGCTGTAGAGATACCTTGTGTACTCCTTTGTGCGCTGAAGAGATACGTTCTGTACTCCTTCGTGCGCTTTAGAGATACCTTCTGTACTCCTTTGTGCGCTGTAGAGATACCTTCTGTACTCCTTTGTGCGCTGTAGAGATACCTTCTGTACTCCTTTGTACGCTGTAGAGATACTCGTGTACTCCTTTGTGCGCTGTAGAGATACCTTCTGTACTCCTTTGTACGCTGTAGAGATACCTCCTGTACTCCTTTGTACGCTGTAGAGATACCTTCTGTACTCCTTTGTGCGCTGTAGAGATACCTTCTGTACTCCTTTGTGCGCTGTAGAGATACCTTCTGTACTCCTTTGTGCGCTGTAGAAGATACCTTCTGTACTCCTTTGTACGCTGTAGAGATACCTCGTGTACTCCTTTGTACGTTCTAGAGATATTTCCTGTTCTCCTTTGTGCGCTGTAGAGATGCCTTCTGTACTCCTTTGTGCGCTGTAGAGATACCTTCTGTACTCCTTTGTGCGCTGTAGAGATACCTTCTGTACTCCTTTGTACGCTGTGGAGATACCTTCTGTACTCCTTTGTGCGCTGTAGAGATACCTTCTGTACTCCTTTGTGCGCTGTAGAGATACCTTCTGCACTCCTTTGTGCGCTGTAGAGATACCTTCTGTACTCCTTTGTGCGCTGTAGAGATACCTTCTGTACTCCTTTGTACGCTGTAGAGATACCTCGTGTACTCCTTTGTACGTTCTAGAGATATTTTTTGTACTCCTTTGTACGTTCTAGAGATATTTCCTGTACTCCTTTGTGCGCTGTAGAGATACCTTCTGTACTCCTTTGTGCGCTGTAGAGATACCTTCTGTACTCCTTTGTGCGCTGTAGAGATACCTTCTGTACTCCTTTGTGCGCTGTAGAGATATCTTCTGTACTCCTTCGTGCGCTGTAGAGATACCTTCTGTACTCCTTTGTGCGCTGTAGAGATACCTTCTGTACTCCATTGTACGCTGTAGAGATACCTCGTGTACTCCTTTGTACGTTCTAGAGATATTTCCTGTACTCCTTTGTGCGCTGTAGAGATACCTTCTGTACTCCTTTGTGCGCTGTAGAGATACCTTCTGTACTCCTTTGTGCGCTGTAGAGATACCTTCTGTACTCCTTTGTAAGCTGTAGAGATACCTTCTGTACTCCTTTGTGCGCTGTAGAGATACCTTCTGTACTCCTTTGTACGCTGTAGAGATACCTCGTGTACTCCTTTGTACGTTCTAGAGATATTTCCTGTACTCCTTTGTGCGCTGTAGAGATACCTTCTGTACTCCTTTGTGCGCTGTAGAGATACCTTCTGTACTCCTTTGTGCGCTGTAGAGATACCTTCTGTACTCCTTTGTGCGCTGTAGAGATACCTTCTGTACTCCTTTGTGCGCTGTAGAGATACCTTCTGTACTCCTTTGTACGCTGTAGAGATACCTCGTGTACTCCTTTGTACGTTCTAGAGATATTTCCTGTTCTCCTTTGTGCGCTGTAGAGATACCTTCTGTACTCCTTTGTGCGCTGTAGAGATACCTTCTGTACTCCTTTGTGCGCTGTAGAGATACCTTCTGTACTCCTTTGTGCGCTGTAGAGATACCTTCTGTACTTCTTTGTGCGCTGTAGAGATACCTTCTGTACTCCTTTGTACGCTGTACAGATACCTCGTGTACTCCTCTGTACGTTCTAGAGATATTTCCTGTACTCCTTTGTGCGCTGTAGAGATATCTTCTGTACTCCTTTGTGCGCTGTAGAGATACCTTCTGTACTCCTTTGTGCGCTGTAGAGATTACTTCTGTACTCCTTTGTACGCTGTAGAGATACCTTCTGTACTCCTTTGTGCGCTGTATATATACCTTCTGTACTCCTTTGTGCGCTGTAGAGATACCTTCTGTACTCCTTTGTGCGCTGTAGAGATACCTTGTGTACTCCTTTGTGCGCTGAAGAGATACGTTCTGTACTCCTTCGTGCGCTGTAGAGATACCTCGTGTACTCCTTTGTGCGCTGTAGAGATACCTTCTGTACTCCTTTGTACGCTGTAGAGATACCTCCTGTACTCCTTTGTACGCTGTAGAGATACCTTCTGTACTCCTTTGTGCGCTGTAGAGATACCTTCTGTACTCCTTTGTACGCTGTAGAGATACCTCGTGTACTCCTTCATACGTTCTAGAGATACCTCGTGTACTCCTTTGTACGTTCTAGAGATATTTCCTGTACTCCGTTGTGCGCTGTAGAAATACCTTCTGTACTCCTTTGTGCGCTGTAGAGATACCTTCTGTACTCCTTTGTGCGCTGTAGAGATACCTTCTGTACTCCTTTGTACGCTGTAGAGATACCTTCAGTACTCCTTTGTGCGCTGTAGAGATACCTTCTGTACTCCTTTGTACGCTGTAGAGATACCTCGTGTACTCCTTTGTACGTTCTAAAGATACCTCGTGTACTCCTTTGTACGTTCTAGAGATATTTCCTGTACTCCTTTGTGCGCTGTAGAGATACCTTCTGTACTCCTTTGTGCGCTGTAGAGATACCTTCTGTACTCCTTTGTGCGCTGTAGAGATACCTTCTGTACTCCTTTGTGCGCTGTAAAGATACCTTCTGTACTCCTTTGTGCGCTGTAGAGATATTTTCTGTACTCCTTTGTGCGCTGTAGAGATACCTTCTGTACTCCATTGTACGCTGTAGAGATACCTCGTGTACTCCTTTGTACGTTCTAGAGATATTTCCTGTACTCCTTTGTACGTTCTAGAGATATTTCCTGTACTCCTTTGTGCGCTGTAGAGATACCTTCTGTACTCCTTTGTGCGCTGTAGAGATACCTTCTGTACTCCTTTGTGCGCTGTAGAGATGCCTTCTGTACTCCTTTGTGCGCTGTAGAGATACCTTCTGTACTCCTTTGTGCGCTGTAGAGATACCTTCTGTACTCCTTTGTGCGCTGTAGAGATACCTTCTGTACTCCTTTGTACGCTGTAGAGATACCTCGTGTACTCCTTTGTACGTTCTAGAGATATTTCCTGTACTCCTTTGTGCGCTGTAGAGATACCTTCTGTACTCCCTTTGTGCGCTGTAGAGATACCTTCTGTACTCCATTGTGCGCTGTAGAGATACCTTCTGTACTCCTTTGTACGCTGTAGAGATACCTTCAGTACTCCTTTGTGCGCTGTAGAGATACCTTCTGTACTCCTTTGTACGCTGTAGAGATACCTCGTGTACTCCTTTGTACGTTCTAAAGATACCTCGTGTACTCCTTTGTACGTTCTAGAGATATTTCCTGTACTCCTTTGTGCGCTGTAGAGATACCTTCTGCACTCCTTTGTGCGCTGTCGAGATACCTTCTGTACTCCTTTGTGCGCTGTAGAGATACCTTCTGTACTCCTTTGTACGCTGTAGAGATACCTTCAGTACTCCTTTGTGCGCTGTAGAGATACCTTCTGTACTCCGTACGCTGTAGAGATACCTCGTGTACTCCTTTGTACGTTCTAAAGATACTTCGTGTACTCCTTTGTACGTTCTAGAGATATTTCCTGTACTCCTTTGTGCGCTGTAGAGATACCTTCTGTACTCCTTTGTGCGCTGTAGAGATACCTTCTGTACTCCTTTGTGCGCTGTAGAGATACCTTCTGTACTCCTTTGTGCGCTGTAGAGATACCTTCTGTACTCCTTTGTGCGCTGTAGAGATACCTTCTGTACTCCTTTGTGCGCTGTAGAGATACCTTCTGTACTCCTTTGTACGCTGTAGAGATACCTCGTGTACTCCTTTGTACGTTCTAGAGATATTTCCTGTACTCCTTTGTACGTTCTAGAGATATTTCCTGTACTCCTTTGTGCGCTGTAGAGATACCTTCTGTACTCCTTTGTGCGCTGTAGAGATACCTTCTGTACTCCTTTGTGCGCTGTAGAGATACCTTCTGTACTCCTTTGTGCGCTGTAGAGATACCTTCTGTACTCCTTTGTGCGCTGTAGAGATACCTTCTGTACTCCTTTGTGCGCTGTAGAGATACCTTCTGTACTCCTTTGTACGCTGTAGAGATACCTCGTGTACTCCTTTGTACGTTCTAGAGATATTTCCTGTACTCCTTTGTGCGCTGTAGAGATACCTTCTGTACTCCTTTGTGCGCTGTAGAGATACCTTCTGTACTCCTTTGTGCGCTGTAGAGATACCTTCTGTACTCCTTTGTACGCTGTAGAGATACCTTCTGTACTCCTTTGTGCGCTGTAGAGATACCTTCTATACTCCTTTGTACGCTGTAGAGATACCTCGTGTACTCCTTTGTACGTTCTAGAGATATTTCCTGTACTCCTTTGTGCGCTGTAGAGATACCTTCTGTACTCCTTTGTGCGCTGTAGAGATACCTTCTGTACTCCTTTGTGCGCTGTAGAGATACTTTCTGTACTCCTTTGTGCGCTGTAGAGATACCTTCTGTACTCCTTTGTGCGCTGTAGAGATACCTTCTGTACTCCTTTGTGCGCTGTAGAGATACCTTCTGTACTCCTTTGTACGCTGTAGAGATACCTCGTGTACTCCTTTGTACGTTTTAGAGATATTTCCTGTACTCCTTTGTGCGCTGTAGAGATACCTTCTGTACTCCTTTGTGCGCTGTAGAGATACCTTCTGTACTCCTTTGTGCGCTGTAGAGATACCTTCTGTACTCCTTTGTGCGCTGTAGAGATACCTTCTGTACTCCTTTGTACGCTGTAGAGATACCTCGTGTACTCCTTTGTACGTTCTAGAGATATTTCCTGTACTCCTTTGTGCGCTGTAGAGATACCTTCTGTACTCCTTTGTGCGCTGTAGAGATACCTTCTGTATTCCTTTGTGCGCTGTAGAGATACCTTCTGTACTCCTTTGTGCGCTGTAGAGATACCTTCTGTACTCCTTTGTGCGCTGTAGAGATACCTTCTGTACTCCTTTGTACGCTGTAGAGATACCTCGTGTACTCCTTTGTACGTTCTAGAGATATTTCCTGTACTCCTTTGTGCGCTGTAGAGATACCTTCTGTACTCCTTTGTGCGCTGTAGGGATACCTTCTGTACTCCTTTGTACGCTGTAGAGATACCTCGTGTACTCCTTTGTACGTTCTAGAGATATTTCCTGTACTCCGTTGTGCGCTGTAGAGATACCTTCTGTACTCCTTTGTGCGCTGTAGAGATACCTTCTGTACTCCTTTGTGCGCTGTAGAGATACCTTCTGTACTCCTTTGTGCGCTGTAGAGATACCTTCTGTACTCCTTTGTGCGCTGTAGAGGTACCTTCTGTACTCCTTTGTACGCTGTAGAGATACCTTCTGTACTCCTTTGTGCGCTGTAGAGATACCTTCTGTACTCCTTTGTACGCTGTTGAGATACCTCGTGTACTCCTTTGTACGTTCTAGAGATATTTCCTGTACTCCTTTGTGCGCTGTAGAAATACCTTCTGTACTCCTTTGTGCGCTGTAGAGATACCTTCTGTACTCCTTTGTGCACTGTAGAGATACCTTCTGTACTCCTTTGTGCGCTGTAGAGATACCTTCTGTACTCCTTTGTGCGCTGTAAAGATACCTTCTGTACTCCTTTGTGCGCTGTAGAGATATTTTCTGTACTCCTTTGTGCGCTGTAGAGATACCTTCTGTACTCCATTGTACGCTGTAGAGATACCTCGTGTACTCCTTTGTACGTTCTAGAGATATTTCCTGTACTCCTTTGTACGTTCTAGAGATATTTCCTGTACTCCTTTGTGCGCTGTAGAGATACCTTCTGTACTCCTTTGTGCGCTGTAGAGATACCTTCTGTACTCCTTTGTGCGCTGTAGAGATGCCTTCTGTACTCCTTTGTGCGCTGTAGAGATACCTTCTGTACTCCTTTGTGCGCTGTAGAGATACCTTCTGTACTCCTTTGTGCGCTGTAGAGATACCTTCTGTACTCCTTTGTACGCTGTAGAGATACCTCGTGTACTCCTTTGTACGTTCTAGAGATATTTCCTGTACTCCTTTGTGCGCTGTAGAGATACCTTCTGTACTCCTTTGTGCGCTGTAGAGATACCTTCTGTACTCCATTGTGCGCTGTAGAGATACCTTCTGTACTCCTTTGTACGCTGTAGAGATACCTTCAGTACTCCTTTGTGCGCTGTAGAGATACCTTCTGTACTCCTTTGTACGCTGTAGAGATACCTCGTGTACTCCTTTGTACGTTCTAAAGATACCTCGTGTACTCCTTTGTACGTTCTAGAGATATTTCCTGTACTCCTTTGTGCGCTGTAGAGATACCTTCTGCACTCCTTTGTGCGCTGTCGAGATACCTTCTGTACTCCTTTGTGCGCTGTAGAGATACCTTCTGTACTCCTTTGTACGCTGTAGAGATACCTTCAGTACTCCTTTGTGCGCTGTAGAGATACCTTCTGTACTCCTTTGTACGCTGTAGAGATACCTCGTGTACTCCTTTGTACGTTCTAAAGATACTTCGTGTACTCCTTTGTACGTTCTAGAGATATTTCCTGTACTCCTTTGTGCGCTGTAGAGATACCTTCTGTACTCCTTTGTGCGCTGTAGAGATACCTTCTGTACTCCTTTGTGCGCTGTAGAGATACCTTCTGTACTCCTTTGTGCGCTGTAGAGATACCTTCTGTACTCCTTTGTGCGCTGTAGAGATACCTTCTGTACTCCTTTGTGCGCTGTAGAGATACCTTCTGTACTCCTTTGTACGCTGTAGAGATACCTCGTGTACTCCTTTGTACGTTCTAGAGATATTTCCTGTACTCCTTTGTACGTTCTAGAGATATTTCCTGTACTCCTTTGTGCGCTGTAGAGATACCTTCTGTACTCCTTTGTGCGCTGTAGAGATACCTTCTGTACTCCTTTGTGCGCTGTAGAGATACCTTCTGTACTCCTTTGTGCGCTGTAGAGATACCTTCTGTACTCCTTTGTGCGCTGTAGAGATACCTTCTGTACTCCTTTGTGCGCTGTAGAGATACCTTCTGTACTCCTTTGTACGCTGTAGAGATACCTCGTGTACTCCTTTGTACGTTCTAGAGATATTTCCTGTACTCCTTTGTGCGCTGTAGAGATACCTTCTGTACTCCTTTGTGCGCTGTAGAGATACCTTCTGTACTCCTTTGTGCGCTGTAGAGATACCTTCTGTACTCCTTTGTACGCTGTAGAGATACCTTCTGTACTCCTTTGTGCGCTGTAGAGATACCTTCTATACTCCTTTGTACGCTGTAGAGATACCTCGTGTACTCCTTTGTACGTTCTAGAGATATTTCCTGTACTCCTTTGTGCGCTGTAGAGATACCTTCTGTACTCCTTTGTGCGCTGTAGAGATACCTTCTGTACTCCTTTGTGCGCTGTAGAGATACTTTCTGTACTCCTTTGTGCGCTGTAGAGATACCTTCTGTACTCCTTTGTGCGCTGTAGAGATACCTTCTGTACTCCTTTGTGCGCTGTAGAGATACCTTCTGTACTCCTTTGTACGCTGTAGAGATACCTCGTGTACTCCTTTGTACGTTTTAGAGATATTTCCTGTACTCCTTTGTGCGCTGTAGAGATACCTTCTGTACTCCTTTGTGCGCTGTAGAGATACCTTCTGTACTCCTTTGTGCGCTGTAGAGATACCTTCTGTACTCCTTTGT
Organism: Morinoia aosen; assembly: GCA_030386875.1. Lineage (NCBI taxonomy): Eukaryota > Metazoa > Arthropoda > Malacostraca > Amphipoda > Talitridae > Morinoia > Morinoia aosen. Next base: position 20,680,688 of record JASJYW010000027.1, on the reverse strand, counting down.
GCGCTGTAGAGATACCTTCTGTACTCCTTTGTACGCTGTAGAGATACCTCGTGTACTCCTTTGTACGTTCTAGAGATATTTCCTGTACTCCTTTGTGCGCTGTAGAGATACCTTCTGTACTCCTTTGTGCGCTGTAGAGATACCTTCTGTACTCCTTTGTGCGCTGTAGAGATACCTTCTGTACTCCTTTGTGCGCTGTAGAGATACCTTCTGTACTCCTTTGTGCGCTGTAGAGATACCTTCTGTACTCCTTTGTACGCTGTAGAGATACCTCGTGTACTCCTTTGTACGTTCTAGAGATATTTCCTGTACTCCTTTGTGCGCTGTAGAGATACCTTCTGTACTCCTTTGTGCGCTGTAGGGATACCTTCTGTACTCCTTTGTACGCTGTAGAGATACCTCGTGTACTCCTTTGTACGTTCTAGAGATATTTCCTGTACTCCGTTGTGCGCTGTAGAGATACCTTCTGTACTCCTTTGTGCGCTGTAGAGATACCTTCTGTACTCCTTTGTGCGCTGTAGAGATACCTTCTGTACTCCTTTGTGCGCTGTAGAGATACCTTCTGTACTCCTTTGTGCGCTGTAGAGATACCTTCTGTACTCCTTTGTACGCTGTAGAGATACCTCGTGTACTCCTTTGTACGTTCTAGAGATATTTCCTGTACTCCTTTGTGCGCTGTAGAGATACCTTCTGTACTCCTTTGTGCGCTGTAGAGATACCTTCTGTACTCCTTTGTGCGCTGTAGAGGTACCTTCTGTACTCCTTTGTACGCTGTAGAGATACCTTCTGTACTCCTTTGTGCGCTGTAGAGATACCTTCTGTACTCCTTTGTACGCTGTTGAGATACCTCGTGTACTCCTTTGTACGTTCTAGAGATGTTTCCTGTACTCCTTTGTGCGCTGTAGAAATACCTTCTGTACTCCTTTGTGCGCTGTAGAGATACCTTCTGTACTCCTTTGTGCACTGTAGAGATACCTTCTGTACTCCTTTGTGCGCTGTAGAGATACCTTCTGTACTCCTTTGTACGCTGTAGAGATACCTCGTGTACTCCTTTGTACGTTCTAGAGATATTTCCTGTACTCCTTTGTGCGCTGTAGAGATACCTTCTGTACTCCTTTGTGCGCTGTAGAGATACCTTCTGTACTCCTTTGTGCGCTGTAGAGATACCTTCTGTACTCCTTTGTGCGCTGTAGAGATACCTTCTGTACTCCTTTGTGCGCTGTAGAGATACCTTCTGTACTCCTTTGTACGCTGTAGAGATACCTCGTGTACTCCTTTGTACGTTCAAGAGATATTTCCTGTACTCCTTTGTGCGCTGTAGAGATACCTTCTGTACTCCTTTGTGCACTGTAGAGATACCTTCTGTACTCCTTTGTGCGCTGTAGAGATACCTTCTGTACTCCTTTGTACGCTGTAGAGATACCTTCTGTACTCCTTTGTGCGCTGTAGAGATACCTTCTGTACTCCTTTGTGCGCTGTAGAGATACCTTCTGTAATCCTTTGTGCGCTGTAGAGATACCTTCTGTACTCCTTTGTACGCTGTAGAGATACCTTCTGTACTCCTTTGTGCGCTGTAGAGATACCTTCTGTACTCCTTTGTGCGCTGTAGAGATACCTTCTGTACTCCTTTGTGCGCTGTAGAGATACCTTCTTTACTCCTTTGTGCGCTGTAGAGATACCTTCTGTACTCCTTTGTACGCTGTAGAGATACCTCGTGTACTCCTTTGTACGTTCTAGAGATATTCCCTGTACTCCTTTGTGCGCTGTAGAGATACCTTCTGTACTCCTTTGTGCGCTGTAGAGATACCTTCTGTACTCCTTTGTGCGCTGTAGAGATACCTTCTGTACTCCTTTGTACGCTGTAGAGATACCTTCTGTACTCCTTTGTGCGCTGTAGAGATACCTTCTGTACTCCTTTGTACGCTGTAGAGATACCTCGTGTACTCCTTTGTACGTTCTAGAGATATTTCCTGTACTCCTTTGTGCGCTGTAGAGATACCTTCTGTACTCCTTTGTGCGCTGTAGAGATACCTTCTGTACTCCTTTGTGCGCTGTAGAGATACCTTCTGTACTCCTTTGTGCGCTGTAGAGATACCTTCTGTACTCCTTTGTGCGCTGTAGAGATACCTTCTGTACTCCTTTGTGCGCTGTAGAGATACCTTCTGTACTCCTTTGTATGCTGTAGAGATACCTCGTGTACTCCTTTGTACGTTCTAGAGATATTTCCTGTACTCCTTTGTGCGCTGTAGAGATACCTTCTGTACTCCTTTGTGCGCTGTAGAGATACCTTCTGTACTCCTTTGTGCACTGAAGAGATACCTTCTGTACTCCTTTGTGCGCTGTAGAGATACCTTCTGTACTCCTTTGTACGCTGTAGAGATACCTCGTGTACTCCTTTGTACGTTCTAGAGATATTTCCTGTACTCCGTTGTGCGCTGTAGAGATACCTTCTGTACTCCTTTGTGCGCTGTAGAGATACCTTTTGTACTCCTTTGTGCGCTGTAGAGATACCTTCTGTACTCCTTTGTGCGCTGTAGAGATACCTTCTGTACTCCTTTGTGCGCTGTAGAGATACCTTCTGTACTCCTTTGTACGCTGTAGAGATACCTCGTGTACTCCTTTGTACGTTCTAGAGATATTTACTGTACTCCTTTGTGCGCTGTAGAGATACCTTCTGTACTCATTTGTGCGCTGTAGAGATACCTTCTGTACTCCTTTGTGCGCTGTAGAGATACCTTCTGTACTCCTTTGTACGCTGTAGAGATACCTTCTGTACTCCTTTGTGCGCTGTAGAGATACCTTCTGTACTCCTTTGTACGCTGTTGAGATACCTCGTGTACTCCTTTGTACGTTCTAGAGATATTTCCTGTACTCCTTTGTGCGCTGTAGAGATACCTTCTGTACTCCTTTGTGCGCTGTAGAGATACCTTCTGTACTCCTTTGTGCACTGTAGAGATACCTTCTGTACTCTTTTGTGCGCTGTAGAGATACCTTCTGTACTCCTTTGTGCGCTGTAGAGATACCTTCTGTACTCCTTTGTGCGCTGTAGAGATACCTTCTGTACTCCTTTGTACGCTGTAGAGATACCTCGTGTACTCCTTTGTACGTTCTAGAGATATTTCCTGTACTCCTTTGTGCGCTGTAGAGATACCTTCTGTACTCCTTTGTGCGCTGTAGAGATACCTTCTGTACTCCTTTGTGCGCTGTAGAGATACCTTCTGTACTCCTTTGTGCGCTGTAGAGATACCTTCTGTACTCCTTTGTGCGCTGTAGAGATACCTTCTGTACTCCTTTGTGCGCTGTAGAGATACCTTCTGTACTCCTTTGTGCGCTGTAGAGATACCTTCTGTACTCCTTTGTACGCTGTAGAGATACCTCGTGTACTCCTTTGTACGTTCTAGAGATATTTCCTGTACTCCTTTGTGTGCTGTAGAGATACCTTCTGTACTCCTTTGTGCACTGTAGAGATACCTTCTGTACTCCTTTGTGCGCTGTAGAAATACCTTCTGTACTCCTTTGTACGCTGTAGAGATACCTTCTGTACTCCTTTGTGCGCTGTAGAGATACCTTCTGTACTCCTTTGTGCGCTGTAGAGATACCTTCTGTAATCCTTTGTGCGCTGTAGAGATACCTTCTGTACTCCTTTGTACGCTGTAGAGATACCTTCTGTACTCCTTTGTGCGCTGTAGAGATACCTTCTGTACTCCTTTGTGCGCTGTAGAGATACCTTCTGTACTCCTTTGTGCGCTGTAGAGATACCTTCTGTACTCCTTTGTGCGCTGTAGAGATACCTTCTGTACTCCTTTGTCCGCTGTAGAGATACCTCGTGTACTCATTTGTACGTTCTAAAGATATTTCCTGTACTCCTTTGTGCGCTGTAGAGATACCTTCTGTACTCCTTTGTGCGCTGTAGAGATACCTTCTGTACTCCTTTGTGCGCTGTAGAGATACCTTCTGTACTCCTTTGTACGCTGTAGAGATACCTTCAGTACTCCTTTGTGCGCTGTAGAGATACCTTCTGTACTCCTTTGTACGCTGTAGAGATACCTCGTGTACTCCTTTGTACGTTCTAAAGATACTTCGTGTACTCCTTTGTACGTTCTAGAGATATTTCCTGTACTCCTTTGTGCGCTGTAGAGATACCTTCTGTACTCCTTTGTGCGCTGTAGAGATACCTTCTGTACTCCTTTGTGCGCTGTAGAGATACCTTCTGTACTCCTTTGTGCGCTGTAGAGATACCTTCTGTACTCCTTTGTGCGCTGTAGAGATACCTTCTGTACTCCTTTGTGCGCTGTAGAGATACCTTCTGTACTCCTTTGTACGCTGTAGAGATACCTCGTGTACTCCTTTGTACGTTCTAGAGATATTTCCTGTACTCCTTTGTACGTTCTAGAGATATTTCCTGTACTCCTTTGTGCGCTGTAGAGATACCTTCTGTACTCCTTTGTGCGCTGTAGAGATACCTTCTGTACTCCTTTGTGCGCTGTAGAGATACCTTCTGTACTCCTTTGTGCGCTGTAGAGATACCTTCTGTACTCCTTTGTGCGCTGTAGAGATACCTTCTGTACTCCTTTGTGCGCTGTAGAGATACCTTCTGTACTCCTTTGTACGCTGTAGAGATACCTCGTGTACTCCTTTGTACGTTCTAGAGATATTTCCTGTACTCCTTTGTGCGCTGTAGAGATACCTTCTGTACTCCTTTGTGCGCTGTAGAGATACCTTCTGTACTCCTTTGTGCGCTGTAGAGATACCTTCTGTACTCCTTTGTACGCTGTAGAGATACCTTCTGTACTCCTTTGTGCGCTGTAGAGATACCTTCTATACTCCTTTGTACGCTGTAGAGATACCTCGTGTACTCCTTTGTACGTTCTAGAGATATTTCCTGTACTCCTTTGTGCGCTGTAGAGATACCTTCTGTACTCCTTTGTGCGCTGTAGAGATACCTTCTGTACTCCTTTGTGCGCTGTAGAGATACTTTCTGTACTCCTTTGTGCGCTGTAGAGATACCTTCTGTACTCCTTTGTGCGCTGTAGAGATACCTTCTGTACTCCTTTGTGCGCTGTAGAGATACCTTCTGTACTCCTTTGTACGCTGTAGAGATACCTCGTGTACTCCTTTGTACGTTTTGGAGATATTTCCTGTACTCCTTTGTGCGCTGTAGAGATACCTTCTGTACTCCTTTGTGCGCTGTAGAGATACCTTCTGTACTCCTTTGTGCGCTGTAGAGATACCTTCTGTACTCCTTTGTGCGCTGTAGAGATACCTTCTGTACTCCTTTGTACGCTGTAGAGATACCTCGTGTACTCCTTTGTACGTTCTAGAGATATTTCCTGTACTCCTTTGTGCGCTGTAGAGATACCTTCTGTACTCCTTTGTGCGCTGTAGAGTTACCTTCTGTACTCCTTTGTGCGCTGTAGAGATACCTTCTGTACTCCTTTGTGCGCTGTAGAGATACCTTCTGTACTCCTTTGTGCGCTGTAGAGATACCTTCTGTACTCCTTTGTACGCTGTAGAGATACCTCGTGTACTCCTTTGTACGTTCTAGAGATATTTCCTGTACTCCTTTGTGCGCTGTAGAGATACCTTCTGTACTCCTTTGTGCGCTGTAGGGATACCTTCTGTACTCCTTTGTACGCTGTAGAGATACCTCGTGTACTCCTTTGTACGTTCTAGAGATATTTCCTGTACTCCGTTGTGCGCTGTAGAGATACCTTCTGTACTCCTTTGTGCGCTGTAGAGATACCTTCTGTACTCCTTTGTGCGCTGTAGAGATACCTTCTGTACTCCTTTGTGCGCTGTAGAGATACCTTCTGTACTCCTTTGTGCGCTGTAGAGATACCTTCTGTACTCCTTTGTACGCTGTAGAGATACCTCGTGTACTCCTTTGTACGTTCTAGAGATATTTCCTGTACTCCTTTGTGCGCTGTAGAGATACCTTCTGTACTCCTTTGTGCGCTGTAGAGATACCTTCTGTACTCCTTTGTGCGCTGTAGAGGTACCTTCTGTACTCCTTTGTACGCTGTAGAGATACCTTCTGTACTCCTTTGTGCGCTGTAGAGATACCTTCTGTACTCCTTTGTACGCTGTTGAGATACCTCGTGTACTCCTTTGTACGTTCTAGAGATATTTCCTGTACTCCTTTGTGCGCTGTAGAAATACCTTCTGTACTCCTTTGTGCGCTGTAGAGATACCTTCTGTACTCCTTTGTGCACTGTAGAGATACCTTCTGTACTCCTTTGTGCGCTGTAGAGATACCTTCTGTACTCCTTTGTACGCTGTAGAGATACCTCGTGTACTCCTTTGTACGTTCTAGAGATATTTCCTGTACTCCTTTGTGCGCTGTAGAGATACCTTCTGTACTCCTTTGTGCGCTGTAGAGATACCTTCTGTACTCCTTTGTGCGCTGTAGAGATACCTTCTGTACTCCTTTGTGCGCTGTAGAGATACCTTCTGTACTCCTTTGTGCGCTGTAGAGATACCTTCTGTACTCCTTTGTACGCTGTAGAGATACCTCGTGTACTCCTTTGTACGTTCAAGAGATATTTCCTGTACTCCTTTGTGCGCTGTAGAGATACCTTCTGTACTCCTTTGTGCACTGTAGAGATACCTTCTGTACTCCTTTGTGCGCTGTAGAGATACCTTCTGTACTCCTTTGTACGCTGTAGAGATACCTTCTGTACTCCTTTGTGCGCTGTAGAGATACCTTCTGTACTCCTTTGTGCGCTGTAGAGATACCTTCTGTAATCCTTTGTGCGCTGTAGAGATACCTTCTGTACTCCTTTGTACGCTGTAGAGATACCTTCTGTACTCCTTTGTGCGCTGTAGAGATACCTTCTGTACTCCTTTGTGCGCTGTAGAGATACCTTCTGTACTCCTTTGTGCGCTGTAGAGATACCTTCTTTACTCCTTTGTGCGCTGTAGAGATACCTTCTGTACTCCTTTGTACGCTGTAGAGATACCTCGTGTACTCCTTTGTACGTTCTAGAGATATTCCCTGTACTCCTTTGTGCGCTGTAGAGATACCTTCTGTACTCCTTTGTGCGCTGTAGAGATACCTTCTGTACTCCTTTGTGCGCTGTAGAGATACCTTCTGTACTCCTTTGTACGCTGTAGAGATACCTTCTGTACTCCTTTGTGCGCTGTAGAGATACCTTCTGTACTCCTTTGTACGCTGTAGAGATACCTCGTGTACTCCTTTGTACGTTCTAGAGATATTTCCTGTACTCCTTTGTGCGCTGTAGAGATACCTTCTGTACTCCTTTGTGCGCTGTAGAGATACCTTCTGTACTCCTTTGTGCGCTGTAGAGATACCTTCTGTACTCCTTTGTGCGCTGTAGAGATACCTTCTGTACTCCTTTGTGCGCTGTAGAGATACCTTCTGTACTCCTTTGTGCGCTGTAGAGATACCTTCTGTACTCCTTTGTATGCTGTAGAGATACCTCGTGTACTCCTTTGTACGTTCTAGAGATATTTCCTGTACTCCTTTGTGCGCTGTAGAGATACCTTCTGTACTCCTTTGTGCGCTGTAGAGATACCTTCTGTACTCCTTTGTGCGCTGTAGAAATACCTTCTGTACTCCTTTGTACGCTGTAGAGATACCTTCTGTACTCCTTTGTGCGCTGTAGAGATACCTTCTGTACTCCTTTGTGCGCTGTAGAGATACCTTCTGTAATCCTTTGTGCGCTGTAGAGATACCTTCTGTACTCCTTTGTACGCTGTAGAGATACCTTCTGTACTCCTTTGTGCGCTGTAGAGATACCTTCTGTACTCCTTTGTGCGCTGTAGAGATACCTTCTGTACTCCTTTGTGCGCTGTAGAGATACCTTCTGTACTCCTTTGTGCGCTGTAGAGATACCTTATGTACTCCTTTGTCCGCTGTAGAGATACCTCGTGTACTCATTTGTACGTTCTAAAGATATTTCCTGTACTCCTTTGTGCGCTGTAGAGATACCTTCTGTACTCCTTTGTGCGCTGTAGAGATACCTTCTGTACTCCTTTGTGCGCTGTAGAGATACCTTCTGTACTCCTTTGTACGCTGTAGAGATACCTTCAGTACTCCTTTGTGCGCTGTAGAGATACCTTCTGTACTCCTTTGTACGCTGTAGAGATACCTCGTGTACTCCTTTGTACGTTCTAAAGATACTTCGTGTACTCCTTTGTACGTTCTAGAGATATTTCCTGTACTCCTTTGTGCGCTGTAGAGATACCTTCTGTACTCCTTTGTGCGCTGTAGAGATACCTTCTGTACTCCTTTGTGCGCTGTAGAGATACCTTCTGTACTCCTTTGTGCGCTGTAGAGATACCTTCTGTACTCCTTTGTGCGCTGTAGAGATACCTTCTGTACTCCTTTGAGCGCTGTAGAGATACCTTCTGTACTCCTTTGTACGCTGTAGAGATACCTCGTGTACTCCTTTGTACGTTCTAGAGATATTTCCTGTACTCCTTTGTACGTTCTAGAGATATTTCCTGTACTCCTTTGTGCGCTGTAGAGATACCTTCTGTACTCCTTTGTGCGCTGTAGAGATACCTTCTGTACTCCTTTGTGCGCTGTAGAGATACCTTCTGTACTCCTTTGTGCGCTGTAGAGATACCTTCTGTACTCCTTTGTGCGCTGTAGAGATACCTTCTGTACTCCTTTGTGCGCTGTAGAGATACCTTCTGTACTCCTTTGTACGCTGTAGAGATACCTCGTGTACTCCTTTGTACGTTCTATAGATATTTCCTGTACTCCTTTGTGCGCTGTAGAGATACCTTCTGTACTCCTTTGTGCGCTGTAGAGATACCTTCTGTACTCCTTTGTGCGCTGTAGAGATACCTTCTGTACTCCTTTGTACGCTGTAGAGATACCTTCTGTACTCCTTTGTGCGCAGTAGAGATACCTTCTATACTCCTTTGTACGCTGTAGAGATACCTCGTGTACTCCTTTGTACGTTCTAGAGATATTTCCTGTACTCCTTTGTGCGCTGTAGAGATACCTTCTGTACTCCTTTGTGCGCTGTAGAGATACCTTCTGTACTCCTTTGTGCGCTGTAGAGATACTTTCTGTACTCCTTTGTGCGCTGTAGAGATACCTTCTGTACTCCTTTGTGCGCTGTAGAGATACCTTCTGTACTCCTTTGTGCGCTGTAGAGATACCTTCTGTACTCCTTTGTACGCTGTAGAGATACCTCGTGTACTCCTTTGTACGTTTTAGAGATATTTCCTGTACTCCTTTGTGCGCTGTAGAGATACCTTCTGTACTCCTTTGTGCGCTGTAGAGATACCTTCTGTACTCCTTTGTGCGCTGTAGAGATACCTTCTGTACTCCTTTGTGCGCTGTAGAGATACCTTCTGTACTCCTTTGTACGCTGTAGAGATACCTCGTGTACTCCTTTGTACGTTCTAGAGATATTTCCTGTACTCCTTTGTGCGCTGTAGAGATACCTTCTGTACTCCTTTGTGCGCTGTAGAGTTACCTTCTGTACTCCTTTGTGCGCTGTAGAGATACCTTCTGTACTCCTTTGTGCGCTGTAGAGATACCTTCTGTACTCCTTTGTGCGCTGTAGAGATACCTTCTGTACTCCTTTGTACGCTGTAGAGATACCTCGTGTACTCCTTTGTACGTTCTAGAGATATTTCCTGTACTCCTTTGTGCGCTGTAGAGATACCTTCTGTACTCCTTTGTGCGCTGTAGGGATACCTTCTGTACTCCTTTGTACGCTGTAGAGATACCTCGTGTACTCCTTTGTACGTTCTAGAGATATTTCCTGTACTCCGTTGTGCGCTGTAGAGATACCTTCTGTACTCCTTTGTGCGCTGTAGAGATACCTTCTGTACTCCTTTGTGCGCTGTAGAGATACCTTCTGTACTCCTTTGTGCGCTGTAGAGATACCTTCTGTACTCCTTTGTGCGCTGTAGAGATACCTTCTGTACTCCTTTGTACGCTGTAGAGATACCTCGTGTACTCCTTTGTACGTTCTAGAGATATTTCCTGTACTCCTTTGTGCGCTGTAGAGATACCTTCTGTACTCCTTTGTGCGCTGTAGAGATACCTTCTGTACTCCTTTGTGCGCTGTAGAGGTACCTTCTGTACTCCTTTGTACGCTGTAGAGATACCTTCTGTACTCCTTTGTGCGCTGTAGAGATACCTTCTGTACTCCTTTGTACGCTGTTGAGATACCTCGTGTACTCCTTTGTACGTTCTAGAGATATTTCCTGTACTCCTTTGTGCGCTGTAGAAATACCTTCTGTACTCCTTTGTGCGCTGTAGAGATACCTTCTGTACTCCTTTGTGCACTGTAGAGATACCTTCTGTACTCCTTTGTGCGCTGTAGAGATACCTTCTGTACTCCTTTGTACGCTGTAGAGATACCTCGTGTACTCCTTTGTACGTTCTAGAGATATTTCCTGTACTCCTTTGTGCGCTGTAGAGATACCTTCTGTACTCCTTTGTGCGCTGTAGAGATACCTTCTGTACTCCTTTGTGCGCTGTAGAGATACCTTCTGTACTCCTTTGTGCGCTGTAGAGATACCTTCTGTACTCCTTTGTGCGCTGTAGAGATACCTTCTGTACTCCTTTGTACGCTGTAGAGATACCTCGTGTACTCCTTTGTACGTTCAAGAGATATTTCCTGTACTCCTTTGTGCGCTGTAGAGATACCTTCTGTACTCCTTTGTGCACTGTAGAGATACCTTCTGTACTCCTTTGTGCGCTGTAGAGATACCTTCTGTACTCCTTTGTACGCTGTAGAGATACCTTCTGTACTCCTTTGTGCGCTGTAGAGATACCATCTGTACTCCTTTGTGCGCTGTAGAGATACCTTCTGTAATCCTTTGTGCGCTGTAGAGATACCTTCTGTACTCCTTTGTACGCTGTAGAGATACCTTCTGTACTCCTTTGTGCGCTGTAGAGATACCTTCTGTACTCCTTTGTGCGCTGTAGAGATACCTTCTGTACTCCTTTGTGCGCTGTAGAGATACCTTCTTTACTCCTTTGTGCGCTGTAGAGATACCTTCTGTACTCCTTTGTACGCTGTAGAGATACCTCGTGTACTCCTTTGTACGTTCTAGAGATATTCCCTGTACTCCTTTGTGCGCTGTAGAGATACCTTCTGTACTCCTTTGTGCGCTGTAGAGATACCTTCTGTACTCCTTTGTGCGCTGTAGAGATACCTTCTGTACTCCTTTGTACGCTGTAGAGATACCTTCTGTACTCCTTTGTGCGCTGTAGAGATACCTTCTGTACTCCTTTGTACGCTGTAGAGATACCTCGTGTACTCCTTTGTACGTTCTAGAGATATTTCCTGTACTCCTTTGTGCGCTGTAGAGATACCTTCTGTACTCCTTTGTGCGCTGTAGAGATACCTTCTGTACTCCTTTGTGCGCTGTAGAGATACCTTCTGTACTCCTTTGTGCGCTGTAGAGATACCTTCTGTACTCCTTTGTGCGCTGTAGAGATACCTTCTGTACTCCTTTGTGCGCTGTAGAGATACCTTCTGTACTCCTTTGTATGCTGTAGAGATACCTCGTGTACTCCTTTGTACGTTCTAGAGATATTTCCTGTACTCCTTTGTGCGCTGTAGAGATACCTTCTGTACTCCTTTGTGCGCTGTAGAGATACCTTCTGTACTCCTTTGTGCACTGAAGAGATACCTTCTGTACTCCTTTGTGCGCTGTAGAGATACCTTCTGTACTCCTTTGTACGCTGTAGAGATACCTCGTGTACTCCTTTGTACGTTCTAGAGATATTTCCTGTACTCCGTTGTGCGCTGTAGAGATACCTTCTGTACTCCTTTGTGCGCTGTAGAGATACCTTTTGTACTCCTTTGTGCGCTGTAGAGATACCTTCTGTACTCCTTTGTGCGCTGTAGAGATACCTTCTGTACTCCTTTGTGCGCTGTAGAGATACCTTCTGTACTCCTTTGTACGCTGTAGAGATACCTCGTGTACTCCTTTGTACGTTCTAGAGATATTTCCTGTACTCCTTTGTGCGCTGTAGAGATACCTTCTGTACTCATTTGTGCGCTGTAGAGATACCTTCTGTACTCCTTTGTGCGCTGTAGAGATACCTTCTGTACTCCTTTGTACGCTGTAGAGATACCTTCTGTACTCCTTTGTGCGCTGTAGAGATACCTTCTGTACTCCTTTGTACGCTGTTGAGATACCTCGTGTACTCCTTTGTACGTTCTAGAGATATTTCCTGTACTCCTTTGTGCGCTGTAGAGATACCTTCTGTACTCCTTTGTGCGCTGTAGAGATACCTTCTGTACTCCTTTGTGCACTGTAGAGATACCTTCTGTACTCCTTTGTGCGCTGTAGAGATACCTTCTGTACTCCTTTGTGCGCTGTAGAGATACCTTCTGTACTCCTTTGTGCGCTGTAGAGATACCTTCTGTACTCCTTTGTACGCTGTAGAGATACCTCGTGTACTCCTTTGTACGTTCTAGAGATATTTCCTGTACTCCTTTGTGCGCTGTAGAGATACCTTCTGTACTCCTTTGTGCGCTGTAGAGATACCTTCTGTACTCCTTTGTGCGCTGTAGAGATACCTTCTGTACTCCTTTGTGCGCTGTAGAGATACCTTCTGTACTCCTTTGTGCGCTGTAGAGATACCTTCTGTACTCCTTTGTGCGCTGTAGAGATACCTTCTGTACTCCTTTGTGCGCTGTAGAGATACCTTCTGTACTCCTTTGTACGCTGTAGAGATACCTCGTGTACTCCTTTGTACGTTCTAGAGATATTTCCTGTACTCCTTTGTGTGCTGTAGAGATACCTTCTGTACTCCTTTGTGCACTGTAGAGATACCTTCTGTACTCCTTTGTGCGCTGTAGAGATACCTTCTGTACTCCTTTGTACGCTGTAGAGATACCTTCTGTACTCCTTTGTGCGCTGTAGAGATACCTTCTGTACTCCTTTGTGCGCTGTAGAGATACCTTCTGTAATCCTTTGTGCGCTGTAGAGATACCTTCTGTACTCCTTTGTACGCTGTAGAGATACCTTCTGTACTCCTTTGTGCGCTGTAGAGATACCTTCTGTACTCCTTTGTGCGCTGTAGAGATACCTTCTGTACTCCTTTGTGCGCTGTAGAGATACCTTCTGTACTCCTTTGTGCGCTGTAGAGATACCTTCTGTACTCCTTTGTCCGCTGTAGAGATACCTCATGTACTCATTTGTACGTTCTAAAGATATTTCCTGTACTCCTTTGTGCGCTGTAGAGATACCTTCTGTACTCCTTTGTGCGCTGTAGAGATACCTTCTGTACTCCTTTGTAAGCTGTAGAGATACCTTCTGTACTCCTTTATACGCTGTAGAGATACCTTCTGTACTCCTTTGTGCGCTGTAGAGATACCTTCTGTACTCCTTTGTACATCTGTAGAGATACCTCGTGTACTCCTTTGTACGTTCTAGAGATATTTCCTGTACTCCTTTGTGCGCTGTAGAGATACCTTCTGTACTCCTTTGTGTGCTGTAGAGATACCTTCTGTACTCCTTTGTGCAGTGTAGAGATACCTTCTGTAATCCTTTGTGCGCTGTAGAGATACCTTCTGTACTCCTTTGTGCGCTGTAGAGATACCTTCTGTACTCCTTTGTGCGCTGTAGAGATACCTTCTGTACTCCTTTGTACGCTGTAGAGATACCTCGTGTACTCCTTTGTACGGTCTAGAGATATTTCCGGTACTCCTTTGTGCGCTGTAGAGATACCTTCTGTACTCCTTTGTGCGCTGTAGAGATACCTTCTGTACTCCTTTGTGCGCTGTAGAGATACCTTCTGTACTCCTTTGTGCGCTGTAGAGATACCTTCTGTACTCCTTTGTACGCTGTAGAGATACCTCGTGTACTCTTTTGTACGTTCTAGAGATATTTCCTGTACTCCGTTGTGCGCTGTAGAGATACCTTCTGTACTCCTTTGTGCGCTGTAGAGATACCTTCTGTACTCCTTTGTGCGCTGTAGAGATACCTTCTGTACTCCTTTGTGCGCTGTAGAGATACCTCGTGTACTCCTTTGTACGTTCTAGAGATATTTCCTGTACTCCTTTGTGCGCTGTAGAGATACCTTCTGTACTCCTTTGTGTGCTGTAGAGATACCTTCTGTACTCCTTTGTGCGCTGTAGAGATACCTTCTGTACTCCTTTGTGCGCTGTAGAGATACCTTCTGTACTCCTTTGTACGCTGTAGAGATACCTTCTGTACTCCTTTGTGCGCTGTAGAGATACCTTCTGTACTCCTTTGTACGCTGTAGAGATACCTCGTGTACTCCTTTGTACGTTCTAGAGATATTTCCTGTACTCCTTTGTGCGCTGTAGAGATACCTTCTGTACTCCTTTGTGCGCTGTAGAGATACCTTCTGTACTCCTTTGTGCGCTGTAGAGATACCTTCTGTACTCCTTTGTGCGCTGTAGAGATACCTTCTGTACTCCTTTGTGCGCTGTAGAGATACCTTCTGTACTCCTTTTTGCGCTGTAGAGATACCTTCTGTACTCCTTTGTACGCTGTAGAGATACCTCGTGTACTCCTTTGTACGTTCTAGAGATATTTCCTGTGCTCCTTTGTGCCCTGTAGAGGTACCTTCTGTACTCCTTTGAACGCTGTAGAGATACCTTCTGTACTACTTTGTACGCTGTAGAGATACCTTCTGTACTCCTTTGTGCGCTGTAGAGATACCTTCTGTACTCCTTTGTGCGCTGTAGAGATACCTTTTGTACTCCTTTGTACGCTGTAGAGATACCTCGTGTACTCCTTTGTACGTTCTAGAGATATTTCCTGTACTCCTTTGTGCGCTGTAGAGATACCTTCTGTACTCCTTTGTGCGCTGTAGAGATACCTTCTGTACTCCTTTGTGCGCTGTAGAGATACCTTCTGTACTCCTTTGTACGCTGTAGAGATACCTTCTGTACTCCTTTGTGCGCTGTAGAGATATCTTCTGTACTCCTTTGTGCGCTGTAGAGATACCTTCTGTACTCCTTTGTGCGCTGTAGAGATACCTTCTGTACTCCTTTGTGCGCTGTAGAGATACCTTCTGTACTCCTTTGTGCGCTGTAGAGATACCTTCTGTACTCCTTTGTACGCTGTAGCGATACCTCGTGTACTCCTTTGTACGTTCTAGAGATATTTCCTGTACTCCTTTGTACGTTCTAGAGATATTTCCTGTACTCCTTTGTGCGCTGTAGAGATACCTTCTGTACTCCTTTGTGCGCTGCAGAGATACCTTCTGTACTCCTTTGTGCGCTTTAGAGATACCTTCTGTACTCCTTTGAGCGCTGTAGAGATACCTTCTGTACTCCTTTGTGCGCTGTAGAGATACCTTCTGTACTCCTTTGTGCGCTGTAGAGATACCTTCTGTACTCCTTTGTACGCTGTAGAGATACCTCGTGTACTTCTTTGTACGTTCTAGAGATATTTCCTGTACATCTTTGTACGCTGTAGAGATACCTTCTGTACTCCTTTGTGCGCTGTAGAGAGACCTTCTGTACTCCTTTGTACGTTGTAGAGATACCTCGTGTACTCCTTTGTACGTTCTAGAGATATTTCCTGTACTCCTTTGTGCGCTGTAGAGATACCTTCTGTACTCCTTTGTGCGCTGTAGAGATACCTTCTGTACTCCTTTGTGCGCTGTAGAGATACCTTCTGTACTCCTTTGTGCGCTGTAGAGACACCTTCTGTACTCCTTTGTGCGCTGTAGAGATAACTTCTGTACTCCTTTGTGCGCTGTAGAGATACCTTCTGTACTCCTTTGTGCGCTGTAGAGATACCTTCTGTACTCCTTTGTGCGTTGTAGAGATACCTTCTGTACTCCTTTGTACGCTGTAGAGATACCTTCTGTACTCCTTTGTGCGCTGTAGAGATACCTTCTGTACTCCTTTGTACGCTGTAGAGATACCTCGTGTACTCCTTTGTACGTTCTAGAGATATTTCCTGTACTTCTTTGTGCGCTGTAGAGATACCTTCTGTACTCCTTTGTGCGCTGTAGAGATACCTTCTGTACTCCTTTGTGCGCCGTAGAGATACCTTCTGTACTCCTTTGTGCGCTGTAGAGATATTTTCTGTACTCCTTTGTGCGCTGTAGAGATACCTTCTGTTCTCCTTCGTGCGCTGTAGAGATACCTTCTGTACTCCTTTGTACGCTGTAGAGATACCTCGTGTACTCCTTTGTACGTTCTAGAGATATTTCCTGTACTCCTTTGTGCGCTGTAGAGATACCTTCTGTACTCCTTTGTGCGCTGTAGAGATACCTTCTGTACTCCTTTGTGCGCTGTAGAGATACCTTCTGTACTCCTTTGTGCGCTGTAGAGATACCTTCTGTACTCCTTTGTGCGCTGTAGAGATACCTTCTGTACTCCTTTGTACGCTGTAGAGATACCTCGTGTACTCCTTTGTACGTTCTAGATATATTTCCTGTTCTCCTTTGTGCGCTGTAGAGATACCTTCTGTACTCCTTTGTGCGCTGTAGAGATACCTTCTGTACTCCTTTGTGCGCTGTAGAGATACCTTCTGTACTCCTTTGTACGCTGTAGAGATACCTTCTGTACTCCTTTGTGCGCTGTAGAGATACCTTCTGTACTCCTTTGTGCGCTGTAGAGATACCTTCTGTACTCCTTTGTGCGCTGTAGAGATACCTTCTGTACTCCTTTGTGCGCTGTAGAGATACCTTCTGTACTCCTTTGTACGCTGTAGAGATACCTCGTGTACTTCTTTGTACGTTCTAGAGATATTTCCTGTATTCCTTTGTGCGCTGTAGAGATACCTTCTGCACTCCTTTGTGCGCTGTAGAGATACCTTCTGTACTCCTTTGTGCGCTGTAGAGATACCTTCTGTACTCCTTTGTACGCTGTAGAGATACCTTCTGTACTCCTTTGTGCGCTGTAGAGATACCTTCTGTACTCCTTTGTACGCTGTAGAGATACCTCGTGTACTCCTTTGTACGTTCTAGAGATATTTCCTGTACTCCTTTGTGCGCTGTAGAGATACCTTCTGTACTCCTTTGTGCGCTGTAGAGATACCTTCTGTACTCCTTTGTGCGCTGTAGAGATACCTTCTGTACTCCTTTGTGCGCTGTAGAGATACCTTCTGTACTCCTATGTGCGCTGTAGAGATACCTTCTGTACTCCTTTGTACGCTGTAGAGATACCTCGTGTACTCCTTTGTACGTTCTAGAGATATTTCCTGTACTCCTTTGTGCGCTGTAGAGATACCTTCTGTACTCCTTTGTGCGCTGTAGAGATACCTTCTGTACTCCTTTGTGCGCTGTAGAGATACCTTCTGTACTTCTTTGTGCGCTGTAGAGATACCTTCTGTACTCCTTTGTACGCTGTAGAAGAGATACCTCGTGTACTCCTCTGTACGTTCTAGAGATATTTCCTGTACTCCTTTGTGCGCTGTAGAGATATCTTCTGTACTCCTTTGTGCGCTGTAGAGATACCTTCTGTACTCCTTGTGCGCTGTAGAGATTACTTCTGTACTCCTTTGTACGCTGTAGAGATACCTTCTGTACTCCTTTGTGCGCTGTATATATACCTTCTGTACTCCTTTGTGCGCTGTAGAGATACCTTCTGTACTCCTTTGTGCGCTGTAGAGATACCTTGTGTACTCCTTTGTGCGCTGAATAGATACGTTCTGTACTCCTTCGTGCGCTGTAGAGATACCTTCTGTACTCCTTTGTGCGCTGTAGAGATACCTTCTGTACTCCTTTGTGCGCTGTAGAGATACCTTCTGTACTCCTTTGTACGCTGTAGAGATACCTCGTGTACTCCTTTGTGCGCTGTAGAGATACCTTCTGTACTCCTTTGTACGCTGTAGAGATACCTCCTGTACTCCTTTGTACGCTGTAGAGATACCTTCTGTACTCCTTTGTGCGCTGTAGAGATACCTTCTGTACTCCTTTGTACGCTGTAGAGATACCTCGTGTACTCTTTTGTACGTTCTAAAGATACCTCGTGTACTCCTTTGTACGTTCTAGAGATATTTCCTGTACTCCTTTGTGCGCTGTAGAGATACCTTCTGTACTCCTTTGTGCGCTGTTGAGATACCTTCTGTACTCCTTTGTGCGCTGTAGAGATACTTTCTGTACTCCTTTGTGCGCTGTAGAGATACCTTCTGTACTCCTTTGTGCGCTGTAGAGATATTTTCTGTACTCCTTTGTGCGCTGTAGAGATACCTTCTGTACTCCATTGTACGCTGTAGAGATACCTCGTGTACTCCTTTGTACGTTCTAGAGATATTTCCTGTACTCCTTTGTACGTTCTAGAGATATTTCCTGTACTCCTTTGTGCGCTGTAGAGATACCTTCTGTACTCCTTTGTACGCTGTAGAGATACCTCGTGTACTCCTTTGTACGTTCTAGAGATATTTCCTGTACTCCTTTGTGCGCTGTAGAGATACCTTCTGTACTCCTTTGTGCGCTGTAGAGATACCTTCTGTACTCCTTTGTGCGCTGTAGAGATACCTTCTGTACTCCTTTGTACGCTGTAGAGATACCTTCAGTACTCCTTTGTGCGCTGTAGAGATACCTTCTGTACTCCTTTGTACGCTGTAGAGATACCTCGTGTACTCCTTTGTACGTTCTAAAGATACCTCGTGTACTCCTTTGTACGTTCTAGAGATATTTCCTGTACTCCTTTGTGCGCTGTAGAGATACCTTCTGCACTCCTTTGTGCGCTGTAGAGATACCTTCTGTACTCCTTTGTGCGCTGTAGAGATACCCTCTGTACTCCTTTGTACGCTGTAGAGATACCTTCAGTACTCCTTTGTGCGCTGTAGAGATACCTTCTGTACTCCTTTGTACGCTGTAGAGATACCTCGTGTACTCCTTTGTACGTTCTAAAGATACCTCGTGTACTCCTTTGTACGTTCTAGAGATATTTCCTGTACTCCTTTGTGCGCTGTAGAGATACCTTCTGTACTCCTTTGTGCGCTGTAGAGATACCTTCTGTACTCCTTTGTGCGCTGTAGAGATACCTTCTGTACTCCTTTGTACGCTGTAGAGATACCTCGTGTACTCCTTTGTACGTTCTAGAGATATTTCCTGTACTCCTTTGTACGTTCTAGAGATATTTCCTGTACTCCTTTGTGCGCTGTAGAGATACCTTCTGTACTCCTTTGTGCGCTGTAGAGATACCTTCTGTACTCCTTTGTGCGCTGTAGAGATACCTTCTGTACTCCTTTGTGCGCTGTAGAGATACCTTCTGTACTCCTTTGTGCGCTGTAGAGATACCTTCTGTACTCCTTTGTGCGCTGTAGAGATACCTTCTGTACTCCTTTGTACGCTGTAGAGATACCTCGTGTACTCCTTTGTACGTTCTAGAGATATTTCCTGTACTCCTTTGTGCGCTGTAGAGATACCTTCTGTACTCCTTTGTGCGCTGTAGAGATACCTTCTGTACTCCTTTGTGCGCTGTAGAGATACCTTCTGTACTCCTTTGTACGCTGTAGAGATACCTTCTGTACTACTTTGTGCGCTGTAGAGATACCTTCTATACTCCTTTGTACGCTGTAGAGATACCTCGTGTACTCCTTTGTACGTTCTAGAGATATTTCCTGTACTCCTTTGTTCGCTGTAGAGATACCTTCTGTACTCCTTTGTGCGCTGTAGAGATACCTTCTGTACTCCTTTGTGCGCTGTAGAGATACTTTCTGTACTCCTTTGTGCGCTGTAGAGATACCTTCTGTACTCCTTTGTGCGCTGTAGAGATACCTTCTGTACTCCTTTGTGCGCTGTAGAGATACCTTCTGTACTCCTTTGTACGCTGTAGAGATACCTCGTGTACTCCTTTGTACGTTCTAGAGATATTTCCTGTACTCCTTTGTGCGCTGTAGAGATACCTTCTGTACTCCTTTGTGCGCTGTAGAGATACCTTCTGTACTCCTTTGTGCGCTGTAGAGATACCTTCTGTACTCCTTTGTGCGCTGTAGAGATACCTTCTGTACTCCTTTGTACGCTGTAGAGATACCTTGTGTACTCCTTTGTACGTTCTAGAGATATTTCCTGTACTCCTTTGTGCGCTGTAGAGATACCTTCTGTACTCCTTTGTGCGCTGTAGAGATACCTTCTGTACTCCTTTGTGCGCTGTAGAGATACCTTCTGTACTCCTTTGTGCGCTGTAGAGATACCTTCTGTAATCCTTTGTACGCTGTAGAGATACCTTCTGTACTCCTTTGTGCGCTGTAGAGATACCTTCTGTACTCCTTTGTGCGCTGTAGAGATACCTTCTGTACTCCTTTGTGCGCTGTAGAGATACCTTCTGTACTCCTTTGTACGCTGTAGAGATACCTCGTGTACTCCTTTGTACGTTCTAGAGATATTTCCTGTACTCCTTTGTGCGCTGTAGAGATACCTTCTGTACTCCTTTGTGCGCTGTAGAGATACCTTCTGTACTCCTTTGTGCGCTGTAGAGATACCTTCTGTACTTCTTTGTGCGCTGTAGAGATACCTTCTGTACTCCTTTGTACGCTGTAAAAGAGATACCTCGTGTACTCCTCTGTACGTTCTAGAGATATTTCCTGTACTCCTTTGTGCGCTGTAGAGATATCTTCTGTACTCCTTTGTGCGCTGTAGAGATACCTTCTGTACTCCTTTGTGCGCTGTAGAGATTACTTCTGTACTCCTTTGTACGCTGTAGAGATACCTTCTGTACTCCTTTGTGCGCTGTATATATACCTTCTGTACTCCTTTGTGCGCTGTAGAGATACCTTCTGTACTCCTTTGTGCGCTGTAGAGATACCTTGTGTACTCCTTTGTGCGCTGAAGAGATACGTTCTATACTCCTTCGTGCGCTGTAGAGATACCTTCTGTACTCCTTTGTGCGCTGTAGGGATACCTTCTGTACTCCTTTGTGCGCTGTAGAGATACCTTCTGTACTCCTTTGTACGCTGTAGAGATACCTCGTGTACTCCTTTGTGCGCTGTAGAGATACCTTCTGTACTCCTTTGTACGCTGTAGAGATACCTCCTGTACTCCTTTGTACGCTGTAGAGATACCTTCTGTACTCCTTTGTGCGCTGTAGAGATACCTTCTGTACTCCTTTGTACGCTGTAGAGATACCTCGTGTACTCCTTTATACGTTCTAGAGATACCTCGTGTACTCCTTTGTACGTTCTAGAGATATTTCCTGTACTCCTTTGTGCGCTGTAGAGATACCTTCTGTACTCCTTTGTGCGCTGTAGAGATACCTTCTGTACTCCTTTGTGCGCTGTAGAGATACCTTCTGTACTCCTTTGTACGCTGTAGAGATACCTTCAGTACTCCTTTGTGCGCTGTAGAGATACCTTCTGTACTCCTTTGTACGCTGTAGAGATACCTCGTGTACTCTTTTGTACGTTCTAAAGATACCTCGTGTACTCCTTTGTACGTTCTAGAGATATTTCCTGTACTCCTTTGTGCGCTGTAGAGATACCTTCTGTACTCCTTTGTGCGCTGTAGAGATACCTTCTGTACTCCTTTGTGCGCTGTAGAGATACCTTCTGTACTCCTTTGTGCGCTGTAGAGATACCTTCTGTACTCCTTTGTGCGCTGTAGAGATAATTTCTGTACTCCTTTGTGCGCTGTAGAGATACCTTCTGTACTCCATTGTACGCTGTAGAGATACCTCGTGTACTCCTTTGTACGTTCTAGAGATATTTCCTGTACTCCTTTGTACGTTCTAGAGATATTTCCTGTACTCCTCTGTGCGCTGTAGAGATACCTTCTGTACTCCTTTGTGCGCTGTAGAGATACCTTCTGTACTCCTTTGTGCGCTGTAGAGATACCTTCTGTACTCCTTTGTGCGCTGTAGAGATACCTTCTGTACTCCTTTGTGCGCTGTAGAGATACCTTCTGTACTCCTTTGTGCGCTGTAGAGATACCTTCTGTACTCCTTTGTACGCTGTAGAGATACCTCGTGTACTCCTTTGTACGTTCTAGAGATATTTCCTGTACTCCTTTGTGCGCTGTAGAGATACCTTCTGTACTCCTTTGTGCGCTGTAGAGATACCTTCTGTACTCCTTTGTGCGCTGTAGAGATACCTTCTGTACTCCTTTGTACGCTGTAGAGATACCTTCAGTACTCCTTTGTGCGCTGTAGAGATACCTTCTGTACTCCTTTGTACGCTGTAGAGATACCTCGTGTACTCCTTTGTACGTTCTAAAGATACCTCGTGTACTCCTTTGTACGTTCTAGAGATATTTCCTGTACTCCTTTGTGCGCTGTAGAGATACCTTCTGCACTCCTTTGTGCGCTGTAGAGATACCTTCTGTACTCCTTTGTGCGCTGTAGAGATACCTTCTGTACTCCTTTGTACGCTGTAGAGATACCTTCAGTACTCCTTTGTGCGCTGTAGAGATACCTTCTGTACTCCTTTGTACGCTGTAGAGATACCTCGTGTACTCCTTTGTACGTTCTAAAGATATCCGTGTACTCCTTTGTACGTCCTGGAGATATTTCCTGTACTCCTTTGTGCGCTGTAGAGATACCTTCTGTACACCTTTGTGCGCTGTAGAGATACCTTCTGTACTCCTTTGTGCGCTGTAGAGATACCTTCTGTACTCCTTTGTGCGCTGTAGAGATACCTTCTGTACTCCTTTGTGCGCTGTAGAGATACCTTCTGTACTCCTTTGTGCGCTGTAGAGATACCTTCTGTACTCCTTTGTACGCTGTAGAGATACCTCGTGTACTCCTTTGTACGTTCTAGAGATATTTCCTGTACTCCTTTGTACGTTCTAGAGATATTTCCTGTACTCCTTTGTGCGCTGTAGAGATACCTTCTGTACTCCTTTGTGCGCTGTAGAGATACCTTCTGTACTCCTTTGTGCGCTGTAGAGATACCTTCTGTACTCCTTTGTGCGCTGTAGAGATACCTTCTGTACTCCTTTGTGCGCTGTAGAGATACCTTCTGTACTCCTTTGTGCGCTGTAGAGATACCTTCTGTACTCCTTTGTACGCTGTAGAGATACCTCGTGTACTCCTTTGTACGTTCTAGAGATATTTCCTGTACTCCTTTGTGCGCTGTAGAGATACCTTCTGTACTCCTTTGTGCGCTGTAGAGATACCTTCTGTACTCCTTTGTGCGCTGTAGAGATACCTTCTGTACTCCTTTGTACGCTGTAGAGATACCTTCTGTACTACTTTGTGCGCTGTAGAGATACCTTCTATACTCCTTTGTACGCTGTAGAGATACCTCGTGTACTCCTTTGTACGTTCTAGAGATATTTCCTGTACTCCTCTGTGCGCTGTAGAGATACCTTCTGTACTCCTTTGTGCGCTGTAGAGATACCTTCTGTACTCCTTTGTGCGCTGTAGAGATACTTTCTGTACTCCTTTGTGCGCTGTAGAGATACCTTCTGTACTCCTTTGTGCGCTGTAGAGATACCTTCTGTACTCCTTTGTGCGCTGTAGAGATACCTTCTGTACTCCTTTGTACGCTGTAGAGATACCTCGTGTACTCCTTTGTACGTTCTAGAGATATTTCCTGTACTCCTTTGTGCGCTGTAGAGATACCTTCTGTACTCCTTTGTGCGCTGTAGAGATACCTTCTGTACTCCTTTGTGCGCTGTAGAGATACCTTCTGTACTCCTTTGTGCGCTGTAGAGATACCTTCTGTACTCCTTTGTACGCTGTAGAGATACCTCGTGTACTCCTTTGTACGTTCTAGAGATATTTCCTGTACTCCTTTGTGCGCTGTAGGGATACCTTCTGTACTCCTTTGTGCGCTGTAGAGATACCTTCTGTACTCCTTTGTGCGCTGTAGAGATACCTTCTGTACTCCTTTGTGCGCTGTAGAGATACCTTCTGTACTCCTTTGTGCGCTGTAGAGATACCTTCTGTACTCCTTTGTACGCTGTAGAGATACCTTCTGTACTCCTTTGTGCGCTGTAGAGATACCTTCTGTACTCCTTTGTGCGCTGTAGAGATACCTTCTGTACTCCTTTGTGCGCTGTAGAGATACCTTCTGTACTCCTTTGTGCGCTGTAGAGATACCTTCTGTACTCCTTTGTGCGCTGTAGAGATACCTTCTGTACTCCTTTGTACGCTGTAGAGATACCTCGTGTACTCCTTTGTACGTTCTAGAGATATTTCCTGTACTCCTTTGTACGTTCTAGAGATATTTCCTGTACTCCTTTGTGCGCTGTAGAAATACCTTCTGTACACCTTTGTGCGCTGTAGAGATACCTTCTGTACTCCTTTGTGCGCTGTAGAGATACCTTCTGTACTCCTTTGTGCGCTGTAGAGATACCTTCTGTACTCCTTTGTGCGCTGTAGAGATACCTTCTGTACTCCTTTGTGCGCTGTAGAGATACCTTCTGTACTCCTTTGTACGCTGTAGAGATACCTCGTGTACTCCTTTGTACGTTCTAGAGATATTTCCTGTACTCCTTTGTGCGCTGTAGAGATACCTTCTGTACTCCTTTGTGCGCTGTAGAGATATCTTCTGTACTCCTTTGTGCGCTGTAGAGATACCTTCTGTACTCCTTCTTACGCTGTAGAGAAACCTTCTGTACTCCTTTGTGCGCTGTAGAGATCCCTTCTGTACTCCTTTGTACGCTGTAGAGATTCCTCGTGTACTCCTTTGTACGTTCTAGAGATATTGCCTGTACTCCTTTGTGCGCTGTAGAGATACCTTCTGTACTCCTTTGTGCGGTGTAGAGATACCTTCTGTACTCCTTTGTGCGCTGTAGAGATACCTTCTGTACTCCTTTGTGCGCTGTAGAGATACCTTCTGTACTCCTTTGTGCGCTGTAGAGAGACCTTCTGTACTCCTTTGTGCGCTGTAGAGATACCTTCTGTACTCCTTTGTACGCTGTAAAGATACCTCGTGTACTCCTTTGTACGTTCTAGAGATATTTCCTGTACTCCTTTGTGCGCTGTAGAGATACCTTCTGTACTCCTTTGTGCGCTGTAGAGATACCTTCTGTACTCCTTTGTGCGCTGTAGAGATACCTTCTGTACTCCTTTGTGCGCTGTAGAGATACCTTCTTTACTCCTTTGTGCGCTGTAGAGATACCTTCTGTACTCCTTTGTACGCTGTAGAGATACCTCGTGTATTCCTTTGTACGTTCTAGAGATATTTCCTGTACTCCTTTGTGCGCTGTAGAGATGCCTTCTGTACTCCTTTGTGCGCTGTAGAGATACCTTCTGTACTCCTTTGTGCGCTGTAGAGATACCTTCTGTACTCCTTTGTACGCTGTGGAGATACCTTCTGTACTCCTTTGTGCGCTGTAGAGATACCTTCTGTACTCCATTGTGCGCTGTAGAGATACCTTCTGTACTCCTTTGTGCGCTGTAGAGATACCTTCTGTACTCCTTTGTGCGCTGTAGAGATACCTTCTGTACTCCTTTGTACGCTGTAGAGATACCTCGTGTACTCCTTTGTACGTTCTAGAGATATTTTTTGTACTCCTTTGTACGTTCTAGAGATATTTCCTGTACTCCTTTGTGCGCTGTAGAGATACCTTCTGTACTCCTTTGTGCGCTGTAGAGATACCTTCTGTACTCCTTTGTGCGCTGTAGAGATACCTTCTGTACTCCTTTGTGCGCTGTAGAGATACCTTCTGTACTCCTTTGTGCGCTGTAGAGATACCTTCTGTATTCCTTTGTGCGCTGTAGAGATACCTTCTGTACTCCTTTGTACGCTGTAGAGATACCTCGTGTACTCCTTTGTACGTTCTAGAGATATTTCCTGTACTCCTTTGTGCGCTGTAGAGATACCTTCTGTACTCCTTTGTGCGCTGTAGAGATACCTTCTGTACTCCTTTGTGCGCTGTAGAGATACCTTCTGTACTCCTTTGTACGCTGTAGAGATACCTTCTGTACTCCTTTGTGCGCTGTAGAGATACCTTCTGTACTCCTTTGTACGCTGTAGAGATACCTCGTGTACTCCTTTGTACGTTCTAGAGATATTTCCTGTACTCCTTTGTGCGCTGTAGAGATACCTTCTGTTCTCCTTTGTGCGCTGTAGAGATACCTTCTGTACTCCTTTGTGCGCTGTAGAGATACCTTCTGTACTCCTTTGTGCGCTGTAGAGATACCTTCTGTACTCCTTTGTGCGCTGTAGAGATACCTTCTGTACTCCTTTGTACGCTGTAGAGATACCTCGTGTACTCCTTTGTACGTTCTAGAGATATTTCCTGTACTCCTTTGTGCGCTGTAGAGATACCTTCTGTACTCCTTTGTGCGCTGTAGAGATACCTTCTGTACTCCTTTGTGCGCTGTAGAGATACCTTCTGTACTCCTTTGTGCGCTGTAGAGATACCTTCTGTACTTCTTTGTGCGCTGTAGAGATACCTTCTGTACTCCTTTGTACGCTATAGAGATACCTCGTGTACTCCTCTGTACGTTCTAGAGATATTTCCTGTACTCCTTTGTGCGCTGTAGAGATATCTTCTGTACTCCTTTGTGCGCTGTAGAGATACCTTCTGTACTCCTTTGTGCGCTGTAGAGATTACTTCTGTACTCCTTTGTACGCTGTAGAGATACCTTCTGTACTCCTTTGTGCGCTGTAGAGATACCTTCTGTACTCCTTTGTGCGCTGTAGAGATACCTTCTGTACTCCTTTGTGCGCTGTAGAGATACCTTCTGTACTCCTTTGTACGCTGTAGAGATACCTCGTGTACTCCTTTGTACGTTCTAGAGATATTTTTTGTACTCCTTTGTACGTTCTAGAGATATTTCCTGTACTCCTTTGTGCGCTGTAGAGATACCTTCTGTACTCCTTTGTGCGCTGTAGAGATACCTTCTGTACTCCTTTGTGCGCTGTAGAGATACCTTCTGTACTCCTTTGTGCGCTGTAGAGATACCTTCTGTACTCCTTTGTGCGCTGTAGAGATACCTTCTGTATTCCTTTGTGCGCTGTAGAGATACCTTCTGTACTCCTTTGTACGCTGTAGAGATACCTCGTGTACTCCTTTGTACGTTCTAGAGATATTTCCTGTACTCCTTTGTGCGCTGTAGAGATACCTTCTGTACTCCTTTGTGCGCTGTAGAGATACCTTCTGTACTCTTTTGTGCGCTGTAGAGATACCTTCTGTACTCCTTTGTACGCTGTAGAGATACCTTCTGTACTCCTTTGTGCGCTGTAGAGATACCTTCTGTACTCCTTTGTACGCTGTAGAGATACCTCGTGTACTCCTTTGTACGTTCTAGAGATATTTCCTGTACTCCTTTGTGCGCTGTAGAGATACCTTCTGTACTCCTTTGTGCGCTGTAGAGATACCTTCTGTACTCCTTTGTGCGCTGTAGAGATACCTTCTGTACTCCTTTGTGCGCTGTAGAGATACCTTCTGTACTCCTTTGTGCGCTGTAGAGATACCTTCTGTACTCCTTTGTACGCTGTAGAGATACCTCGTGTACTCCTTTGTACGTTCTAGAGATATTTCCTGTACTCCTTTGTGCGCTGTAGAGATACCTTCTGTACTCCTTTGTGCGCTGTAGAGATACCTTCTGTACTCCTTTGTGCGCTGTAGAGATACCTTCTGTACTCCTTTGTGCGCTGTAGAGATACCTTCTGTACTTCTTTGTGCGCTGTAGAGATACCTTCTGTACTCCTTTGTACGCTATAGAGATACCTCGTGTACTCCTCTGTACGTTCTAGAGATATTTCCTGTACTCCTTTGTGCGCTGTAGAGATATCTTCTGTACTCCTTTGTGCGCTGTAGAGATACCTTCTGTACTCCTTTGTGCGCTGTAGAGATTACTTCTGTACTCCTTTGTACGCTGTAGAGATACCTTCTGTACTCCTTTGTGCGCTGTATATATACCTTCTGTACTCCTTTGTGCGCTGTAGAGATACCTTCTGTACTCCTTTGTGCGCTGTAGAGATACCTTGTGTACTCCTTTGTGCGCTGAAGAGATACGTTCTGTACTCCTTCGTGCGCTTTAGAGATACCTTCTGTACTCCTTTGTGCGCTGTAGAGATACCTTCTGTACTCCTTTGTGCGCTGTAGAGATACCTTCTGTACTCCTTTGTACGCTGTAGAGATACCTCGTGTACTCCTTTGTGCGCTGTAGAGATACCTTCTGTACTCCTTTGTACGCTGTAGAGATACCTCCTGTACTCCTTTGTACGCTGTAGAGATACCTTCTGTACTCCTTTGTGCGCTGTAGAGATACCTTCTGTACTCCTTTGTGCGCTGTAGAGATACCTTCTGTACTCCTTTGTGCGCTGTAGAGATACCTTCTGTACTCCTTTGTACGCTGTAGAGATACCTCGTGTACTCCTTTGTACGTTCTAGAGATATTTCCTGTTCTCCTTTGTGCGCTGTAGAGATGCCTTCTGTACTCCTTTGTGCGCTGTAGAGATACCTTCTGTACTCCTTTGTGCGCTGTAGAGATACCTTCTGTACTCCTTTGTACGCTGTGGAGATACCTTCTGTACTCCTTTGTGCGCTGTAGAGATACCTTCTGTACTCCTTTGTGCGCTGTAGAGATACCTTCTGCACTCCTTTGTGCGCTGTAGAGATACCTTCTGTACTCCTTTGTGCGCTGTAGAGATACCTTCTGTACTCCTTTGTACGCTGTAGAGATACCTCGTGTACTCCTTTGTACGTTCTAGAGATATTTTTTGTACTCCTTTGTACGTTCTAGAGATATTTCCTGTACTCCTTTGTGCGCTGTAGAGATACCTTCTGTACTCCTTTGTGCGCTGTAGAGATACCTTCTGTACTCCTTTGTGCGCTGTAGAGATACCTTCTGTACTCCTTTGTGCGCTGTAGAGATATCTTCTGTACTCCTTTGTGCGCTGTAGAGATACCTTCTGTACTCCTTTGTGCGCTGTAGAGATACCTTCTGTACTCCATTGTACGCTGTAGAGATACCTCGTGTACTCCTTTGTACGTTCTAGAGATATTTCCTGTACTCCTTTGTGCGCTGTAGAGATACCTTCTGTACTCCTTTGTGCGCTGTAGAGATACCTTCTGTACTCCTTTGTGCGCTGTAGAGATACCTTCTGTACTCCTTTGTACGCTGTAGAGATACCTTCTGTACTCCTTTGTGCGCTGTAGAGATACCTTCTGTACTCCTTTGTACGCTGTAGAGATACCTCGTGTACTCCTTTGTACGTTCTAGAGATATTTCCTGTACTCCTTTGTGCGCTGTAGAGATACCTTCTGTACTCCTTTGTGCGCTGTAGAGATACCTTCTGTACTCCTTTGTGCGCTGTAGAGATACCTTCTGTACTCCTTTGTGCGCTGTAGAGATACCTTCTGTACTCCTTTGTGCGCTGTAGAGATACCTTCTGTACTCCTTTGTACGCTGTAGAGATACCTCGTGTACTCCTTTGTACGTTCTAGAGATATTTCCTGTTCTCCTTTGTGCGCTGTAGAGATACCTTCTGTACTCCTTTGTGCGCTGTAGAGATACCTTCTGTACTCCTTTGTGCGTTGTAGAGATACCTTCTGTACTCCTTTGTGCGCTGTAGAGATACCTTCTGTACTTCTTTGTGCGCTGTAGAGATACCTTCTGTACTCCTTTGTACGCTGTACAGATACCTCGTGTACTCCTCTGTACGTTCTAGAGATATTTCCTGTACTCCTTTGTGCGCTGTAGAGATATCTTCTGTACTCCTTTGTGCGCTGTAGAGATACCTTCTGTACTCCTTTGTGCGCTGTAGAGATTACTTCTGTACTCCTTTGTACGCTGTAGAGATACCTTCTGTACTCCTTTGTGCGCTGTATATATACCTTCTGTACTCCTTTGTGCGCTGTAGAGATACCTTCTGTACTCCTTTGTGCGCTGTAGAGATACCTTGTGTACTCCTTTGTGCGCTGAAGAGATACGTTCTGTACTCCTTCGTGCGCTGTAGAGATACCTTCTGTACTCCTTTGTGCGCTGTAGAAATACCTTCTGTACTCCTTTGTGCGCTGTAGAGATACCTCGTGTACTCCTTTGTGCGCTGTAGAGATACCTTCTGTACTCCTTTGTACGCTGTAGAGATACCTCCTGTACTCCTTTGTACGCTGTAGAGATACCTTCTGTACTCCTTTGTGCGCTGTAGAGATACCTTCTGTACTCCTTTGTACGCTGTAGAGATACCTCGTGTACTCCTTCATACGTTCTAGAGATACCTCGTGTACTCCTTTGTACGTTCTAGAGATATTTCCTGTACTCCTTTGTGCGCTGTAGAAATACCTTCTGTACTCCTTTGTGCGCTGTAGAGATACCTTCTGTACTCCTTTGTGTGCTGTAGAGATACCTTCTGTACTCCTTTGTACGCTGTAGAGATACCTTCAGTACTCCTTTGTGCGCTGTAGAGATACCTTCTGTACTCCTTTGTACGCTGTAGAGATACCTCGTGTACTCCTTTGTACGTTCTAAAGATACCTCGTGTACTCCTTTGTACGTTCTAGAGATATTTCCTGTACTCCTTTGTGCGCTGTAGAGATACCTTCTGTACTCCTTTGTGCGCTGTAGAGATACCTTCTGTACTCCTTTGTGCGCTGTAGAGATACCTTCTGTACTCCTTTGTGCGCTGTAAAGATACCTTCTGTACTCTTTTGTACGCTGTAGAGATACATCGTGTACTCCTTTGTACGTTCTAGAGATATTTCCTGTTCTCCTTTGTGCGCTGTAGAGATGCCTTCTGTACTCCTTTGTGCGCTGTAGAGATACTTTCTGTACTCCTTTGTGCGCTGTAGAGATACCTTCTGTACTCCTTTGTACGCTGTGGAGATACCTTCTGTACTCCTTTGTGCGCTGTAGAGATACCTTCTGTACTCCTTTGTACGCTGTAGAGATACCTTCTGTACTCCTTTGTGCGCTGTAGAGATACCTTCTGTACTCCTTTGTACGCTGTAGAGATACCTCGTGTACTCCTTTGTACGTTCTAGAGATATTTCCTGTACTCCTTTGTGCGCTGTAGAGATACCTTCTGTACTCCTTTGTGCGCTGTAGAGATACCTTCTGTACTCCTTTGTGCGCTGTAGAGATACCTTCTGTACTCCTTTGTGCGCTGTAGAGATACCTTCTGTACTCCTTTGTGCGCTGTAGAGATACCTTCTGTACTCCTTTGTACGCTGTAGAGATACCTCGTGTACTCCTTTGTACGTTCTAGAGATATTTCCTGTACTCCTTTGTGCGCTGTAGAGATACCTTCTGTACTTCTTTGTGCGCTGTAGAGATACCTTCTGTACTCCTTTGTGCGCTGTAGAGATACCTTCTGTACTCCTTTGTGCGCTGTAGAGATACCTTCTGTACTTCTTTGTGCGCTGTAGAGATACCTTCTGTACTCCTTTGTACGCTATAGAGATACCTCGTGTACTCCTCTGTACGTTCTAGAGATATTTCCTGTACTCCTTTGTGCGCTGTAGAGATATCTTCTGTACTCCTTTGTGCGCTGTAGAGATACCTTCTGTACTCCTTTGTGCGCTGTAGAGATTACTTCTGTACTCCTTTGTACGCTGTAGAGATACCTTCTGTACTCCTTTGTGCGCTGTATATATACCTTCTGTACTCCTTTGTGCGCTGTAGAGATACCTTCTGTACTCCTTTGTGCGCTGTAGAGATACCTTGTGTACTCCTTTGTGCGCTGCAGAGATACGTTCTGTACTCCTTCGTGCGCTTTAGAGATACCTTCTGTACTCCTTTGTGCGCTGTAGAGATACCTTCTGTACTCCTTTGTGCGCTGTAGAGATACCTTCTGTACTCCTTTGTACGCTGTAGAGATACCTCGTGTACTCCTTTGTGCGCTGTAGAGATACCTTCTGTACTCCTTTGTACGCTGTAGAGATACCTCCTGTACTCCTTTGTACGCTGTAGAGATACCTTCTGTACTCCTTTGTGCGCTGTAGAGATACCTTCTGTACTCCTTTGTGCGCTGTAGAGATACCTTCTGTACTCCTTTGTGCGCTGTAGAGATACCTTCTGTACTCCTTTGTACGCTGTAGAGATACCTCGTGTACTCCTTTGTACGTTCTAGAGATATTTCCTGTTCTCCTTTGTGCGCTGTAGAGATGCCTTCTGTACTCCTTTGTGCGCTGTAGAGATACCTTCTGTACTCCTTTGTGCGCTGTAGAGATACCTTCTGTACTCCTTTGTACGCTGTGGAGATACCTTCTGTACTCCTTTGTGCGCTGTAGAGATACCTTCTGTACTCCTTTGTGCGCTGTAGAGATACCTTCTGCACTCCTTTGTGCGCTGTAGAGATACCTTCTGTACTCCTTTGTGCGCTGTAGAGATACCTTCTGTACTCCTTTGTACGCTGTAGAGATACCTCGTGTACTCCTTTGTACGTTCTAGAGATATTTTTTGTACTCCTTTGTACGTTCTAGAGATATTTCCTGTACTCCTTTGTGCGCTGTAGAGATACCTTCTGTACTCCTTTGTGCGCTGTAGAGATACCTTCTGTACTCCTTTGTGCGCTGTAGAGATACCTTCTGTACTCCTTTGTGCGCTGTAGAGATATCTTCTGTACTCCTTTGTGCGCTGTAGAGATACCTTCTGTACTCCTTTGTGCGCTGTAGAGATACCTTCTGTACTCCATTGTACGCTGTAGAGATACCTCGTGTACTCCTTTGTACGTTCTAGAGATATTTCCTGTACTCCTTTGTGCGCTGTAGAGATACCTTCTGTACTCCTTTGTGCGCTGTAGAGATATCTTCTGTACTCCTTTGTGCGCTGTAGAGATACCTTCTGTACTCCTTTGTACGCTGTAGAGATACCTTCTGTACTCCTTTGTGCGCTGTAGAGATACCTTCTGTACTCCTTTGTACGCTGTAGAGATACCTCGTGTACTCCTTTGTACGTTCTAGAGATATTTCCTGTACTCCTTTGTGCGCTGTAGAGATACCTTCTGTACTCCTTTGTGCGCTGTAGAGATACCTTCTGTACTCCTTTGTGCGCTGTAGAGATACCTTCTGTACTCCTTTGTGCGCTGTAGAGATACCTTCTGTACTCCTTTGTGCGCTGTAGAGATACCTTCTGTACTCCTTTGTACGCTGTAGAGATACCTCGTGTACTCCTTTGTACGTTCTAGAGATATTTCCTGTTCTCCTTTGTGCGCTGTAGAGATACCTTCTGTACTCCTTTGTGCGCTGTAGAGATACCTTCTGTACTCCTTTGTGCGCTGTAGAGATACCTTCTGTACTCCTTTGTGCGCTGTAGAGATACCTTCTGTACTTCTTTGTGCGCTGTAGAGATACCTTCTGTACTCCTTTGTACGCTGTACAGATACCTCGTGTACTCCTCTGTACGTTCTAGAGATATTTCCTGTACTCCTTTGTGCGCTGTAGAGATATCTTCTGTACTCCTTTGTGCGCTGTAGAGATACCTTCTGTACTCCTTTGTGCGCTGTAGAGATTACTTCTGTACTCCTTTGTACGCTGTAGAGATACCTTCTGTACTCCTTTGTGCGCTGTATATATACCTTCTGTACTCCTTTGTGCGCTGTAGAGATACCTTCTGTACTCCTTTGTGCGCTGTAGAGATACCTTGTGTACTCCTTTGTGCGCTGAAGAGATACGTTCTGTACTCCTTCGTGCGCTGTAGAGATACCTCGTGTACTCCTTTGTGCGCTGTAGAGATACCTTCTGTACTCCTTTGTACGCTGTAGAGATACCTCCTGTACTCCTTTGTACGCAGTAGAGATACCTTCTGTACTCCTTTGTGCGCTGTAGAGATACCTTCTGTACTCCTTTGTACGCTGTAGAGATACCTCGTGTACTCCTTCATACGTTCTAGAGATACCTCGTGTACTCCTTTGTACGTTCTAGAGATATTTCCTGTACTCCGTTGTGCGCTGTAGAAATACCTTCTGTACTCCTTTGTGCGCTGTAGAGATACCTTCTGTACTCCTTTGTGCGCTGTAGAGATACCTTCTGTACTCCTTTGTACGCTGTAGAGATACCTTCAGTACTCCTTTGTGCGCTGTAGAGATACCTTCTGTACTCCTTTGTACGCTGTAGAGATACCTCGTGTACTCCTTTGTACGTTCTAAAGATACCTCGTGTACTCCTTTGTACGTTCTAGAGATATTTCCTGTACTCCTTTGTGCGCTGTAGAGATACCTTCTGTACTCCTTTGTGCGCTGTAGAGATACCTTCTGTACTCCTTTGTGCGCTGTAGAGATACCTTCTGTACTCCTTTGTGCGCTGTAAAGATACCTTCTGTACTCCTTTGTGCGCTGTAGAGATATTTTCTGTACTCCTTTGTGCGCTGTAGAGATACCTTCTGTACTCCATTGTACGCTGTAGAGATACCTCGTGTACTCCTTTGTACGTTCTAGAGATATTTCCTGTACTCCTCTGTACGTTCTAGAGATATTTCCTGTACTCCTTTGTGCGCTGTAGAGATACCTTCTGTACTCCTTTGTGCGCTGTAGAGATACCTTCTGTACTCCTTTGTGCGCTGTAGAGATGCCTTCTGTACTCCTTTGTGCGCTGTAGAGATACCTTCTGTACTCCTTTGTGCGCTGTAGAGATACCTTCTGTACTCCTTTGTGCGCTGTAGAGATACCTTCTGTACTCCTTTGTACGCTGTAGAGATACCTCGTGTACTCCTTTGTACGTTCTAGAGATATTTCCTGTACTCCTTTGTGCGCTGTAGAGATACCTTCTGTACTCCTTTGTGCGCTGTAGAGATACCTTCTGTACTCCATTGTGCGCTGTAGAGATACCTTCTGTACTCCTTTGTACGCTGTAGAGATACCTTCAGTACTCCTTTGTGCGCTGTAGAGATACCTTCTGTACTCCTTTGTACGCTGTAGAGATACCTCGTGTACTCCTTTGTACGTTCTAAAGATACCTCGTGTACTCCTTTGTACGTTCTAGAGATATTTCCTGTACTCCTTTGTGCGCTGTAGAGATACCTTCTGCACTCCTTTGTGCGCTGTCGAGATACCTTCTGTACTCCTTTGTGCGCTGTAGAGATACCTTCTGTACTCCTTTGTACGCTGTAGAGATACCTTCAGTACTCCTTTGTGCGCTGTAGAGATACCTTCTGTACTCCTTTGTACGCTGTAGAGATACCTCGTGTACTCCTTTGTACGTTCTAAAGATACTTCGTGTACTCCTTTGTACGTTCTAGAGATATTTCCTGTACTCCTTTGTGCGCTGTAGAGATACCTTCTGTACTCCTTTGTGCGCTGTAGAGATACCTTCTGTACTCCTTTGTGCGCTGTAGAGATACCTTCTGTACTCCTTTGTGCGCTGTAGAGATACCTTCTGTACTCCTTTGTGCGCTGTAGAGATACCTTCTGTACTCCTTTGTGCGCTGTAGAGATACCTTCTGTACTCCTTTGTACGCTGTAGAGATACCTCGTGTACTCCTTTGTACGTTCTAGAGATATTTCCTGTACTCCTTTGTACGTTCTAGAGATATTTCCTGTACTCCTTTGTGCGCTGTAGAGATACCTTCTGTACTCCTTTGTGCGCTGTAGAGATACCTTCTGTACTCCTTTGTGCGCTGTAGAGATACCTTCTGTACTCCTTTGTGCGCTGTAGAGATACCTTCTGTACTCCTTTGTGCGCTGTAGAGATACCTTCTGTACTCCTTTGTGCGCTGTAGAGATACCTTCTGTACTCCTTTGTACGCTGTAGAGATACCTCGTGTACTCCTTTGTACGTTCTAGAGATATTTCCTGTACTCCTTTGTGCGCTGTAGAGATACCTTCTGTACTCCTTTGTGCGCTGTAGAGATACCTTCTGTACTCCTTTGTGCGCTGTAGAGATACCTTCTGTACTCCTTTGTACGCTGTAGAGATACCTTCTGTACTCCTTTGTGCGCTGTAGAGATACCTTCTATACTCCTTTGTACGCTGTAGAGATACCTCGTGTACTCCTTTGTACGTTCTAGAGATATTTCCTGTACTCCTTTGTGCGCTGTAGAGATACCTTCTGTACTCCTTTGTGCGCTGTAGAGATACCTTCTGTACTCCTTTGTGCGCTGTAGAGATACTTTCTGTACTCCTTTGTGCGCTGTAGAGATACCTTCTGTACTCCTTTGTGCGCTGTAGAGATACCTTCTGTACTCCTTTGTGCGCTGTAGAGATACCTTCTGTACTCCTTTGTACGCTGTAGAGATACCTCGTGTACTCCTTTGTACGTTTTAGAGATATTTCCTGTACTCCTTTGTGCGCTGTAGAGATACCTTCTGTACTCCTTTGTGCGCTGTAGAGATACCTTCTGTACTCCTTTGTGCGCTGTAGAGATACCTTCTGTACTCCTTTGTGCGCTGTAGAGATACCTTCTGTACTCCTTTGTACGCTGTAGAGATACCTCGTGTACTCCTTTGTACGTTCTAGAGATATTTCCTGTACTCCTTTGTGCGCTGTAGAGATACCTTCTGTACTCCTTTGTGCGCTGTAGAGATACCTTCTGTACTCCTTTGTGCGCTGTAGAGATACCTTCTGTACTCCTTTGTGCGCTGTAGAGATACCTTCTGTACTCCTTTGTGCGCTGTAGAGATACCTTCTGTACTCCTTTGTACGCTGTAGAGATACCTCGTGTACTCCTTTGTACGTTCTAGAGATATTTCCTGTACTCCTTTGTGCGCTGTAGAGATACCTTCTGTACTCCTTTGTGCGCTGTAGGGATACCTTCTGTACTCCTTTGTACGCTGTAGAGATACCTCGTGTACTCCTTTGTACGTTCTAGAGATATTTCCTGTACTCCGTTGTGCGCTGTAGAGATACCTTCTGTACTCCTTTGTGCGCTGTAGAGATACCTTCTGTACTCCTTTGTGCGCTGTAGAGATACCTTCTGTACTCCTTTGTGCGCTGTAGAGATACCTTCTGTACTCCTTTGTGCGCTGTAGAGATACCTTCTGTACTCCTTTGTACGCTGTAGAGATACCTCGTGTACTCCTTTGTACGTTCTAGAGATATTTCCTGTACTCCTTTGTGCGCTGTAGAGATACCTTCTGTACTCCTTTGTGCGCTGTAGAGATACCTTCTGTACTCCTTTGTGCGCTGTAGAGGTACCTTCTGTACTCCTTTGTACGCTGTAGAGATACCTTCTGTACTCCTTTGTGCGCTGTAGAGATACCTTCTGTACTCCTTTGTACGCTGTTGAGATACCTCGTGTACTCCTTTGTACGTTCTAGAGATATTTCCTGTACTCCTTTGTGCGCTGTAGAAATACCTTCTGTACTCCTTTGTGCGCTGTAGAGATACCTTCTGTACTCCTTTGTGCACTGTAGAGATACCTTCTGTACTCCTTTGTGCGCTGTAGAGATACCTTCTGTACTCCTTTGTGCGCTGTAAAGATACCTTCTGTACTCCTTTGTGCGCTGTAGAGATATTTTCTGTACTCCTTTGTGCGCTGTAGAGATACCTTCTGTACTCCATTGTACGCTGTAGAGATACCTCGTGTACTCCTTTGTACGTTCTAGAGATATTTCCTGTACTCCTTTGTACGTTCTAGAGTTATTTCCTGTACTCCTTTGTGCGCTGTAGAGATACCTTCTGTACTCCTTTGTGCGCTGTAGAGATACCTTCTGTACTCCTTTGTGCGCTGTAGAGATGCCTTCTGTACTCCTTTGTGCGCTGTAGAGATACCTTCTGTACTCCTTTGTGCGCTGTAGAGATACCTTCTGTACTCCTTTGTGCGCTGTAGAGATACCTTCTGTACTCCTTTGTACGCTGTAGAGATACCTCGTGTACTCCTTTGTACGTTCTAGAGATATTTCCTGTACTCCTTTGTGCGCTGTAGAGATACCTTCTGTACTCCTTTGTGCGCTGTAGAGATACCTTCTGTACTCCATTGTGCGCTGTAGAGATACCTTCTGTACTCCTTTGTACGCTGTAGAGATACCTTCAGTACTCCTTTGTGCGCTGTAGAGATACCTTCTGTACTCCTTTGTACGCTGTAGAGATACCTCGTGTACTCCTTTGTACGTTCTAAAGATACCTCGTGTACTCCTTTGTACGTTCTAGAGATATTTCCTGTACTCCTTTGTGCGCTGTAGAGATACCTTCTGCACTCCTTTGTGCGCTGTCGAGATACCTTCTGTACTCCTTTGTGCGCTGTAGAGATACCTTCTGTACTCCTTTGTACGCTGTAGAGATACCTTCAGTACTCCTTTGTGCGCTGTAGAGATACCTTTTGTACTCCTTTGTACGCTGTAGAGATACCTCGTGTACTCCTTTGTACGTTCTAAAGATACTTCGTGTACTCCTTTGTACGTTCTAGAGATATTTCCTGTACTCCTTTGTGCGCTGTAGAGATACCTTCTGTATTCCTTTGTGCGCTGTAGAGATACCTTCTGTACTCCTTTGTGCGCTGTAGAGATACCTTCTGTACTCCTTTGTGCGCTGTAGAGATACCTTCTGTACTCCTTTGTGCGCTGTAGAGATACCTTCTGTACTCCTTTGTGCGCTGTAGAGATACCTTCTGTACTCCTTTGTACGCTGTAGAGATACCTCGTGTACTCCTTTGTACGTTCTAGAGATATTTCCTGTACTCCTTTGTACGTTCTAGAGATATTTCCTGTACTCCTTTGTGCGCTGTAGAGATACCTTCTGTACTCCTTTGTGCGCTGTAGAGATACCTTCTGTACTCCTTTGTGCGCTGTAGAGATACCTTCTGTACTCCTTTGTGCGCTGTAGAGATACCTTCTGTACTCCTTTGTGCGCTGTAGAGATACCTTCTGTACTCCTTTGTGCGCTGTAGAGATACCTTCTGTACTCCTTTGTACGCTGTAGAGATACCTCGTGTACTCCTTTGTACGTTCTAGAGATATTTCCTGTACTCCTTTGTGCGCTGTAGAGATACCTTCTGTACTCCTTTGTGCGCTGTAGAGATACCTTCTGTACTCCTTTGTGCGCTGTAGAGATACCTTCTGTACTCCTTTGTACGCTGTAGAGATACCTTCTGTACTCCTTTGTGCGCTGTAGAGATACCTTCTATACTCCTTTGTACGCTGTAGAGATACCTCGTGTACTCCTTTGTACGTTCTAGAGATATTTCCTGTACTCCTTTGTGCGCTGTAGAGATACCTTCTGTACTCCTTTGTGCGCTGTAGAGATACCTTCTGTACTCCTTTGTGCGCTGTAGAGATACTTTCTGTACTCCTTTGTGCGCTGTAGAGATACCTTCTGTACTCCTTTGTGCGCTGTAGAGATACCTTCTGTACTCCTTTGTGCGCTGTAGAGATACCTTCTGTACTCCTTTGTACGCTGTAGAGATACCTCGTGTACTCCTTTGTACGTTTTAGAGATATTTCCTGTACTCCTTTGTGCGCTGTAGAGATACCTTCTGTACTCCTTTGTGCGCTGTAGAGATACCTTCTGTACTCCTTTGTGCGCTGTAGAGATACCTTCTGTACTCCTTTGTGCGCTGTAGAGATACCTTCTGTACTCCTTTGTACGCTGTAGAGATACCTCGTGTACTCCTTTGTACGTTCTAGAGATATTTCCTGTACTCCTTTGTGCGCTGTAGAGATACCTTCTGTACTCCTTTGTGCGCTGTAGAGATACCTTCTGTACTCCTTTGTGCGCTGTAGAGATACCTTCTGTACTCCTTTGTGCGCTGTAGAGATACCTTCTGTACTCCTTTGTGCGCTGTAGAGATACCTTCTGTACTCCTTTGTACGCTGTAGAGATACCTCGTGTACTCCTTTGTACGTTCTAGAGATATTTCCTGTACTCCTTTGTGCGCTGTAGAGATACCTTCTGTACTCCTTTGTGCGCTGTAGGGATACCTTCTGTACTCCTTTGTACGCTGTAGAGATACCTCGTGTACTCCTTTGTACGTTCTAGAGATATTTCCTGTACTCCGTTGTGCGCTGTAGAGATACCTTCTGTACTCCTTTGTGCGCTGTAGAGATACCTTCTGTACTCCTTTGTGCGCTGTAGAGATACCTTCTGTACTCCTTTGTGCGCTGTAGAGATACCTTCTGTACTCCTTTGTGCGCTGTAGAGATACCTTCTGTACTCCTTTGTACGCTGTAGAGATACCTCGTGTACTCCTTTGTACGTTCTAGAGATATTTCCTGTACTCCTTTGTGCGCTGTAGAGATACCTTCTGTACTCCTTTGTGCGCTGTAGAGATACCTTCTGTACTCCTTTGTGCGCTGTAGAGGTACCTTCTGTACTCCTTTGTACGCTGTAGAGATACCTTCTGTACTCCTTTGTGCGCTGTAGAGATACCTTCTGTACTCCTTTGTACGCTGTTGAGATACCTCGTGTACTCCTTTGTACGTTCTAGAGATATTTCCTGTACTCCTTTGTGCGCTGTAGAAATACCTTCTGTACTCCTTTGTGCGGTGTAGAGATACCTTCTGTACTCCTTTGTGCACTGTAGAGATACCTTCTGTACTCCTTTGTGCGCTGTAGAGATACCTTCTGTACTCCTTTGTACGCTGTAGAGATACCTCGTGTACTCCTTTGTACGTTCTAGAGATATTTCCTGTACTCCTTTGTGCGCTGTAGAGATACCTTCTGTACTCCTTTGTGCGCTGTAGAGATACCTTCTGTACTCCTTTGTGCGCTGTAGAGATACCTTCTGTACTCCTTTGTGCGCTGTAGAGATACCTTCTGTACTCCTTTGTGCGCTGTAGAGATACCTTCTGTACTCCTTTGTACGCTGTAGAGATACCTCGTGTACTCCTTTGTACGTTCAAGAGATATTTCCTGTACTCCTTTGTGCGCTGTAGAGATACCTTCTGTACTCCTTTGTGCACTGTAGAGATACCTTCTGTACTCCTTTGTGCGCTGTAGAGATACCTTCTGTACTCCTTTGTACGCTGTAGAGATACCTTCTGTACTCCTTTGTGCGCTGTAGAGATACCTTCTGTACTCCTTTGTGCGCTGTAGAGATACCTTCTGTAATCCTTTGTGCGCTGTAGAGATACCTTCTGTACTCCTTTGTACGCTGTAGAGATACCTTCTGTACTCCTTTGTGCGCTGTAGAGATACCTTCTGTACTCCTTTGTGCGCTGTAGAGATACCTTCTGTACTCCTTTGTGCGCTGTAGAGATACCTTCTTTACTCCTTTGTGCGCTGTAGAGATACCTTCTGTACTCCTTTGTACGCTGTAGAGATACCTCGTGTACTCCTTTGTACGTTCTAGAGATATTCCCTGTACTCCTTTGTGCGCTGTAGAGATACCTTCTGTACTCCTTTGTGCGCTGTAGAGATACCTTCTGTACTCCTTTGTGCGCTGTAGAGATACCTTCTGTACTCCTTTGTACGCTGTAGAGATACCTTCTGTACTCCTTTGTGCGCTGTAGAGATACCTTCTGTACTCCTTTGTACGCTGTAGAGATACCTCGTGTACTCCTTTGTACGTTCTAGAGATATTTCCTGTACTCCTTTGTGCGCTGTAGAGATACCTTCTGTACTCCTTTGTGCGCTGTAGAGATACCTTCTGTACTCCTTTGTGCGCTGTAGAGATACCTTCTGTACTCCTTTGTGCGCTGTAGAGATACCTTCTGT
Organism: Morinoia aosen; assembly: GCA_030386875.1. Taxonomy (NCBI): domain Eukaryota; kingdom Metazoa; phylum Arthropoda; class Malacostraca; order Amphipoda; family Talitridae; genus Morinoia; species Morinoia aosen. The sequence continues at coordinate 20,639,381 of JASJYW010000027.1, read as the reverse complement.
ACTCCTTTGTGCGCTGTAGAGATACCTTCTGTACTCCTTTGTGCGCTGTAGAGATACCTTCTGTACTCCTTTGTATGCTGTAGAGATACCTCGTGTACTCCTTTGTACGTACTAGAGATATTTCCTGTACTCCTTTGTGCGCTGTAGAGATACCTTCTGTACTCCTTTGTGCGCTGTAGAGATACCTTCTGTACTCCTTTGTGCACTGAAGAGATACCTTCTGTACTCCTTTGTGCGCTGTAGAGATACCTTCTGTACTCCTTTGTACGCTGTAGAGATACCTCGTGTACTCCTTTGTACGTTCTAGAGATATTTCCTGTACTCCGTTGTGCGCTGTAGAGATACCTTCTGTACTCCTTTGTGCGCTGTAGAGATACCTTTTGTACTCCTTTGTGCGCTGTAGAGATACCTTCTGTACTCCTTTGTGCGCTGTAGAGATACCTTCTGTACTCCTTTGTGCGCTGTAGAGATACCTTCTGTACTCCTTTGTACGCTGTAGAGATACCTCGTGTACTCCTTTGTACGTTCTAGAGATATTTCCTGTACTCCTTTGTGCGCTGTAGAGATACCTTCTGTACTCATTTGTGCGCTGTAGAGATACCTTCTGTACTCCTTTGTGCGCTGTAGAGATACCTTTTGTACTCCTTTGTACGCTGTAGAGATACCTTCTGTACTCCTTTGTGCGCTGTAGAGATACCTTCTGTACTCCTTCGTACGCTGTTGAGATACCTCGTGTACTCCTTTGTACGTTCTAGAGATATTTCCTGTACTCCTTTGTGCGCTGTAGAGATACCTTCTGTACTCCTTTGTGCGCTGTAGAGATACCTTCTGTACTCCTTTGTGCACTGTAGAGATACCTTCTGTACTCCTTTGTGCGCTGTAGAGATACCTTCTGTACTCCTTTGTGCGCTGTAGAGATACCTTCTGTACTCCTTTGTGCGCTGTAGAGATACCTTCTGTACTCCTTTGTACGCTGTAGAGATACCTCGTGTACTCCTTTGTACGTTCTAGAGATATTTCCTGTACTCCTTTGTGCGCTGTAGAGATACCTTCTGTACTCCTTTGTGCGCTGTAGAGATACCTTCTGTACTCCTTTGTGCGCTGTAGAGATACCTTCTGTACTCCTTTGTGCGCTGTAGAGATACCTTCTGTACTCCTTTGTGCGCTGTAGAGATACCTTCTGTACTCCTTTGTGCGCTGTAGAGATACCTTCTGTACTCCTTTGTGCGCTGTAGAGATACCTTCTGTACTCCTTTGTACGCTGTAGAGATACCTCGTGTACTCCTTTGTACGTTCTAGAGATATTTCCTGTACTCCTTTGTGTGCTGTAGAGATACCTTCTGTACTCCTTTGTGCACTGTAGAGATACCTTCTGTACTCCTTTGTGCGCTGTAGAGATACCTTCTGTACTCCTTTGTACGCTGTAGAGATACCTTCTGTACTCCTTTGTGCGCTGTAGAGATACCTTCTGTACTCCTTTGTGCGCTGTAGAGATACCTTCTGTAATCCTTTGTGCGCTGTAGAGATACCTTCTGTACTCCTTTGTACGCTGTAGAGATACCTTCTGTACTCCTTTGTGCGCTGTAGAGATACCTTCTGTACTCCTTTGTGCGCTGTAGAGATACCTTCTGTACTCCTTTGTGCGCTGTAGAGATACCTTCTGTACTCCTTTGTGCGCTGTAGAGATACCTTCTGTACTCCTTTGTCCGCTGTAGAGATACCTCGTGTACTCATTTGTACGTTCTAATGATATTTCCTGTACTCCTTTGTGCGCTGTAGAGATACCTTCTGTACTCCTTTGTGCGCTGTAGAGATACCTTCTGTACTCCTTTGTGCGCTGTAGAGATACCTTCTGTACTCCTTTGTACGCTGTAGAGATACCTTCAGTACTCCTTTGTGCGCTGTAGAGATACCTTCTGTACTCCTTTGTACGCTGTAGAGATACCTCGTGTACTCCTTTGTACGTTCTAAAGATACTTCGTGTACTCCTTTGTACGTTCTAGAGATATTTCCTGTACTCCTTTGTGCGCTGTAGAGATACCTTCTGTACTCCTTTGTGCGCTGTAGAGATACCTTCTGTACTCCTTTGTGCGCTGTAGAGATACTTTCTGTACTCCTTTGCGCGCTGTAGAGATACCTTCTGTACTCCTTTGTGCGCTGTAGAGATACCTTCTGTACTCCTTTGTGCGCTGTAGAGATACCTTCTGTACTCCTTTGTACGCTGTAGAGATACCTCGTGTACTCCTTTGTACGTTTTAGAGATATTTCCTGTACTCCTTTGTGCGCTGTAGAGATACCTTCTGTACTCCTTTGTGCGCTGTAGAGATACCTTCTGTACTCCTTTGTGCGCTGTAGAGATACCTTCTGTACTCCTTTGTGCGCTGTAGAGATACCTTCTGTACTCCTTTGTACGCTGTAGAGATACCTCGTGTACTTCTTTGTACGTTCTAGAGATATTTCCTGTACTCCTTTGTGCGCTGTAGAGATACCTTCTGTACTCCTTTGTGCGCTGTAGAGATACCTTCTGTACTCCTTTGTGCGCTGTAGAGATACCTTCTGTACTCCTTTGTGCGCTGTAGAGATACCTTCTGTACTCCTTTGTGCGCTGTAGAGATACCTTCTGTACTCCTTTGTACGCTGTAGAGATACCTCGTGTACTCCTTTGTACGTTCTAGAGATATTTCCTGTACTCCTTTGTGCGCTGTAGAGATACCTTCTGTACTCCTTTGTGCGCTGTAGGGATACCTTCTGTACTCCTTTGTACGCTGTAGAGATACCTCGTGTACTCCTTTGTACGTTCTAGAGATATTTCCTGTACTCCGTTGTGCGCTGTAGAGATACCTTCTGTACTCCTTTGTGCGCTGTAGAGATACCTTCTGTACTCCTTTGTGCGCTGTAGAGATACCTTCTGTACTCCTTTGTGCGCTGTAGAGATACCTTCTGTACTCCTTTGTGCGCTGTAGAGATACCTTCTGTACTCCTTTGTACGCTGTAGAGATACCTCGTGTACTCCTTTGTACGTTCTAGAGATATTTCCTGTACTCCTTTGTGCGCTGTAGAGATACCTTCTGTACTCCTTTGTGCGCTGTAGAGATACCTTCTGTACTCCTTTGTGCGCTGTAGAGATACCTTCTGTACTCCTTTGTACGCTGTAGAGATACCTTCTGTACTTCTTTGTGCGCTGTAGAGATACCTTCTATACTCCTTTGTACGCTGTAGAGATACCTCGTGTACTCCTTTGTACGTTCTAGAGATATTTCCTGTACTCCTTTGTGCGCTGTAGAGATACCTTCTGTACTCCTTTGTGCGCTGTAGAGATACCTTCTGTACTCCTTTGTGCGCTGTAGAGATACTTTCTGTACTCCTTTGTGCGCTGTAGAGATACCTTCTGTACTCTTTTGTGCGCTGTAGAGATACCTTCTGTACTCCTTTGTGCGCTGTAGAGATACCTTCTGTACTCCTTTGTACGCTGTAGAGATACCTCGTGTACTCCTTTGTACGTTTTAGAGATATTTCCTGTACTCCTTTGTGCGCTGTAGAGATACCTTCTGTACTCCTTTGTGCGCTGTAGAGATACCTTCTGTACTTCTTTGTGCGCTGTAGAGATACCTTCTGTACTCCTTTGTGCGCTGTAGAGATACCTTCTGTACTCCTTTGTACGCTGTAGAGATACCTCGTGTACTCCTTTGTACGTTCTAGAGATATTTCCTGTACTCCTTTGTGCGCTGTAGAGATACCTTCTGTACTCCTTTGTGCGCTGTAGAGATACCTTCTGTACTCCTTTGTGCGCTGTAGAGATACCTTCTGTACTCCTTTGTGCGCTGTAGAGATACCTTCTGTACTCCTTTGTGCGCTGTAGAGATACCTTCTGTACTCCTTTGTACGCTGTAGAGATACCTCGTGTACTCCTTTGTACGTTCTAGAGATATTTCCTGTACTCCTTTGTGCGCTGTAGAGATACCTTCTGTACTCCTTTGTGCGCTGTAGGGATACCTTCTGTACTCCTTTGTACGCTGTAGAGATACCTCGTGTACTCCTTTGTACGTTCTAGAGATATTTCCTGTACTCCGTTGTGCGCTGTAGAGATACCTTCTGTACTCCTTTGTGCGCTGTAGAGATACCTTCTGTACTCCTTTGTGCGCTGTAGAGATACCTTCTGTACTCCTTTGTGCGCTGTAGAGATACCTTCTGTACTCCTTTGTGCGCTGTAGAGATACCTTCTGTACTCCTTTGTACGCTGTAGAGATACCTCGTGTACTCCTTTGTACGTTCTAGAGATATTTCCTGTACTCCTTTGTGCGCTGTAGAGATACCTTCTGTACTCCTTTGTGCGCTGTAGAGATACCTTCTGTACTCCTTTGTGCGCTGTAGAGGTACCTTCTGTACTCCTTTGTACGCTGTAGAGATACCTTCTGTACTCCTTTGTGCGCTGTAGAGATACCTTCTGTACTCCTTTGTACGCTGTTGAGATACCTCGTGTACTCCTTTGTACGTTCTAGAGATATTTCCTGTACTCCTTTGTGCGCTGTAGAAATACCTTCTGTACTCCTTTGTGCGCTGTAGAGATACCTTCTGTACTCCTTTGTGCACTGTAGAGATACCTCGTGTACTCCTTTGTACGTTCTAGAGATATTTCCTGTACTCCTTTGTACGTTCTAGAGATATTTCCTGTACTCCTTTGTGCGCTGTAGAGATACCTTCTGTACTCCTTTGTGCGCTGTAGAGATACCTTCTGTACTCCTTTGTGCGCTGTAGAGATGCCTTCTGTACTCCTTTGTGCGCTGTAGAGATACCTTCTGTACTCCTTTGTGCGCTGTAGAGATACCTTCTGTACTCCTTTGTGCGCTGTAGAGATACCTTCTGTACTCCTTTGTACGCTGTAGAGATACCTCGTGTACTCCTTTGTACGTTCTAGAGATATTTCCTGTACTCCTTTGTGCGCTGTAGAGATACCTTCTGTACTCCTTTGTGCGCTGTAGAGATACCTTCTGTACTCCATTGTGCGCTGTAGAGATACCTTCTGTACTCCTTTGTACGCTGTAGAGATACCTTCAGTACTCCTTTGTGCGCTGTAGAGATACCTTCTGTACTCCTTTGTACGCTGTAGAGATACCTCGTGTACTCCTTTGTACGTTCTAAAGATACCTCGTGTACTCCTTTGTACGTTCTAGAGATATTTCCTGTACTCCTTTGTGCGCTGTAGAGATACCTTCTGCACTCCTTTGTGCGCTGTCGAGATACCTTCTGTACTCCTTTGTGCGCTGTAGAGATACCTTCTGTACTCCTTTGTACGCTGTAGAGATACCTTCAGTACTCCTTTGTGCGCTGTAGAGATACCTTCTGTACTCCTTTGTACGCTGTAGAGATACCTCGTGTACTCCTTTGTACGTTCTAAAGATACTTCGTGTACTCCTTTGTACGTTCTAGAGATATTTCCTGTACTCCTTTGTGCGCTGTAGAGATACCTTCTGTACTCCTTTGTGCGCTGTAGAGATACCTTCTGTACTCCTTTGTGCGCTGTAGAGATACCTTCTGTACTCCTTTGTGCGCTGTAGAGATACCTTCTGTACTCCTTTGTGCGCTGTAGAGATACCTTCTGTACTCCTTTGTGCGCTGTAGAGATACCTTCTGTACTCCTTTGTACGCTGTAGAGATACCTCGTGTACTCCTTTGTACGTTCTAGAGATATTTCCTGTACTCCTTTGTACGTTCTAGAGATATTTCCTGTACTCCTTTGTGCGCTGTAGAGATACCTTCTGTACTCCTTTGTGCGCTGTAGAGATACCTTCTGTACTCCTTTGTGCGCTGTAGAGATACCTTCTGTACTCCTTTGTGCGCTGTAGAGATACCTTCTGTACTCCTTTGTGCGCTGTAGAGATACCTTCTGTACTCCTTTGTGCGCTGTAGAGATACCTTCTGTACTCCTTTGTACGCTGTAGAGATACCTCGTGTACTCCTTTGTACGTTCTAGAGATATTTCCTGTACTCCTTTGTGCGCTGTAGAGATACCTTCTGTACTCCTTTGTGCGCTGTAGAGATACCTTCTGTACTCCTTTGTGCGCTGTAGAGATACCTTCTGTACTCCTTTGTACGCTGTAGAGATACCTTCTGTACTCCTTTGTGCGCTGTAGAGATACCTTCTATACTCCTTTGTACGCTGTAGAGATACCTCGTGTACTCCTTTGTACGTTCTAGAGATATTTCCTGTACTCCTTTGTGCGCTGTAGAGATACCTTCTGTACTCCTTTGTGCGCTGTAGAGATACCTTCTGTACTCCTTTGTGCGCTGTAGAGATACTTTCTGTACTCCTTTGTGCGCTGTAGAGATACCTTCTGTACTCCTTTGTGCGCTGTAGAGATACCTTCTGTACTCCTTTGTGCGCTGTAGAGATACCTTCTGTACTCCTTTGTACGCTGTAGAGATACCTCGTGTACTCCTTTGTACGTTTTAGAGATATTTCCTGTACTCCTTTGTGCGCTGTAGAGATACCTTCTGTACTCCTTTGTGCGCTGTAGAGATACCTTCTGTACTCCTTTGTGCGCTGTAGAGATACCTTCTGTACTCCTTTGTGCGCTGTAGAGATACCTTCTGTACTCCTTTGTACGCTGTAGAGATACCTCGTGTACTCCTTTGTACGTTCTAGAGATATTTCCTGTACTCCTTTGTGCGCTGTAGAGATACCTTCTGTACTCCTTTGTGCGCTGTAGAGATACCTTCTGTACTCCTTTGTGCGCTGTAGAGATACCTTCTGTACTCCTTTGTGCGCTGTAGAGATACCTTCTGTACTCCTTTGTGCGCTGTAGAGATACCTTCTGTACTCCTTTGTACGCTGTAGAGATACCTCGTGTACTCCTTTGTACGTTCTAGAGATATTTCCTGTACTCCTTTGTGCGCTGTAGAGATACCTTCTGTACTCCTTTGTGCGCTGTAGGGATACCTTCTGTACTCCTTTGTACGCTGTAGAGATACCTCGTGTACTCCTTTGTACGTTCTAGAGATATTTCCTGTACTCCGTTGTGCGCTGTAGAGATACCTTCTGTACTCCTTTGTGCGCTGTAGAGATACCTTCTGTACTCCTTTGTGCGCTGTAGAGATACCTTCTGTACTCCTTTGTGCGCTGTAGAGATACCTTCTGTACTCCTTTGTGCGCTGTAGAGATACCTTCTGTACTCCTTTGTACGCTGTAGAGATACCTCGTGTACTCCTTTGTACGTTCTAGAGATATTTCCTGTACTCCTTTGTGCGCTGTAGAGATACCTTCTGTACTCCTTTGTGCGCTGTAGAGATACCTTCTGTACTCCTTTGTGCGCTGTAGAGGTACCTTCTGTACTCCTTTGTACGCTGTAGAGATACCTTCTGTACTCCTTTGTGCGCTGTAGAGATACCTTCTGTACTCCTTTGTACGCTGTTGAGATACCTCGTGTACTCCTTTGTACGTTCTAGAGATATTTCCTGTACTCCTTTGTGCGCTGTAGAAATACCTTCTGTACTCCTTTGTGCGCTGTAGAGATACCTTCTGTACTCCTTTGTGCACTGTAGAGATACCTTCTGTACTCCTTTGTGCGCTGTAGAGATACCTTCTGTACTCCTTTGTGCGCTGTAAAGATACCTTCTGTACTCCTTTGTGCGCTGTAGAGATATTTTCTGTACTCCTTTGTGCGCTGTAGAGATACCTTCTGTACTCCATTGTACGCTGTAGAGATACCTCGTGTACTCCTTTGTACGTTCTAGAGATATTTCCTGTACTCCTTTGTACGTTCTAGAGTTATTTCCTGTACTCCTTTGTGCGCTGTAGAGATACCTTCTGTACTCCTTTGTGCGCTGTAGAGATACCTTCTGTACTCCTTTGTGCGCTGTAGAGATGCCTTCTGTACTCCTTTGTGCGCTGTAGAGATACCTTCTGTACTCCTTTGTGCGCTGTAGAGATACCTTCTGTACTCCTTTGTGCGCTGTAGAGATACCTTCTGTACTCCTTTGTACGCTGTAGAGATACCTCGTGTACTCCTTTGTACGTTCTAGAGATATTTCCTGTACTCCTTTGTGCGCTGTAGAGATACCTTCTGTACTCCTTTGTGCGCTGTAGAGATACCTTCTGTACTCCATTGTGCGCTGTAGAGATACCTTCTGTACTCCTTTGTACGCTGTAGAGATACCTTCAGTACTCCTTTGTGCGCTGTAGAGATACCTTCTGTACTCCTTTGTACGCTGTAGAGATACCTCGTGTACTCCTTTGTACGTTCTAAAGATACCTCGTGTACTCCTTTGTACGTTCTAGAGATATTTCCTGTACTCCTTTGTGCGCTGTAGAGATACCTTCTGCACTCCTTTGTGCGCTGTCGAGATACCTTCTGTACTCCTTTGTGCGCTGTAGAGATACCTTCTGTACTCCTTTGTACGCTGTAGAGATACCTTCAGTACTCCTTTGTGCGCTGTAGAGATACCTTTTGTACTCCTTTGTACGCTGTAGAGATACCTCGTGTACTCCTTTGTACGTTCTAAAGATACTTCGTGTACTCCTTTGTACGTTCTAGAGATATTTCCTGTACTCCTTTGTGCGCTGTAGAGATACCTTCTGTATTCCTTTGTGCGCTGTAGAGATACCTTCTGTACTCCTTTGTGCGCTGTAGAGATACCTTCTGTACTCCTTTGTGCGCTGTAGAGATACCTTCTGTACTCCTTTGTGCGCTGTAGAGATACCTTCTGTACTCCTTTGTGCGCTGTAGAGATACCTTCTGTACTCCTTTGTACGCTGTAGAGATACCTCGTGTACTCCTTTGTACGTTCTAGAGATATTTCCTGTACTCCTTTGTACGTTCTAGAGATATTTCCTGTACTCCTTTGTGCGCTGTAGAGATACCTTCTGTACTCCTTTGTGCGCTGTAGAGATACCTTCTGTACTCCTTTGTGCGCTGTAGAGATACCTTCTGTACTCCTTTGTGCGCTGTAGAGATACCTTCTGTACTCCTTTGTGCGCTGTAGAGATACCTTCTGTACTCCTTTGTGCGCTGTAGAGATACCTTCTGTACTCCTTTGTACGCTGTAGAGATACCTCGTGTACTCCTTTGTACGTTCTAGAGATATTTCCTGTACTCCTTTGTGCGCTGTAGAGATACCTTCTGTACTCCTTTGTGCGCTGTAGAGATACCTTCTGTACTCCTTTGTGCGCTGTAGAGATACCTTCTGTACTCCTTTGTACGCTGTAGAGATACCTTCTGTACTCCTTTGTGCGCTGTAGAGATACCTTCTATACTCCTTTGTACGCTGTAGAGATACCTCGTGTACTCCTTTGTACGTTCTAGAGATATTTCCTGTACTCCTTTGTGCGCTGTAGAGATACCTTCTGTACTCCTTTGTGCGCTGTAGAGATACCTTCTGTACTCCTTTGTGCGCTGTAGAGATACTTTCTGTACTCCTTTGTGCGCTGTAGAGATACCTTCTGTACTCCTTTGTGCGCTGTAGAGATACCTTCTGTACTCCTTTGTGCGCTGTAGAGATACCTTCTGTACTCCTTTGTACGCTGTAGAGATACCTCGTGTACTCCTTTGTACGTTTTAGAGATATTTCCTGTACTCCTTTGTGCGCTGTAGAGATACCTTCTGTACTCCTTTGTGCGCTGTAGAGATACCTTCTGTACTCCTTTGTGCGCTGTAGAGATACCTTCTGTACTCCTTTGTGCGCTGTAGAGATACCTTCTGTACTCCTTTGTACGCTGTAGAGATACCTCGTGTACTCCTTTGTACGTTCTAGAGATATTTCCTGTACTCCTTTGTGCGCTGTAGAGATACCTTCTGTACTCCTTTGTGCGCTGTAGAGATACCTTCTGTACTCCTTTGTGCGCTGTAGAGATACCTTCTGTACTCCTTTGTGCGCTGTAGAGATACCTTCTGTACTCCTTTGTGCGCTGTAGAGATACCTTCTGTACTCCTTTGTACGCTGTAGAGATACCTCGTGTACTCCTTTGTACGTTCTAGAGATATTTCCTGTACTCCTTTGTGCGCTGTAGAGATACCTTCTGTACTCCTTTGTGCGCTGTAGGGATACCTTCTGTACTCCTTTGTACGCTGTAGAGATACCTCGTGTACTCCTTTGTACGTTCTAGAGATATTTCCTGTACTCCGTTGTGCGCTGTAGAGATACCTTCTGTACTCCTTTGTGCGCTGTAGAGATACCTTCTGTACTCCTTTGTGCGCTGTAGAGATACCTTCTGTACTCCTTTGTGCGCTGTAGAGATACCTTCTGTACTCCTTTGTGCGCTGTAGAGATACCTTCTGTACTCCTTTGTACGCTGTAGAGATACCTCGTGTACTCCTTTGTACGTTCTAGAGATATTTCCTGTACTCCTTTGTGCGCTGTAGAGATACCTTCTGTACTCCTTTGTGCGCTGTAGAGATACCTTCTGTACTCCTTTGTGCGCTGTAGAGGTACCTTCTGTACTCCTTTGTACGCTGTAGAGATACCTTCTGTACTCCTTTGTGCGCTGTAGAGATACCTTCTGTACTCCTTTGTACGCTGTTGAGATACCTCGTGTACTCCTTTGTACGTTCTAGAGATATTTCCTGTACTCCTTTGTGCGCTGTAGAAATACCTTCTGTACTCCTTTGTGCGCTGTAGAGATACCTTCTGTACTCCTTTGTGCACTGTAGAGATACCTTCTGTACTCCTTTGTGCGCTGTAGAGATACCTTCTGTACTCCTTTGTACGCTGTAGAGATACCTCGTGTACTCCTTTGTACGTTCTAGAGATATTTCCTGTACTCCTTTGTGCGCTGTAGAGATACCTTCTGTACTCCTTTGTGCGCTGTAGAGATACCTTCTGTACTCCTTTGTGCGCTGTAGAGATACCTTCTGTACTCCTTTGTGCGCTGTAGAGATACCTTCTGTACTCCTTTGTGCGCTGTAGAGATACCTTCTGTACTCCTTTGTACGCTGTAGAGATACCTCGTGTACTCCTTTGTACGTTCAAGAGATATTTCCTGTACTCCTTTGTGCGCTGTAGAGATACCTTCTGTACTCCTTTGTGCACTGTAGAGATACCTTCTGTACTCCTTTGTGCGCTGTAGAGATACCTTCTGTACTCCTTTGTACGCTGTAGAGATACCTTCTGTACTCCTTTGTGCGCTGTAGAGATACCTTCTGTACTCCTTTGTGCGCTGTAGAGATACCTTCTGTAATCCTTTGTGCGCTGTAGAGATACCTTCTGTACTCCTTTGTACGCTGTAGAGATACCTTCTGTACTCCTTTGTGCGCTGTAGAGATACCTTCTGTACTCCTTTGTGCGCTGTAGAGATACCTTCTGTACTCCTTTGTGCGCTGTAGAGATACCTTCTTTACTCCTTTGTGCGCTGTAGAGATACCTTCTGTACTCCTTTGTACGCTGTAGAGATACCTCGTGTACTCCTTTGTACGTTCTAGAGATATTCCCTGTACTCCTTTGTGCGCTGTAGAGATACCTTCTGTACTCCTTTGTGCGCTGTAGAGATACCTTCTGTACTCCTTTGTGCGCTGTAGAGATACCTTCTGTACTCCTTTGTACGCTGTAGAGATACCTTCTGTACTCCTTTGTGCGCTGTAGAGATACCTTCTGTACTCCTTTGTACGCTGTAGAGATACCTCGTGTACTCCTTTGTACGTTCTAGAGATATTTCCTGTACTCCTTTGTGCGCTGTAGAGATACCTTCTGTACTCCTTTGTGCGCTGTAGAGATACCTTCTGTACTCCTTTGTGCGCTGTAGAGATACCTTCTGTACTCCTTTGTGCGCTGTAGAGATACCTTCTGTACTCCTTTGTGCGCTGTAGAGATACCTTCTGTACTCCTTTGTGCGCTGTAGAGATACCTTCTGTACTCCTTTGTATGCTGTAGAGATACCTCGTGTACTCCTTTGTACGTACTAGAGATATTTCCTGTACTCCTTTGTGCGCTGTAGAGATACCTTCTGTACTCCTTTGTGCGCTGTAGAGATACCTTCTGTACTCCTTTGTGCACTGAAGAGATACCTTCTGTACTCCTTTGTGCGCTGTAGAGATACCTTCTGTACTCCTTTGTACGCTGTAGAGATACCTCGTGTACTCCTTTGTACGTTCTAGAGATATTTCCTGTACTCCGTTGTGCGCTGTAGAGATACCTTCTGTACTCCTTTGTGCGCTGTAGAGATACCTTTTGTACTCCTTTGTGCGCTGTAGAGATACCTTCTGTACTCCTTTGTGCGCTGTAGAGATACCTTCTGTACTCCTTTGTGCGCTGTAGAGATACCTTCTGTACTCCTTTGTACGCTGTAGAGATACCTCGTGTACTCCTTTGTACGTTCTAGAGATATTTCCTGTACTCCTTTGTGCGCTGTAGAGATACCTTCTGTACTCATTTGTGCGCTGTAGAGATACCTTCTGTACTCCTTTGTGCGCTGTAGAGATACCTTTTGTACTCCTTTGTACGCTGTAGAGATACCTTCTGTACTCCTTTGTGCGCTGTAGAGATACCTTCTGTACTCCTTCGTACGCTGTTGAGATACCTCGTGTACTCCTTTGTACGTTCTAGAGATATTTCCTGTACTCCTTTGTGCGCTGTAGAGATACCTTCTGTACTCCTTTGTGCGCTGTAGAGATACCTTCTGTACTCCTTTGTGCACTGTAGAGATACCTTCTGTACTCCTTTGTGCGCTGTAGAGATACCTTCTGTACTCCTTTGTGCGCTGTAGAGATACCTTCTGTACTCCTTTGTGCGCTGTAGAGATACCTTCTGTACTCCTTTGTACGCTGTAGAGATACCTCGTGTACTCCTTTGTACGTTCTAGAGATATTTCCTGTACTCCTTTGTGCGCTGTAGAGATACCTTCTGTACTCCTTTGTGCGCTGTAGAGATACCTTCTGTACTCCTTTGTGCGCTGTAGAGATACCTTCTGTACTCCTTTGTGCGCTGTAGAGATACCTTCTGTACTCCTTTGTGCGCTGTAGAGATACCTTCTGTACTCCTTTGTGCGCTGTAGAGATACCTTCTGTACTCCTTTGTGCGCTGTAGAGATACCTTCTGTACTCCTTTGTACGCTGTAGAGATACCTCGTGTACTCCTTTGTACGTTCTAGAGATATTTCCTGTACTCCTTTGTGTGCTGTAGAGATACCTTCTGTACTCCTTTGTGCACTGTAGAGATACCTTCTGTACTCCTTTGTGCGCTGTAGAGATACCTTCTGTACTCCTTTGTACGCTGTAGAGATACCTTCTGTACTCCTTTGTGCGCTGTAGAGATACCTTCTGTACTCCTTTGTGCGCTGTAGAGATACCTTCTGTAATCCTTTGTGCGCTGTAGAGATACCTTCTGTACTCCTTTGTACGCTGTAGAGATACCTTCTGTACTCCTTTGTGCGCTGTAGAGATACCTTCTGTACTCCTTTGTGCGCTGTAGAGATACCTTCTGTACTCCTTTGTGCGCTGTAGAGATACCTTCTGTACTCCTTTGTGCGCTGTAGAGATACCTTCTGTACTCCTTTGTCCGCTGTAGAGATACCTCGTGTACTCATTTGTACGTTCTAATGATATTTCCTGTACTCCTTTGTGCGCTGTAGAGATACCTTCTGTACTCCTTTGTGCGCTGTAGAGATACCTTCTGTACTCCTTTGTGCGCTGTAGAGATACCTTCTGTACTCCTTTGTACGCTGTAGAGATACCTTCAGTACTCCTTTGTGCGCTGTAGAGATACCTTCTGTACTCCTTTGTACGCTGTAGAGATACCTCGTGTACTCCTTTGTACGTTCTAAAGATACTTCGTGTACTCCTTTGTACGTTCTAGAGATATTTCCTGTACTCCTTTGTGCGCTGTAGAGATACCTTCTGTACTCCTTTGTGCGCTGTAGAGATACCTTCTGTACTCCTTTGTGCGCTGTAGAGATACTTTCTGTACTCCTTTGCGCGCTGTAGAGATACCTTCTGTACTCCTTTGTGCGCTGTAGAGATACCTTCTGTACTCCTTTGTGCGCTGTAGAGATACCTTCTGTACTCCTTTGTACGCTGTAGAGATACCTCGTGTACTCCTTTGTACGTTTTAGAGATATTTCCTGTACTCCTTTGTGCGCTGTAGAGATACCTTCTGTACTCCTTTGTGCGCTGTAGAGATACCTTCTGTACTCCTTTGTGCGCTGTAGAGATACCTTCTGTACTCCTTTGTGCGCTGTAGAGATACCTTCTGTACTCCTTTGTACGCTGTAGAGATACCTCGTGTACTTCTTTGTACGTTCTAGAGATATTTCCTGTACTCCTTTGTGCGCTGTAGAGATACCTTCTGTACTCCTTTGTGCGCTGTAGAGATACCTTCTGTACTCCTTTGTGCGCTGTAGAGATACCTTCTGTACTCCTTTGTGCGCTGTAGAGATACCTTCTGTACTCCTTTGTGCGCTGTAGAGATACCTTCTGTACTCCTTTGTACGCTGTAGAGATACCTCGTGTACTCCTTTGTACGTTCTAGAGATATTTCCTGTACTCCTTTGTGCGCTGTAGAGATACCTTCTGTACTCCTTTGTGCGCTGTAGGGATACCTTCTGTACTCCTTTGTACGCTGTAGAGATACCTCGTGTACTCCTTTGTACGTTCTAGAGATATTTCCTGTACTCCGTTGTGCGCTGTAGAGATACCTTCTGTACTCCTTTGTGCGCTGTAGAGATACCTTCTGTACTCCTTTGTGCGCTGTAGAGATACCTTCTGTACTCCTTTGTGCGCTGTAGAGATACCTTCTGTACTCCTTTGTGCGCTGTAGAGATACCTTCTGTACTCCTTTGTACGCTGTAGAGATACCTCGTGTACTCCTTTGTACGTTCTAGAGATATTTCCTGTACTCCTTTGTGCGCTGTAGAGATACCTTCTGTACTCCTTTGTGCGCTGTAGAGATACCTTCTGTACTCCTTTGTGCGCTGTAGAGATACCTTCTGTACTCCTTTGTACGCTGTAGAGATACCTTCTGTACTTCTTTGTGCGCTGTAGAGATACCTTCTATACTCCTTTGTACGCTGTAGAGATACCTCGTGTACTCCTTTGTACGTTCTAGAGATAT
Source organism: Morinoia aosen (assembly GCA_030386875.1). Classification (NCBI taxonomy): domain Eukaryota; kingdom Metazoa; phylum Arthropoda; class Malacostraca; order Amphipoda; family Talitridae; genus Morinoia; species Morinoia aosen. The sequence goes on along the minus strand of JASJYW010000027.1, from coordinate 20,624,348 downwards.
TTCCTGTACTCCTTTGTGCGCTGTAGAGATACCTTCTGTACTCCTTTGTGCGCTGTAGAGATACCTTCTGTACTCCTTTGTGCGCTGTAGAGATACTTTCTGTACTCCTTTGTGCGCTGTAGAGATACCTTCTGTACTCTTTTGTGCGCTGTAGAGATACCTTCTGTACTCCTTTGTGCGCTGTAGAGATACCTTCTGTACTCCTTTGTACGCTGTAGAGATACCTCGTGTACTCCTTTGTACGTTTTAGAGATATTTCCTGTACTCCTTTGTGCGCTGTAGAGATACCTTCTGTACTCCTTTGTGCGCTGTAGAGATACCTTCTGTACTTCTTTGTGCGCTGTAGAGATACCTTCTGTACTCCTTTGTGCGCTGTAGAGATACCTTCTGTACTCCTTTGTACGCTGTAGAGATACCTCGTGTACTCCTTTGTACGTTCTAGAGATATTTCCTGTACTCCTTTGTGCGCTGTAGAGATACCTTCTGTACTCCTTTGTGCGCTGTAGAGATACCTTCTGTACTCCTTTGTGCGCTGTAGAGATACCTTCTGTACTCCTTTGTGCGCTGTAGAGATACCTTCTGTACTCCTTTGTGCGCTGTAGAGATACCTTCTGTACTCCTTTGTACGCTGTAGAGATACCTCGTGTACTCCTTTGTACGTTCTAGAGATATTTCCTGTACTCCTTTGTGCGCTGTAGAGATACCTTCTGTACTCCTTTGTGCGCTGTAGGGATACCTTCTGTACTCCTTTGTACGCTGTAGAGATACCTCGTGTACTCCTTTGTACGTTCTAGAGATATTTCCTGTACTCCGTTGTGCGCTGTAGAGATACCTTCTGTACTCCTTTGTGCGCTGTAGAGATACCTTCTGTACTCCTTTGTGCGCTGTAGAGATACCTTCTGTACTCCTTTGTGCGCTGTAGAGATACCTTCTGTACTCCTTTGTGCGCTGTAGAGATACCTTCTGTACTCCTTTGTACGCTGTAGAGATACCTCGTGTACTCCTTTGTACGTTCTAGAGATATTTCCTGTACTCCTTTGTGCGCTGTAGAGATACCTTCTGTACTCCTTTGTGCGCTGTAGAGATACCTTCTGTACTCCTTTGTGCGCTGTAGAGGTACCTTCTGTACTCCTTTGTACGCTGTAGAGATACCTTCTGTACTCCTTTGTGCGCTGTAGAGATACCTTCTGTACTCCTTTGTACGCTGTTGAGATACCTCGTGTACTCCTTTGTACGTTCTAGAGATATTTCCTGTACTCCTTTGTGCGCTGTAGAAATACCTTCTGTACTCCTTTGTGCGCTGTAGAGATACCTTCTGTACTCCTTTGTGCACTGTAGAGATACCTTCTGTACTCCTTTGTGCGCTGTAGAGATACCTTCTGTACTCCTTTGTACGCTGTAGAGATACCTCGTGTACTCCTTTGTACGTTCTAGAGATATTTCCTGTACTCCTTTGTGCGCTGTAGAGATACCTTCTGTACTCCTTTGTGCGCTGTAGAGATACCTTCTGTACTCCTTTGTGCGCTGTAGAGATACCTTCTGTACTCCTTTGTGCGCTGTAGAGATACCTTCTGTACTCCTTTGTGCGCTGTAGAGATACCTTCTGTACTCCTTTGTACGCTGTAGAGATACCTCGTGTACTCCTTTGTACGTTCAAGAGATATTTCCTGTACTCCTTTGTGCGCTGTAGAGATACCTTCTGTACTCCTTTGTGCACTGTAGAGATACCTTCTGTACTCCTTTGTGCGCTGTAGAGATACCTTCTGTACTCCTTTGTACGCTGTAGAGATACCTTCTGTACTCCTTTGTGCGCTGTAGAGATACCTTCTGTACTCCTTTGTGCGCTGTAGAGATACCTTCTGTAATCCTTTGTGCGCTGTAGAGATACCTTCTGTACTCCTTTGTACGCTGTAGAGATACCTTCTGTACTCCTTTGTGCGCTGTAGAGATACCTTCTGTACTCCTTTGTGCGCTGTAGAGATACCTTCTGTACTCCTTTGTGCGCTGTAGAGATACCTTCTTTACTCCTTTGTGCGCTGTAGAGATACCTTCTGTACTCCTTTGTACGCTGTAGAGATACCTCGTGTACTCCTTTGTACGTTCTAGAGATATTCCCTGTACTCCTATGTGCGCTGTAGAGATACCTTCTGTACTCCTTTGTGCGCTGTAGAGATACCTTCTGTACTCCTTTGTGCGCTGTAGAGATACCTTCTGTACTCCTTTGTACGCTGTAGAGATACCTTCTGTACTCCTTTGTGCGCTGTAGAGATACCTTCTGTACTCCTTTGTACGCTGTAGAGATACCTCGTGTACTCCTTTGTACGTTCTAGAGATATTTCCTGTACTCCTTTGTGCGCTGTAGAGATACCTTCTGTACTCCTTTGTGCGCTGTAGAGATACCTTCTGTACTCCTTTGTGCGCTGTAGAGATACCTTCTGTACTCCTTTGTGCGCTGTAGAGATACCTTCTGTACTCCTCTGTGCGCTGTCGAGATACCTTCTGTACTCCTTTGTGCGCTGTAGAGATACCTTCTGTACTCCTTTGTATGCTGTAGAGATACCTCGTGTACTCCTTTGTACGTTCTAGAGATATTTCCTGTACTCCTTTGTGCGCTGTAGAGATACCTTCTGTACTCCTTTGTGCGCTGTAGAGATACCTTCTGTACTCCTTTGTGCACTGAAGAGATACCTTCTGTACTCCTTTGTGCGCTGTAGAGATACCTTCTGTACTCCTTTGTACGCTGTAGAGATACCTCGTGTACTCCTTTGTACGTTCTAGAGATATTTCCTGTACTCCGTTGTGCGCTGTAGAGATACCTTCTGTACTCCTTTGTGCGCTGTAGAGATACCTTTTGTACTCCTTTGTGCGCTGTAGAGATACCTTCTGTACTCCTTTGTGCGCTGTAGAGATACCTTCTGTACTCCTTTGTGCGCTGTAGAGATACCTTCTGTACTCCTTTGTACGCTGTAGAGATACCTCGTGTACTCCTTTGTACGTTCTAGAGATATTTCCTGTACTCCTTTGTGCGCTGTAGAGATACCTTCTGTACTCATTTGTGCGCTGTAGAGATACCTTCTGTACTCCTTTGTGCGCTGTAGAGATACCTTCTGTACTCCTTTGTACGCTGTAGAGATACCTTCTGTACTCCTTTGTGCGCTGTAGAGATACCTTCTGTACGCCTTTGTACGCTGTTGAGATACCTCGTGTACTCCTTTGTACGTTCTAGAGATATTTCCTGTACTCCTTTGTGCGCTGTAGAGATACCTTCTGTACTCCTTTGTGCGCTGTAGAGATACCTTCTGTACTCCTTTGTGCACTGTAGAGATACCTTCTGTACTCCTTTGTGCGCTGTAGAGATACCTTCTGTACTCCTTTGTGCGCTGTAGAGATACCTTCTGTACTCCTTTGTGCGCTGTAGAGATACCTTCTGTACTCCTTTGTACGCTGTAGAGATACCTCGTGTACTCCTTTGTACGTTCTAGAGATATTTCCTGTACTCCTTTGTGCGCTGTAGAGATACCTTCTGTACTCCTTTGTGCGCTGTAGAGATACCTTCTGTACTCCTTTGTGCGCTGTAGAGATACCTTCTGTACTCCTTTGTGCGCTGTAGAGATACCTTCTGTACTCCTTTGTGCGCTGTAGAGATACCTTCTGTACTCCTTTGTGCGCTGTAGAGATACCTTCTGTACTCCTTTGTGCGCTGTAGAGATACCTTCTGTACTCCTTTGTACGCTGTAGAGATACCTCGTGTACTCCTTTGTACGTTCTAGAGATATTTCCTGTACTCCTTTGTGTGCTGTAGAGATACCTTCTGTACTCCTTTGTGCACTGTAGAGATACCTTCTGTACTCCTTTGTGCGCTGTAGAGATGCCTTCTGTACTCCTTTGTACGCTGTAGAGATACCTTCTGTACTCCTTTGTGCGCTGTAGAGATACCTTCTGTACTCCTTTGTGCGCTGTAGAGATACCTTCTGTAATCCTTTGTGCGCTGTAGAGATACCTTCTGTACTCCTTTGTACGCTGTAGAGATACCTTCTGTACTCCTTTGTGCGCTGTAGAGATACCTTCTGTACTCCTTTGTGCGCTGTAGAGATACCTTCTGTACTCCTTTGTGCGCTGTAGAGATACCTTCTGTACTCCTTTGTGCGCTGTAGAGATACCTTCTGTACTCCTTTGTCCGCTGTAGAGATACCTCGTGTACTCATTTGTACGTTCTAAAGATATTTCCTGTACTCCTTTGTGCGCTGTAGAGATACCTTCTGTACTCCTTTGTGCGCTGTAGAGATACCTTCTGTACTCCTTTGTAAGCTGTAGAGATACCTTCTGTACTCCTTTATACGCTGTAGAGATACCTTCTGTACTCCTTTGTGCGCTGTAGAGATACCTTCTGTACTCCTTTGTACATCTGTAGAGATACCTCGTGTACTCCTTTGTACGTTCTAGAGATATTTCCTGTACTCCTTTGTGCGCTGTAGAGATACCTTCTGTACTCCTTTGTGTGCTGTAGAGATACCTTCTGTACTCCTTTGTGCAGTGTAGAGATACCTTCTGTAATCCTTTGTGCGCTGTAGAGATACCTTCTGTACTCCTTTGTGCGCTGTAGAGATACCTTCTGTACTCCTTTGTGCGCTGTAGAGATACCTTCTGTACTCCTTTGTACGCTGTAGAGATACCTCGTGTACTCCTTTGTACGGTCTTGAGATATTTCCGGTACTCCTTTGTGCGCTGTAGAGATACCTTCTGTACTCCTTTGTGCGCTGTAGAGATACCTTCTGTACTCCTTTGTGCGCTGTAGAGATACCTTCTGTACTCCTTTGTGCGCTGTAGAGATACCTTCTGTACTCCTTTGTACGCTGTAGAGATACCTCGTGTACTCTTTTGTACGTTCTAGAGATATTTCCTGTACTCCGTTGTGCGCTGTAGAGATACCTTCTGTACTCCTTTGTGCGCTGTAGAGATACCTTCTGTACTCCTTTGTGCGCTGTAGAGATACCTTCTGTACTCCTTTGTGCGCTGTAGAGATACCTCGTGTACTCCTTTGTACGTTCTAGAGATATTTCCTGTACTCCTTTGTGCGCTGTAGAGATACCTTTTGTACTCCTTTGTGTGCTGTAGAGATACCTTCTGTACTCCTTTGTGCGCTGTAGAGATACCTTCTGTACTCCTTTGTGCGCTGTAGAGATACCTTCTGTACTCCTTTGTACGCTGTAGAGATACCTTCTGTACTCCTTTGTGCGCTGTAGAGATACCTTCTGTACTCCTTTGTACGCTGTAGAGATACCTCGTGTACTCCTTTGTACGTTCTAGAGATATTTCCTGTACTCCTTTGTGCGCTGTAGAGATACCTTCTGTACTCCTTTGTGCGCTGTAGAGATACCTTCTGTACTCCTTTGTGCGCTGTAGAGATACCTTCTGTACTCCTTTGTGCGCTGTAGAGATACCTTCTGTACTCCTTTGTGCGCTGTAGAGATACCTTCTGTACTCCTTTTTGCGCTGTAGAGATACCTTCTGTACTCCTTTGTACGCTGTAGAGATACCTCGTGTACTCCTTTGTACGTTCTAGAGATATTTCCTGTGCTCCTTTGTGCCCTGTAGAGGTACCTTCTGTACTCCTTTGAACGCTGTAGAGATACCTTCTGTACTCCTTTGTACGCTGTAGAGATACCTTCTGTACTCCTTTGTGCGCTGTAGAGATACCTTCTGTACTCCTTTGTGCGCTGTAGAGATACCTTCTGTACTCCTTTGTACGCTGTAGAGATACCTCGTGTACTCCTTTGTACGTTCTAGAGATATTTCCTGTACTCCTTTGTGCGCTGTAGAGATACCTTCTGTACTCCTTTGTGCGCTGTAGAGATACCTTCTGTACTCCTTTGTGCGCTGTAGAGATACCTTCTGTACTCCTTTGTACGCTGTAGAGATACCTTCTATACTCCTTTGTGCGCTGTAGAGATATCTTCTGTACTCCTTTGTGCGCTGTAGAGATACCTTCTGTACTCCTTTGTGCGCTGTAGAGATACCTTCTGTACTCCTTTGTGCGCTGTAGAGATACCTTCTGTACTCCTTTGTGCGCTGTAGAGATACCTTCTGTACTCCTTTGTACGCTGTAGCGATACCTCGTGTACTCCTTTGTACGTTCTAGAGATATTTCCTGTACTCCTTTGTACGTTCTAGAGATATTTCCTGTACTCCTTTGTGCGCTGTAGAGATACCTTCTGTACTCCTTTGTGCGCTGCAGAGATACCTTCTGTACTCCTTTGTGCGCTTTAGAGATACCTTCTGTACTCCTTTGAGCGCTGTAGAGATACCTTCTGTACTCCTTTGTGCGCTGTAGAGATACCTTCTGTACTCCTTTGTGCGCTGTAGAGATACCTTCTGTACTCCTTTGTACGCTGTAGAGATACCTCGTGTACTTCTTTGTACGTTCTAGAGATATTTCCTGTACATCTTTGTACGCTGTAGAGATACCTTCTGTACTCCTTTGTGCGCTGTAGAGAGACCTTCTGTACTCCTTTGTACGTTGTAGAGATACCTCGTGTACTCCTTTGTACGTTCTAGAGATATTTCCTGTACTCCTTTGTGCGCTGTAGAGATACCTTCTGTACTCCTTTGTGCGCTGTAGAGATACCTTCTGTACTCCTTTGTGCGCTGTAGAGATACCTTCTGTACTCCTTTGTGCGCTGTAGGGACACCTTCTGTACTCCTTTGTGCGCTGTAGAGATAACTTCTGTACTCCTTTGTGCGCTGTAGAGATACCTTCTGTACTCCTTTGTGCGCTGTAGAGATACCTTCTGTACTCCTTTGTGCGTTGTAGAGATACCTTCTGTACTCCTTTGTACGCTGTAGAGATACCTTCTGTACTCCTTTGTGCGCTGTAGAGATACCTTCTGTACTCCTTTGTACGCTGTAGAGATACCTCGTGTACTCCTTTGTACGTTCTAGAGATATTTCCTGTACTTCTTTGTGCGCTGTAGAGATACCTTCTGTACTCCTTTGTGCGCTGTAGAGATACCTTCTGTACTCCTTTGTGCGCCGTAGAGATACCTTCTGTACTCCTTTGTGCGCTGTAGAGATATTTTCTGTACTCCTTTGTGCGCTGTAGAGATACCTTCTGTTCTCCTTCGTGCGCTGTAGAGATACCTTCTGTACTCCTTTGTACGCTGTAGAGATACCTCGTGTACTCCTTTGTACGTTCTAGAGATATTTCCTGTACTCCTTTGTGCGCTGTAGAGATACCTTCTGTACTCCTTTGTGCGCTGTAGAGATACCTTCTGTACTCCTTTGTGCGCTGTAGAGATACCTTCTGTACTCCTTTGTGCGCTGTAGAGATACCTTCTGTACTCCTTTGTGCGCTGTAGAGATACCTTCTGTACTCCTTTGTACGCTGTAGAGATACCTCGTGTACTCCTTTGTACGTTCTAGATATATTTCCTGTTCTCCTTTGTGCGCTGTAGAGATACCTTCTGTACTCCTTTGTGCGCTGTAGAGATACCTTCTGTACTCCTTTGTGCGCTGTAGAGATACCTTCTGTACTCCTTTGTACGCTGTAGAGATACCTTCTGTACTCCTTTGTGCGCTGTAGAGATACCTTCTGTACTCCTTTGTGCGCTGTAGAGATACCTTCTGTACTCCTTTGTGCGCTGTAGAGATACCTTCTGTACTCCTTTGTGCGCTGTAGAGATACCTTCTGTACTCCTTTGTACGCTGTAGAGATACCTCGTGTACTTCTTTGTACGTTCTAGAGATATTTCCTGTATTCCTTTGTGCGCTGTAGAGATACCTTCTGCACTCCTTTGTGCGCTGTAGAAATACCTCCTGTACTCCTTTGTGCGCTGTAGAGATACCTTCTGTACTCCTTTGTGCGCTGTAGAAATACCTTCTGTACTCCTTTGTACGCTGTAGAGATACCTCGTGTACTCCTTTGTACGTTTCAGAGATATTTCCTGTACTCCTTTGTGCGCTGTAGAGATACCTTCTGTACTCCTTTGTGCGCTGTAGAGATACCTTCTGTACACCTTTGTGCGCTGTAGAGATACCTTCTGTACTCCTTTGTGCGCTGTAGAGATACCTTCTGTACTCCTTTGTGCGCTGTAGAGGTACCTTCTGTACTTTTTTGTACGCTGTAGAGATACCTCGTGTACTCCTTTGTACGTTCTAGAGATATTTCCTGTACTCCTTTGCGCGCTGTAGAGATACCTTCTGTACTCCTTTGTACGCTGAAGAGATACCTTCTGTACTCCTTTGTGCGCTGTAGAGATACCTTCTGTACTCCTTCGTACGCTGTAGAGATACCTTCTGTACTCCTTTGTGCGCCGTAGAGATACCTTCTGTACTCCTTTGTACGCTGTAGAGATACCTCGTGTACTCCTTTGTACGTTCTAGAGATATTTCCTGTACTCCTTTGTGCGCTGTAGAGATACCTTCTGTACTCCTTTGTGCGCTGTAGAGATACCTTCTGTACTCCTTTGTGCGCTGTAGAGATACCTTCTGTACTCCTTTGTGCGCTGTAGAGATACCTTCTGTTCTCCTTTGTGCGCTGTAGAGATACCTTCTGTACTCCTTTGTGCGCTGTAGAGATACCTTTTGTACTCCTTTGTACGCTGTAGAGATACCTCGTGTACTCCTTTGTACGTTCTAGAGATATTTCCTGTACTCCTTTGTGCGCTGTAGAGATACCTTCTGTACTCCTTTGTGCGCTGTAGAGATACCTTCTGTACTCCTTTGTGCACTGTAGAGATACCTTCTGTACTCCTTTGTGCGCTGTAGAGATACCTTCTGTACTCCTTTGTCCGCTGTAGAGATACCTCGTGTACTCCTTTGTACGTTCTAGAGATATTTCCTGTACTCCTTTGTGCGCTGAAGCGATACCTTCTGTACTCCTTTGTGCGCTGTAGAGATATCTTCTGTACTCCTTTGTGCGCTGTAGAGATACCTTCTGTACTCCTTTGTGCGCTGTAAAGATACCTTCTGTACTCCTTTGTGCGCTGTAGAGATACCTTCTGTACTCCTTTGTACGCTGTAGAGATACCTCGTGTACTCCTTTGTACGTTCTAGAGATATTTCCTGTACTCCTTTGTGCGCTGTAGAGATACCTTCTGTACTCCTTTGTGCGCTGTAGAGATTCCTTCTGTACTCCTTTGTGCGCTGTAGAGATACCTTCTGTACTCCTTTGTACGCTGTAGAGATACCTTTTGTACTCCTTTGTGCGCTGTAGAGATACCTTCTGTACTCCTTTGTACGCTGTAGAGATACCTAATGTACTCCTTTGTACGTTCTAGAGATATTTCCTGTACTCCTTTGTACGTTCTAGAGATATTTCCTGTACTCCTTTGTGCGCTGTAGAGATACCTTCTGTACTCCTTTGTGCGCTGCAGAGATACCTTCTGTACTCCTTTGTGCGCTTTAGAGATACCTTCTGTACTCCTTTGAGCGCTGTAGAGATACCTTCTGTACTCCTTTGTGCGCTGTAGAGATACCTTCTGTACTCCTTTGTGCGCTGTAGAGATACCTTCTGTACTCCTTTGTACGCTGTAGAGATACCTCGTGTACTTCTTTGTACGTTCTAGAGATATTTCCTGTACATCTTTGTACGCTGTAGAGATACCTTCTGTACTCCTTTGTGCGCTGTAGAGAGACCTTCTGTACTCCTTTGTACGTTGTAGAGATACCTCGTGTACTCCTTTGTACGTTCTAGAGATATTTCCTGTACTCCTTTGTGCGCTGTAGAGATACCTTCTGTACTCCTTTGTGCGCTGTAGGGACACCTTCTGTACTCCTTTGTGCGCTGTAGAGATAACTTCTGTACTCCTTTGTGCGCTGTAGAGATACCTTCTGTACTCCTTTGTGCGCTGTAGAGATACCTTCTGTACTCCTTTGTGCGTTGTAGAGATACCTTCTGTACTCCTTTGTACGCTGTAGAGATACCTTCTGTACTCCTTTGTGCGCTGTAGAGATACCTTCTGTACTCCTTTGTACGCTGTAGAGATACCTCGTGTACTCCTTTGTACGTTCTAGAGATATTTCCTGTACTTCTTTGTGCGCTGTAGAGATACCTTCTGTACTCCTTTGTGCGCTGTAGAGATACCTTCTGTACTCCTTTGTGCGCCGTAGAGATACCTTCTGTACTCCTTTGTGCGCTGTAGAGATATTTTCTGTACTCCTTTGTGCGCTGTAGAGATACCTTCTGTTCTCCTTCGTGCGCTGTAGAGATACCTTCTGTACTCCTTTGTACGCTGTAGAGATACCTCGTGTACTCCTTTGTACGTTCTAGAGATATTTCCTGTACTCCTTTGTGCGCTGTAGAGATACCTTCTGTACTCCTTTGTGCGCTGTAGAGATACCTTCTGTACTCCTTTGTGCGCTGTAGAGATACCTTCTGTACTCCTTTGTGCGCTGTAGAGATACCTTCTGTACTCCTTTGTGCGCTGTAGAGATACCTTCTGTACTCCTTTGTACGCTGTAGAGATACCTCGTGTACTCCTTTGTACGTTCTAGATATATTTCCTGTTCTCCTTTGTGCGCTGTAGAGATACCTTCTGTACTCCTTTGTGCGCTGTAGAGATACCTTCTGTACTCCTTTGTGCGCTGTAGAGATACCTTCTGTACTCCTTTGTACGCTGTAGAGATACCTTCTGTACTCCTTTGTGCGCTGTAGAGATACCTTCTGTACTCCTTTGTGCGCTGTAGAGATACCTTCTGTACTCCTTTGTGCGCTGTAGAGATACCTTCTGTACTCCTTTGTGCGCTGTAGAGATACCTTCTGTACTCCTTTGTACGCTGTAGAGATACCTCGTGTACTTCTTTGTACGTTCTAGAGATATTTCCTGTATTCCTTTGTGCGCTGTAGAGATACCTTCTGCACTCCTTTGTGCGCTGTAGAAATACCTCCTGTACTCCTTTATGCGCTGTAGAGATACTTTCTGTACTCCTTTGTGCGCTGTAGAAATACCTTCTGTACTCCTTTGTACGCTGTAGAGATACCTCGTGTACTCCTTTGTACGTTCTAGAGATATTTCCTGTACTCCTTTGTGCGCTGTAGAGATACCTTCTGTACTCCTTTGTGCGCTGTAGAGATACCTTCTGTACACCTTTGTGCGCTGTAGAGATACCTTCTGTACTCCTTTGTGCGCTGTAGAGATACCTTCTGTACTCCTTTGTGCGCTGTAGAGGTACCTTCTGTACTTTTTTGTACGCTGTAGAGATACCTCGTGTACTCCTTTGTACGTTCTAGAGATATTTCCTGTACTCCTTTGCGCGCTGTAGAGATACCTTCTGTACTCCTTTGTACGCTGAAGAGATACCTTCTGTACTCCTTTGTGCGCTGTAGAGATACCTTCTGTACTCCTTCGTACGCTGTAGAGATACCTTCTGTACTCCTTTGTGCGCCGTAGAGATACCTTCTGTACTCCTTTGTACGCTGTAGAGATACCTCGTGTACTCCTTTGTACGTTCTAGAGATATTTCCTGTACTCCTTTGTGCGCTGTAGAGATACCTTCTGTACTCCTTTGTGCGCTGTAGAGATACCTTCTGTACTCCTTTGTGCGCTGTAGAGATACCTTCTGTACTCCTTTGTGCGCTGTAGAGATACCTTCTGTTCTCCTTTGTGCGCTGTAGAGATACCTTCTGTACTCCTTTGTGCGCTGTAGAGATACCTTTTGTACTCCTTTGTACGCTGTAGAGATACCTCGTGTACTCCTTTGTACGTTCTAGAGATATTTCCTGTACTCCTTTGTGCGCTGTAGAGATACCTTCTGTACTCCTTTGTGCGCTGTAGAGATACCTTCGGTACTCCTTTGTGCACTGTAGAGATACCTTCTGTACTCCTTTGTGCGCTGTAGAGATACCTTCTGTACTCCTTTGTACGCTGTAGAGATACCTCGTGTACTCCTTTGTACGTTCTAGAGATATTTCCTGTACTCCTTTGTGCGCTGAAGAGATACCTTCTGTACTCCTTTGTGCGCTGTAGAGATACCTTCTGTACTCCTTTGTGCGCTGTAGAGATACCTTCTGTACTCCTTTGTGCGCTGTAAAGATACCTTCTGTACTCCTTTGTGCGCTGTAGAGATACCTTCTGTACTGCTTTGTACGCTGTAGAGATACCTCGTGTACTCCTTTGTACGTTCTAGAGATATTTCCTGTACTCCTTTGTGCGCTGTAGAGATACCTTCTGTACTCCTTTGTGCGCTGTAGAGATTCCTTCTGTACTCCTTTGTGCGCTGTAGAGATACCTTCTGTACTCCTTTGTACGCTGTAGAGATACCTTTTGTACTCCTTTGTGCGCTGTAGAGATACCTTCTGTACTCCTTTGTACGCTGTAGAGATACCTAATGTACTCCTTTGTACGTTCTAGAGATATTTCCTGTACTCCTTTGTGCGCTGTAGAGATACCTTCTGTACTCCTTTGTGCGCTGTAGAGATACCTTCTGTACTCCTTTGTGCGCTGTAGAGATACCTTCTGTACTCCTTTGTGCGCTGTAGAGATACCTTCTGTACTCCTTCGTGCGCTGTAGAGATACCTTCTGTACTCCTTTGTGCGCTGTAGAGATACCTTCTGTACTCCTTTGTACGCTGTAGAGATACCTCGTGTACTCCTTTATACGTTCTAGAGATATTTCCTGTACTCCTTTGTGCGCTGTAGAGATACCTTCTGTTCTCCTTTGTGCGCTGTAGAGATACCTTCTGTACTCCTTTGTGCGCAGTAGAGAAACCTTCTGTACTCCTTTGTGCGCTGTAGAGATACCTTCTGTACTCCTTTGTACGCTGTAGAGATACCTCGTGTACTCCTTTGTGCGCTGTAGAGATACCTTCTGTACTCCTTTGTACGCTGTAGAGATACCTCGTGTACTCCTTTGTACGCTGTAGAGATACCTTCTGTACTCCTTTGTGCGCTGTAGAGATACCTTCTGTACTCCTTTGTACGCTGTAGAGATACCTCGTTCACTCCTTTGTACGTTCTAGAGATACCTCGTGTACTCCTTTGTACGTTCTAGAGATATTTCCTGTACTCCTTTGTGCGCTGTAGAGATACCTTCTGTACTCCTTTGTGCGCTGTAGAGATACCTTCTGTACTCCTTTGTACGCTGTAGAGATACCTCGTGTACTCCTTTGTACGTTCTAGAGATATTTCCTGTACTCCTTTGTGCGCTGTAGAGATACCTTCTGTACTCCTTTGTGCGCTGTAGAGATACCTTCTGTACTCCTTTGTGCGCTGTAGAGATACCTTCTGTACTCCTTTGTACGCTGTAGAGATACCTTCTGTACTCCTTTGTGCGCTGTAGAGATACCTTCTGTACTCCTTTGTACGCTGTAGAGATACCTCGTGTACTCCTTTGTACGTTCTAGAGATACCTCGTGTACTCCTTTGTACGTTCTAGAGATATTTCCTGTACTCCTTTGTGCGCTGTAGAGATACCTTCTGTACTCCTTTGTGCGCTGTAGAGATACCTTCTGTACTCCTTTGTGCGCTGTAGAGATACCTTCTGTACTCCTTTGTGCGCTGTAGAGATACCTTCTGTACTCCTTTGTGCGCTGTAGAGATACCTTCTGTACTCCTTTGTGCGCTGTAGAGATACCTTCTGTACTTCTTTGTACGCTGTAGAGATACCTCGTGTACTCCTTTGTACGTTCTAGAGATATTTCCTGTACTCCTTTGTACGTTCTAGAGATATTTCCTGTACTCCTTTGTGCGCTGTAGAGATACCTTCTGTACTCCTTTGTGCGCTGTAGAGATACCTTCTGTACTCCTTTGTGCGCTGTAGAGATACCTTCTGTACTCCTTTGTGCGCTGTAGAGATACCTTCTGTACTCCTTTGTGCGCTGTAGAGATACCTTCTGTACTCCTTTGTGCGCTGTAGAGATACCTTCTGTACTCCTTTGTACGCTGTAGAGAAACCTCGTGTACTCCTTCGTACGTTCTAGAGATATTTCCTGTACTCCTTTGTGCGCTGTAGAGATACCTTCTGTACTCCTTTGTGCGCTGTAGAGATACCTTCTGTACTCCTTTGTGCGCTGTAGAGATACCTTCTGTACTCCTTTGTACGCTGTAGAGATACCTTCTGTACTCCTTTGTGCGCTGTAGAGATACCTTCTGTACTCCTTTGTACGCAGTAGAGATACCTCGTGTACTCCTTTGTACGTTCTAGAGATATTTCCTGTACTCCTTTGTGCGCTGTAGAGATACTTTCTGTACTCCTTTGTGCGCTGCAGAGATACCTTCTCTACTCCTTTGTGCACTGTAGAGATACCTTCTGTACTCCTTTGTACGCTGTAGAGATACCTCGTGTACTCCTTTGTACGTTCTAGAGATATTTCCTGTACTCCTTTGTGCGCTGTAGAGATACCTTCTGTACTCCTTTGTGCGCTGTAGAGATACCTTATGTACTCCTTTGTGCGCTGTAGAGATACCTTCTGTACTCCTTTGTGCGCTGTAGAGATACCTTCTGTACTCCTTTGTACGCTGTAGAGATACCTCGTGTACTCCTTTGTACGTTCTAGAGATATTTCCTGTACTCCTTTGTGCGCTGTAGAGATACCTTCTGTACTCCTTTGTGCGCTGTAGAGATACCTTCTGTACTCCTTTGTGCGCTGTAGAGATACCTTCTGTACTCCTTTGTACGCTGTAGAGATACCTTCTGTACTCCTTTGTGCGCTGTAGAGATACCTTCTGTACTCCTTTGTACGCTGTAGAGATACCTCGTGTACTCCTTTGTACGTTCTAGAGATACCTCGTGTACTCCTTTGTACGTTCTAGAGATATTTCCTGTACTCCTTTGTGCGCTGTAGAGATACCTTCTGTACTCCTTTGTGCGCTGTAGAGATACCTTCTGTACTCCTTTGTGCGCTGTAGAGATACCTTCTGTACTCCTTTGTGCGCTGTAGAGATACCTTCTGTACTCCTTTGTGCGCTGTAGAGATACCTTCTGTACTCCTTTGTGCGCTGTAGAGATACCTTCTGTACTTCTTTGTACGCTGTAGAGATACCTCGTGTACTCTTTTGTACGTTCTAGAGATATTTCCTGTACTCCTTTGTACGTTCTAGAGATATTTCCTGTACTCCTTTGTGCGCTGTAGAGATACCTTCTGTACTCCTTTGTGCGCTGTAGAGATACCTTCTGTACTCCTTTGTGCGCTGTAGAGATACCTTCTGTACTCCTTTGTGCGCTGTAGAGATACCTTCTGTACTCCTTTGTGCGCTGTAGAGATACCTTCTGTACTCCTTTGTGCGCTGTAGAGATACCTTCTGTACTCCTTTGTACGCTGTAGAGATACCTCGTGTACTCCTTCGTACGTTCTAGAGATATTTCCTGTACTCCTTTGTGCGCTGTAGAGATACCTTCTGTACTCCTTTGTGCGCTGTAGAGATACCTTCTGTACTCCTTTGTGCGCTGTAGAGATACCTTCTGTACTCCTTTGTACGCTGTAGAGATACCTTCTGTACTCCTTTGTGCGCTGTAGAGATACCTTCTGTACTCCTTTGTACGCTGTAGAGATACCTCGTGTACTCCTTTGTACGTTCTAGAGATATTTCCTGTACTCCTTTGTGCGCTGTAGAGATACCTTCTGTACTCCTTTGTGCGCTGTAGAGATACCTTCTGTACTCCTTTGTGCACTATAGAGATACCTTCTGTACTCCTTTGTACGCTGTAGAGATACCTCGTGTACTCCTTTGTACGTTCTAGAGATATTTCCTGAACTCCTTTCTGCGCTGTAGAGATACCTTCTGTACTCCTTTGTGCGCTGTAGAGATACCTTCTGTACTCCTTTGTGCGCTGTAGAGATACCTTCTGTACTCCTTTTTGCGCTGTAGAGATACCTTCTGTACTCCTTTGTACGCTGTAGAGATACCTCGTGTACTCCTTTGTACGTTCTAGAGATATTTCCTGTACTCCTTTGTGCGCTGTAGAGATACCTTCTGTACTCCTTTGTGCGCTGTAGAGATACCTTCTGTACTCCTTTGTGCGCTGTAGAGATACCTTCTGTACTCCTTTGTGCGCTGTAGAGATACCTTCTGTACTCCTTTGTGCGCTGTAGAGATACCTTCTGAACTCCTTTGTACGTTCTAGAGATATTTCCTGTACTCCTTTGTGCGCTGTAGAGATACCTTCTGTACTCCTTTGTACGCTGTAGAGATACCTCGTGTACTCCTTTGTACGTTCTAGAGATATTCCCTGTACTCCTTTGTGCGCTGTAGAGATACCTTCTGTACTCCTTTGGCGCTGTAGAGATACCTTCTGTACTCTTTTGTGCGCTGTAGAGATACCTTCTGTACTCCTTTGTACGCTGTAGAGATACCTCGTGTACTCCTTTGTACGTTCTAGAGATATTTCCTGTACTCCTTTGTGCGCTGTAGAGATACCTTCTGTACTCCTTTGTGCGCTGTAGAGATACCTTCTGTACTCCTTTGTGCGCTGTAGAGATACCTTCTGTACTCCTTTGTACGCTGTAGAGATACCTTCTGTACTCCTTTGTGCGCTGTAGAGATACCTTCTGTACTGCTTTGTACGCTGTAGAGATACCTCGTGTACTCCTTTGTACGTTCTAGAGATATTTCCTGTACTCCTTTGTGCGCTGTAGAGATACCTTCTGTACTCCTTTGTGCGCTGTAGAGATACCTTCTGTACTCCTTTGTGCGCTGTAGAGATACCTTCTGTACTCCTTTGTGCGCTGTAGAGATACCTTCTGTACTCCTTTGTGCACTGTAGAGATACCTTCTGTACTCCTTTGTACGCTGTAGAGATACCTCGTGTACTCCTTTGTACGTTCTAGAGATATTTCCTGTATTCCTTTGTGCGCTGTAGAGATACCTACTGTACTCCTTTGTGCGCTGTAGAGATACCTTCTGTACTCCTTTGTGCGCTGTAGGATACCTTCTGTACTCCTTTGTGCGCTGTAGAGATACCTTCTGTACTCCTTTGTACGCTGTAGAGATACCTCGTGTACTCCTTTGTACGTTCTAGAGATATTTCCTGTACTCCTTTGTGCGCTGTAGAGATACCTTCTGTACTCCTTTGTGCGCTGTAGAGATACCTTCTGTACTCCTTTGTGCGCTGTAGAGATACCTTCTGTACTCCTTTGTGCGCTGTAGAGATACCTTCTGTACTCCTCTGTGCGCTGTAGAGATACCTTCTGTACTCCTTTGTACGTTCTAGAGATATTTCCTGTACTCCTTTGTGCGCTGTAGAGATACCTTCTGTACTCCTTTGTACGCTGTAGAGATACCTCGTGTACTCCTTTGTACGTTCTAGAGATATTTCCTGTACTCCTTTGTACGTTCTAGAGATATTTCCTGTACTCCTTTGTGCGCTGTAGAGATACCTTCTGTACTCCTTTGTACGCTGTAGAGATACCTCGTGTACTCCTTTGTACGTTCTAGAGATATTTCCTGTACTCCTTTGTGCGCTGTAGAGATACCTTCTGTACTCCTTTGTGCGCTGTAGAGATGCCTTCTGTACTCCTTTGTGCGCTGTAGAGATACCTTCTGTACTCCTTTGTGCGCTGTAGAGATACCTTCTGTACTCCTTTGTGCGCTGTAGAGATACCTTCTGTACTCCTTTGTACGCTGTAGAGATACCTCGTGTACTCCTTTGTACGTTCTGGAGATATTTCCTGTACTCCTTTGTGCGCTGTAGAGATACCTTCTGTACTCCTTTGTGCGCTGTAGAGATACCTTCTGTACTCCTTTGTGCGCTGTAGAGATACCTTCTGTGCTCCTTTGTGCGCTGTAGAGATACCTTCTGTACTCCTTTGTGCGCTGTAGAAATACCTTCTGTACTCCTTTGTACGCTGTAGAGATACCTCGTGTACTCCTTTGTACGTTCTAGAGATATTTCCTGTACTCCTTTGTGCGCTGTAGAGATACCTTCTGTACTCCTTTGTGCGCTGTAGAGATACCTTCTGTACTCCTTTGTACGCTGTAGAGATACCTCGTGTACTCCTTTGTACGTTCTAGAGATATTTCCTGTACTCCTTTGTGCGCTGTAGAGATACCTTCTGTACTTCTTTGTGCGCTGTAGAGATACCTTCTGTACTCCTTTGTGCGCTGTAGAGATACCTTCTGTACTCCTTTGTGCGCTGTAGAGATACCTTCTGTACTCCTTTGTACGCTGTAGAGATACCTCGTGTACTCCTTTGTACGTTCTAGAGATATTTCCTGTACTCCTTTGTGCGCTGAAAAGATACCTTCTGTACTCCTTTGTGCGCTGTAGAGATACCTTCTGTACTCCTTTGTGCGCTGTAGAGATACCTTCTGTACTTCTTTGTGCGCTGTAGAGATACCTTCTGTACTCCTTTGTGCGCTATAGAGACACCTTCTGTACTCCTTTGTACGCTGTAGAGATACCTCGTGTACTCCTTTGTACGTTCTAGAGATATTTCCTGTACTCCTTTGTGCGCTGTAGAGATACCTTCTGTACTCCTTTGTGCGCTGTAGAGATACCTTCTGTACTCCTTTGTGCGCTGTAGAGATACCTTCTGTACTCCTTTGTGCGCTGTAGAGATACCTTCTGTACTTTTTTGTACGCTGTAGAGATACCTCGTGTACTCCTTTGTACGTTCTAGAGATATTTCCTGTACTCCTTTGTACTTTCTAGAGATATTTCCTGTACTCCTTTGTGCGCTGTAGAGATACCTTCTGTACTCCTTTGTGCGCTGTAGAGATACCTTCTGTACTCCTTTGTGCGCTGTAGAGATACCTTCTGTACTCCTTTGTGCGCTGTAGAGATACCTTCTGTACTCCTTTGTGCGCTGTAGAGATATTTTCTGTACTCCTTTGTGCGCTGTAGAGATACCTTCTGTACTCCTTTGTACGCTGTAGAGATACCTCGTGTACTCCTTTGTACGTTCTAGAGATATTTCCTGTACTCCTTTGTGCGCTGTAGAGATACCTTCTGTACTCCTTTGTGCGCTGTAGAGATACCTTCTGTACTCCTTTGTGCGCTGTAGAGATACCTTCTGTACTCCTTTGTGCGCTGTAGAGATACCTTCTGTACTCCTTTGTACGCTGTAGAGATACCTCGTGTACTCCTTTGTACGTTCTAGAGATATTTCCTGTACTCCTTTGTGCGCTGTAGAGATACCTTCTGTACTCCTTTGTGCGCTGTAGAGATACATTCTGTACTCCTTTGTGCGCTGTAGAGATACCTTCTGTTCTCCTTTGTGCGCTGTAGAGATACCTTCTGTACTCCTTTGTGCGCTGTAGAGATACCTTCTGTACTCCTTTGTGCGCTTTAGAGATACCTTCTGTACTCCTTTGTACGCTGTAGAGATACCTCGTGTACTCCTTTGTACGTTCTAGAGATATTTCCTGTACTCCTTCGTGCGCTGTAGAAATACCTTCTGTACTCCTTTGTGCGCTGTAGAGATACCATCTGTACTCCTTTGTGCGCTGTAGAGATACCTTCTGTACTTTTTTGTACGCTGTAGAGATACCTTCTGTACTCCTTTTTGCGCTGTAGAGATACCTTCTGTACTCCTTTGTACGCTGTAGAGATACCTCGTGTACTCTTTTGTACGTTCTAGAGATATTTCCTGTACTCCTTTGTGCGCTGTAGAGATACCTTCTGTACTCCTTTGTGCGCTGTAGAGATACCTTCTGTACTCCTTTGTACGCTGTAGAGATACCTCGTGTACTCCTTTGTACGTTCTAGAGATATTTCCTGTACTCCTTTGTGCGCTGTAGAGATACCTTCTGTACTCCTTTGTGCGCTGTAGAGATACCTTCTGTACTCCTTTGTGCGCTGTAGAGATACCTTCTGTACTCCTTTGTGCGCTGTAGAGATACCTTCTGTACTCCTTTGTGCGCTGTAGAGATACCTTCTATACTCCTTTGTGCGCTGTAGAGATACCTTCTGTACATCTTTGTGCGCTGTAGAGATACCTTCTGTACTCCTTTGTGCGCTGTAGAGATACCTTCTGTACTCCTTTGTACGCTGTAGAGATACCTCGTGTACTCCTTTGTACGTTCTAGAGATATTTCCTGTACTCCATTGTGCGCTGTAGAGATACCTTCTGTACTCCTTTGTGCGCTGTAGAGATACCTTCTGTACTCCATTGTGCGCTGTAGAGATACCTTCTGTACTCCTTTGTGCGCTGTAGAGATACCTTCTGTACTCCTTTGTGCGCTGTTGAGATACCTTCTGTACTCCTTTGTACGTTCTAGAGATATTTCCTGTACTCCTTTGTGCGCTGTAGAGATACCTTCTGTACTCCTTTGTGCGCTGTAGAGATACCTTCTGTACTCCCTTGTGTGCTGTAGAGATACCTTCTGTACTCCTTTGTGCGCTGTAGAGATACCTTCTGTACTCCTTTGTAGGCTGTAGAGATACCTCGTGTACTCCTTTGTACGTTCTAGAGATATTTCCTGTACTCCTTTGTGCGCTGTAGAGATACCTTCTGTACTCCTTTGTGCGCTGTAGAGATACCTTCTGTACTCCTTTGTGTGCTGTAGAGATACCTTCTGTACTCCTTTGTACGCTGTAGAGATACCTTCTGTACTCCTTTGTGCGCTGTAGAGATACCTTCTGCACTCCTTTGTACGCTGTAGAGATACCTCGTGTACTCCTTTGTATGTTCTAGAGATATTTCCTGTACTCCTTTGTGCGCTGTAGAGATACCTTCTGTACTCCTTTGTGCGCTGTAGAGATACCTTCTGTACTCCTTTGTGCGCTGTAGAGATACCTTCTGTACTCCTTTGTGCGCTGTAGAGATACCTTCTGTACTCCTTTGTGCGCTTTAGAGATACCTTCTGTACTCCTTTGTGCGCTGTAGAGATACCTTCTGTACTCCTTTGTGCGCTGTAGAGATACCTTCTGTACTCCTTTGTACGCTGTAGAGATACCTCGTGTACTCCTTTGAACGTTCTAGAGATATTTCCTGTACTCCTTTGTGCGCTGTAGAGATACCTTCTGTACTCCTTTGTGCGCTGTAGAGATACCTTCTGTACTCCTTTGTGCGCTGTAGAGATACCTTCTGTACTCCTTTGTGCGCTGTAGAGATACCTTCTGTACTCCTTTGTACGCGGTAGGGATACCTCGTGTACTCATTTGTACGTTCTAGAGATATTTCCTGTACTCCTTTGTGCGCTGTAGAGATACTTCTGTACTCCTTTGTGCGCTGTAGAGATACCTTCTGTACTCCTGTGTGCGCTGTAGAGATACCTTCTGTACTCCTTTGTACGCTGTAGAGATACCTTCTGCACTCCTTTGTGCGCTGTAGAGATACCTTCTGTACTCCTTTGTACGCTGTAGAGATACCTCGTGTACTCCTTTGTACGTTCTAGAGATATTTCCTGTACTCCTTTGTGCGCTGTAGAGATACCTTCTGTACTCCTTTGTGCGCTGTAGAGATACCTTCTGTACTCCTTTGTGCGCTGTAGAGATACCTTCTGTACTCCTTTGTGCGCTGTAGAGGTACCTTCTGTACTCCTTTGTACGCTGTAGAGATACCTCGTGTACTCCTTTGTACGTTCTAGAGATATTTCCTGTACTCCTTTGTGCGCTGTAGAGATACCTTCTGTACTCCTTTGTGCGCTGTAGAGAGACCTTCTGTACTCCTTTGTGCGCTGTAGAGATACCTTCTGTACTCCTTTGTGCGCTGTAGAGATACCTTCTGTACTTCTTTGTGCGCTGTTGAGATACCTTCTGTACTCCTTTGTACGTTCTAGAGATATTTCCTGTACTCCTTTGTGCGCTGTAGAGATACCTTCTGTACTCCTTTGTACGTTCTAGAGATATTTCCTGTACTCCTTTGTGCGCTGAAGAGATACCTTCTGTACTCCTTTGTGCGCTGTAGAGATACCTTCTGTACTCCTTTGTGCGCTGTAGAGATACCTTCTGTACTCCTTTGTGCGCTGTAGAGATACCTTCTGTACTCCTTTGTGCGCTATAGAGACACCTTCTGTACTCCTTTGTACGCTGTAGAGATACCTCGTGTACTCCTTTGTACGTTCTAGAGATATTTCCTGTACTCCTTTGTGCGCTGTAGAGATACCTTCTGTACTCCTTTGTGCGCTGTAGAGATACCTTCTGTACTCCTTTGTGCGCTGTAGAGATACCTTCTGTACTCCTTTGTGCGCTGTAGAGATACCTTCTGTACTTTTTTGTACGCTGTAGAGATACCTCGTGTACTCCTTTGTACGTTCTAGAGATATTTCCTGTTCTCCTTTGTACTTTCTAGAGATATTTCCTGTACTCCTTTGTGCGCTGTAGAGATACCTTCTGTACTCCTTTGTGCGCTGTAGAGATACCTTCTGTACTCCTTTGTGCGCTGTAGAGATACCTTCTGTACTCCTTTGTGCGCTGTAGAGATACCTTCTGTACTCCTTTGTGCGCTGTAGAGATACCTTCTGTACTCCTTTGTGCGCTGTAGAGATACCTTCTGTACTCCTTTGTACGCTGTAGAGATACCTCGTGTACTCCTTTGTACGTTCTAGAGATATTTCCTGTACTCCTTTGTGCGCTGTAGAGATACCTTCTGTACTCCTTTGTGCGCTGTAGAGATACCTTCTGTACTCCTTTGTGCGCTGTAGAGATACTTTCTGTACTCCTTTGTGCGCTGTAGAGATACCTTCTGTACTCCTTTGTACGCTGTAGAGATACCTCGTGTACTCCTTTGTACGTTCTAGAGATATTTCCTGTACTCCTTTGTGCGCTGTAGAGATACCTTCTGTACTCCTTTGTGCGCTGTAGAGATACATTCTGTACTCCTTTGTGCGCTGTAGAGATACCTTCTGTTCTCCTTTGTGCGCTGTAGAGATACCTTCTGTACTCCTTTGTGCGCTGTAGAGATACCTTCTGTACTCCTTTGTGCGCTTTAGAGATACCTTCTGTACTCCTTTGTACGCTGTAGAGACCTCGTGTACTCCTTTGTACGTTCTAGAGATATTTCCTGTACTCCTTTGTGCGCTGTAGAAATACCTTCTGTACTCCTTTGTGCGCTGTAGAGATACCTTCTGTACTCCTTTGTGCGCTGTAGAGATACCTTCTGTACTCCTTTGTACGCTGTAGAGATACCTTCTGTACTCCTTTTTGCGCTGTAGAGATACCTTCTGTACTCCTTTGTACGCTGTAGAGATACCTCGTGTACTCTTTTGTACGTTCTAGAGATATTTCCTGTACTCCTTTGTGCGCTGTAGAGATACCTTCTGTACTCCTTTGTGCGCTGTAGAGATACCTTCTGTACTCCTTTGTACGCTGTAGAGATACCTCGTGTACTCCTTTGTACGTTCTAGAGATATTTCCTGTACTCCTTTGTGCGCAGTAGAGATACCTTCTGTACTCCTTTGTGCTCTGTAGAGATACCTTCTGTACTCCTTTGTGCGCTGTAGAGATACCTTCTGTACTCCTTTGTGCGCTGTAGAGATACCTTCTGTACTCCTTTGTGCGCTGTAGAGATACCTTCTATACTCCTTTGTGCGCTGTAGAGATACCTTCTGTACTTCTTTGTGCGCTGTAGAGATACCTTCTGTACTCCTTTGTGCGCTGTAGAGATACCTTCTGTACTCCTTTGTACGCTGTAGAGATACCTCGTGTACTCCTTTGTACGTTCTAGAGATACCTTCTGTACTCCTTTGTTCGCTGTAGAGATACCTTCTGTACTCCTTTGTGCGCTGTAGAGATACCTTCTGTACTCCTTTGTGCGCTGTAGAGATACCTTCTGTACTCCTTTGTGCGCTGTTGAGATACCTTCTGTACTCCTTTGTACGCTGTAGAGATACCTCGTGTACTCCTTTGTACGTTCTAGAGATATTTCCTGTACTCCTTTGTGCGCTGTAGAGATACCTTCTGTACTCCTTTGTGCGCTGTAGAGATACCTTCTGTACTCCTTTGTGCGCTGTAGAGATACCTTCTGTACTCCTTTGTGCGCTGTAGAGGTACCTTCTGTACTCCTTTGTACGCTGTAGAGATACCTCGTGTACTCCTTTGTACGTTCTAGAGATATTTCCTGTACTCCTTTGTGCGCTGTAGAGATACCTTCTGTACTCCTTTGTGCGCTGTAGAGAGACCTTCTGTACTCCTTTGTGCGCTGTAGAGATACCTTCTGTACTCCTTTGTGCGCTGTAGAGATACCTTCTGTACTCCTTTGTGCGCTGTTGAGATACCTTCTGTACTCCTTTGTACGTTCTAGAGATATTTCCTGTACTCCTTTGTGCGCTGTAGAGATACCTTGTGTACTTCTTTGTACGTTCTAGAGATATTTCCTGTACTCCTTTGTGCGCTGAAGAGATACCTTCTGTACTCCTTTGTGCGCTGTAGAGATACCTTCTGTACTCCTTTGTGCGCTGTAGAGATACCTTCTGTACTCCTTTGTGCGCTGTAGAGATACCTTCTGTACTCCTTTGTGCGCTATAGAGACACCTTCTGTACTCCTTTGTACGCTGTAGAGATACCTCGTGTACTCCTTTGTACGTTCTAGAGATATTTCCTGTACTCCTTTGTGCGCTGTAGAGATACCTTCTGTACTCCTTTGTGCGCTGTAGAGATACCTTCTGTACTCCTTTGTGCGCTGTAGAGATACCTTCTGTACTCCTTTGTGCGCTGTAGAGATACCTTCTGTACTTTTTTGTACGCTGTAGAGATACCTCGTGTACTCCTTTGTACGTTCTAGAGATATTTCCTGTACTCCTTTGTACTTTCTAGAGATATTTCCTGTACTCCTTTGTGCGCTGTAGAGATACCTTCTGTACTCCTTTGTGCGCTGTAGAGATACCTTCTGTACTCCTTTGTGCGCTGTAGAGATACCTTCTGTACTCCTTTGTGCGCTGTAGAGATACCTTCTGTACTCCTTTGTGCGCTGTAGAGATACCTTCTGTACTCCTTTGTGCGCTGTAGAGATACCTTCTGTACTCCTTTGTACGCTGTAGAGATACCTCGTGTACTCCTTTGTACGTTCTAGAGATATTTCCTGTACTCCTTTGTGCGCTGTAGAGATACCTTCTGTACTCCTTTGTGCGCTGTAGAGATACCTTCTGTACTCCTTTGTGCGCTGTAGAGATACTTTCTGTACTCCTTTGTGCGCTGTAGAGATACCTTCTGTACTCCTTTGTACGCTGTAGAGATACCTCGTGTACTCCTTTGTACGTTCTAGAGATATTTCCTGTACTCCTTTGTGCGCTGTAGAGATACCTTCTGTACTCCTTTGTGCGCTGTAGAGATACATTCTGTACTCCTTTGTGCGTTGTAGAGATACCTTCTGTTCTCCTTTGTGCGCTGTAGAGATACCTTCTGTACTCCTTTGTGCGCTGTAGAGATACCTTCTGTACTCCTTTGTGCGCTTTAGAGATACCTTCTGTACTCCTTTGTACGCTGTAGAGACCTCGTGTACTCCTTTGTACGTTCTAGAGATATTTCCTGTACTCCTTTGTGCGCTGTAGAAATACCTTCTGTACTCCTTTGTGCGCTGTAGAGATACCTTCTGTACTCCTTTGTGCGCTGTAGAGATACCTTCTGTACTCCTTTGTACGCTGTAGAGATACCTTCTGTACTCCTTTTTGCGCTGTAGAGATACCTTCTGTACTCCTTTGTACGCTGTAGAGATACCTCGTGTACTCTTTTGTACGTTCTAGAGATATTTCCTGTACTCCTTTGTGCGCTGTAGAGATACCTTCTGTACTCCTTTGTGCGCTGTAGAGATACCTTCTGTACTCCTTTGTACGCTGTAGAGATACCTCGTGTACTCCTTTGTACGTTCTAGAGATATTTCCTGTACTCCTTTGTGCGCAGTAGAGATACCTTCTGTACTCCTTTGTGCTCTGTAGAGATACCTTCTGTACTCCTTTGTGCGCTGTAGAGATACCTTCTGTACTCCTTTGTGCGCTGTAGAGATACCTTCTGTACTCCTTTGTGCGCTGTAGAGATACCTTCTATATTCCTTTGTGCGCTGTAGAGATACCTTCTGTACTTCTTTGTGCGCTGTAGAGATACCTTCTGTACTCCTTTGTGCGCTGTAGAGATACCTTCTGTACTCCTTTGTACGCTGTAGAGATACCTCGTGTACTCCTTTGTACGTTCTAGAGATACCTTCTGTACTCCTTTGTTCGCTGTAGAGATACCTTCTGTACTCCTTTGTGCGCTGTAGAGATACCTTCTGTACTCCTTTGTGCGCTGTAGAGATACCTTCTGTACTCCTTTGTGCGCTGTTGAGATACCTTCTGTACTCCTTTGTACGTTCTAGAGATATTTCCTGTACTCCTTTGTGCGCTGTAGAGATACCTTCTGTACTCCTTTGTGCGCTGTAGAGATACCTTCTGTACTCCCTTGTGTGCTGTAGAGATACCATCTGTACTCCTTTGTGCGCTGTAGAGATACCTTCTGTACTCCTTTGTAGGCTGTAGAGATACCTCGTGTACTCCTTTGTACGTTCTAGAGATATTTCCTGTACTCCTTTGTGCGCTGTAGAGATACCTTCTGTACTCCTTTGTGCGCTGTAGAGATACCTTCTGTACTCCTTTGTGCGCTGTAGAGATACCTTCTGTACTCCTTTGTACGCTGTAGAGATACCTTCTGTACTCCTTTGTGCGCTGTAGAGATACCTTCTGTACTCCTTTGTACGCTGTAGAGATACCTCGTGTACTCCTTTGTATGTTCTAGAGATATTTCCTGTACTCCTTTGTGCGCTGTAGAGATACCTTCTGTACTCCTTTGTGCGCTGTAGAGATACCTTCTGTACTCCTTTGTGCGCTGTAGAGATACCTTCTGTACTCCTTTGTGCGCTGTAGAGATACCTTCTGTACTCCTTTGTGCGCTTTAGAGATACCTTCTGTACTCCTTTGTGCGCTGTAGAGTTACCTTCTGTACTCCTTTGTGCGCTGTAGAGATACCTTCTGTACTCCTTTGTACGCTGTAGAGATACCTCGTGTACTCCTTTGAACGTTCTAGAGATATTTCCTGTACTCCTTTGTGCGCAGTAGAGATACCTTCTGTACTCCTTTGTGCGCTGTAGAGATACCTTCTGTACTCCTTTGTGCACTGTAGAGATACCTTCTGTACTCCTTTGTGCGCTGTAGAGATACCTTCTGTACTCCTTTGTACGCGGTAGGGATACCTCGTGTACTCCTTTGTACGTTCTAGAGATATTTCCTGTACTCCTTTGTGCGCTGTAGAGATACTTCTGTACTCCTTTGTGCGCTGTAGAGATACCTTCTGTACTCCTGTGTGCGCTGTAGAGATACCTTCTGTACTCCTTTGTACGCTGTAGAGATACCTTCTGCACTCCTTTGTGCGCTGTAGAGATACCTTCTGTACTCCTTTGTACGCTGTAGAGATACCTCGTGTACTCCTTTGTACGTTCTAGAGATATTTCCTGTACTCCTTTGTGCGCTGTAGAGATACCTTCTGTACTCCTTTGTGCGCTGTAGAGATACCTTCTGTACTCCTTTGTGCGCTGTAGAGATACCTTCTGTACTCCTTTGTGCGCTGTAGAGATACCTTCTGTACTCCTTTGTACGCTGTAGAGATACCTCGTGTACTCCTTTGTACGTTCTAGAGATATTTCCTGTACTCCTTTGTGCGCTGTAGAGATACCTTCTGTACTCCTTTGTGCGCTGTAGAGAGACCTTCTGTACTCCTTTGTGCGCTGTAGAGATACCTTCTGTACTCCTTTGTGCGCTGTAGAGATACCTTCTGTACTCCTTTGTGCGCTGTTGAGATACCTTCTGTACTCCTTTGTACGTTCTAGAGATATTTCCTGTACTCCTTTGTGCGCTGTAGAGATACCTTCTGTACTCCTTTGTACGCTGTTGAGATACCTCGTGTACTCCTTTGTACGTTCTAGAGATATTTCCTTTACTCCTTTGTGCGCTGTAGAGATACCTTCTGTACTCCTTTGTGCGCTGTAGAGATACCTTCTGTACTCCTTTGTGCGCTGTAGAGATACCTTCTGTACTTCTTTGTGCGCTGTAGAGATACCTTCTGTACTCCTTTGTACGCTGTAGAGATACCTCGTGTACTCCTTTGTACGTTCTAGAGATATTTCCTGTACTCCTTTGTGCGCTGTAGAGATACCTTCTGTACTCCTTTGTGCGCTGTAGAGATACCTTCTGTACTCCTTTGTGCGCTGTAGAGATACCTTCTGTACTCCTTTGTACGCTGTAGAGATACCTTCTGTACTCCTTTGTGCGCTGTAGAGATACCTTCTGTACTCCTTTGTACACTGTAGAGATACCTCGTGTACTCCTTTGTACGTTCTAGAGATATTTCCTGTACTCCTTTGTGCGCTGTAGAGATACCTTCTGTACTCCTTTGTGCGCTGTAGAGATACCTTCTGTACTCCTTTGTGCGCTGTAGAGATACCTTCTGTACTCCTTTGTGCGCTGTAGAGATACCTTCTGTACTTCTTTGTGCGCTTTAGAGATACCTTCTGTACTCCTTTGTGCGCTGTAGAGATACCTTCTGTACTCCTTTGTGCGCTGTAGAGATACCTTCTGTACTCCTTTGTACGCTGTAGAGATAACTCGTGTACTCCTTTGTACGTTCTAGAGATATTTCCTGTACTCCTTTGTGCGCTGAAGAGATACCTTCTGTACTCCTTTGTGCGCTGTAGAGATACCTTCTGTACTCCTTTGTGCGCTGTAGAGATACCTTCTGTACTCCTTTGTGTGCTGTAGAGATACCTTCTGTACTCCTTTGTGCGCTGTAGAGATACCTTCTGTACTCCTTTGTACGCTGTAGAGATACCTCGTGTACTCCTTTGTACGTTCTAGAGATATTTCCTGTACTCCTTTGTGCGCTGTAGAGATACCTTCTGTACTCCTTTGTGCGCTGTAGAGATACCTTCTGTACTCCTTTGTGCGCTGTAGAGATACCTTCTGTACTCCTTTGTGCGCTGTAGAGATACCTTCTGTACTCCTTTGTACGCTGTAGAGATACCCCGTGTACTCCTTTGTGCGTTCTAGAGATATTTCCTGTACTCCTTTGTGCGCTGTAGAGATACCTTCTGTACTCCTTTGTGCGCTGTAGAGATACATTCTCTACTCCTTTGTGCGCTGTAGAGATACCTTCTGTACTCCTTTGTACGCTGTAGAGATACCTTCTGTACTCCTTTGTGCGCTGTAGAGATACCTTCTGTACTCCTTTGTACGCTGTAGAGATACCTCGTGTACTCTTTTGTACGTTCTAGAGATATTTCATGTACTCCTTTGTGCGCTGTAGAGATACTTCTGTACTCCTTTGTGCGCTGTAGAGATACCTTCTGTACTCCTTTGTGCGCTGTAGAGATACCTTCTGTACTCCTTTGTGCGCTATAGAGATACCTTCTGTGCTACTTTGTGCGCTGTAGAGATACCTTCTATACTCCTTTGTGCGCTGTGGAGATACCTCGTGTACTCCTTCGTACGTTCTAGAGATATTTCCTGTACTCCTTTGTGCGCTGTAGAGATACCTTCTGTACTCCTTTGTGCGCTGTAGAGATACCTTCTGTACTCCTTTGTGCGCTGTAGAGATACCTTCTGTACTCCTTTTTACGCTGTAGAGATACCTCGTGTACTCCTTTGTACGTTCTAGAGATATTTCCTGTACTCCTTTGTGCGCTGTAGAGATACCTTCTGTACTCCTTTGTGCGCTGTAGAGATACCTTCTGTACTCCTTTGTGCGCTGTAGAGATACCTTCTGTACTCCTTTGTACGCTGTAGAGCTACCTTCTGTACTCCTTTGTGCGCTGTAGAGATACCTTCTGTACTCCTTTGTACGCTGTAGAGATACCTCGTGTACTCCTTTGTATGTTCTAGAGATATTTCCTGTACTCCTTTGTGCGCTGTAGAGATACCTTCTGTACTCCTTTGTGCGCTGTAGAGATACCTTCTGTACTCCTTTGTGCGCTGTAGAGATACCTTCTGTACTCCTTTGTGCGCTGTAGAGATACCTTCTGTACTCCTTTGTGCGCTTTAGAGATACCTTCTGTACTCCTTTGTGCGCTGTAGAGATACCTTCTGTACTCCTTTGTACGCTGTAGAGATACCTTCTGTACTCATTTGTACGCTGTAGAGATACCTCGTGTACTCCTTTGTACGTTCTAGAGATATTTCCTGTACTCCTTTGTGCGCTGTAGAGATACCTTCTGTACTCCTTTGTGCGCTGTAGAGATACCTTCTGTACTCCTTTGTGCGCTGTAGAGATACCTTCTGTACTCCTTTGTGCGCTGTAGAGATACCTTCTCTACTCCTTTGTACGCGGTAGGGATACCTCGTGTACTCCTTTGTACGTTCTAGAGATATTTCCTGTACTCCTTTGTGCGCTGTAGAGATACTTCTGTACTCCTTTGTGCGCTGTAGAGATACCTTCTGTACTCCTGTGTGCGCTGTAGAGATACCTTCTGTACTCCTTTGTACGCTGTAGAGATACCTTCTGCACTCCTTTGTGCGCTGTAGAGATACCTTCTGTACTCCTTTGTACGCTGTAGAGATACCTCGTGTACTCCTCTGTACGTTCTAGAGATATTTCCTGTACTCCTTTGTGCGCTGTAGAGATACCTTCTGTACTCCTTTGTGCGCTGTAGAGATACCTTCTGTACTCCTTTGTGCGCTGTAGAGATACCTTCTGTACTCCTTTGTGCGCTGTAGAGATACCTTCTGTACTCCTTTGTACGCTGTAGAGATACCTCGTGTACTCCTTTGTACGTTCTAGAGATATTTCCTGTACTCCTTTGTGCGCTGTAGAGATACCTTCTGTACTCCTTTGTGCGCTGTAGAGATACCTTCTGTACTCCTTTGTGCGCTGTAGAGATACCTTCTGTACTCCTTTGTGCGCTGTAGAGATACCTTCTGTACTCCTTTGTGCGCTGTTGAGATACCTTCTGTACTCCTTTGTACGTTCTAGAGATATTTCCTGTACTCCTTTGTGCGCTGTAGAGATACCTTCTGTACTCCTTTGTACGCTGTAGAGATACCTCGTGTACTCCTTTGTACGTTCTAGAGATATTTCCTGTACTCCTTTGTGCGCTGTAGAGATACCTTCTGTACTCCTTTGTGCGCTGTAGAGATACCTTCTGTACTCCTTTGTGCGCTGTAGAGATACCTTCTGTACTCCTTTGTGCGCTGTAGAGATACCTTCTGTACTCCTTTGTACGCTGTAGAGATACCTCGTGTAATCCTTTGTACGTTCTAGAGATATTTCCTGTACTCCTTTGTGCGCTGTAGAGATACCTTCTGTACTCCTTTAAGCGCTGTAGAGATACCTTCTGTACTCCTTTGTGCGCTGTAGAGATACCTTCTGTACTCCTTTGTACGCTGTAGAGATACCTTCTGTACTCCTTTGTGCGCTGTAGAGATACCTTCTGTACTCCTTTGTACACTGTAGAGATACCTCGTGTACTCCTTTGTACGTTCAAGAGATATTTCCTGTACTCCTTTGTGCGCTGTAGAGATACCTTCTGTACTCCTTTAAGCGCTGTAGAGATACCTTCTGTACTCCTTTGTGCGCTGTAGAGATACCTTCTGTACTCCTTTGTACGCTGTAGAGATACCTTCTGTACTCCTTTGTGCGCTGTAGAGATACCTTCTGTACTCCTTTGTACACTGTAGAGATACCTCGTGTACTCCTTTGTACGTTCTAGAGATATTTCCTGTACTCCTTTGTGCGCTGTAGAGATACCTTCTGTACTCCTTTGTGCGCTGTAGAGATACCTTCTGTACTCCTTTGTGCGCTGTAGAGATACCTTCTGTACTCCTTTGTGCGCTGTAGAGATACCTTCTGTACTCCTTTGTGCGCTGTAGAGATACCTTCTGTACTCCTTTGTACGCTGTAGAGATACCTCGTGTACTCCTTTGTACGTTCTAGAGATATTTCCTGTACTCCTTTGTGCGCTGTAAAGATACCTTCTGTACTCCTTTGTGCGCTGTAGAGATACCTTCTGTACTCCTTTGTGCGCTGCAGAGATACCTTCTGTACTCCTTTGTACGCTGTAGAGATACCTTCTGTACTCCTTTGTGCGCTGTAGAGATACCTTCTGTACTCCTTTGTACGCTGTAGAGATACCTCGTGTACTCCTTTGTACGTTCTAGAGATACCTCGTGTACTCCTTTGTACGTTCTAGAGATATTTCCTGTACTCCTTTGTGCGCTGTAGAGATACCTTCTGTACTCCTTTGTGCGCTGTAGAGATACC
Source organism: Morinoia aosen (assembly GCA_030386875.1). Taxonomy (NCBI): domain Eukaryota; kingdom Metazoa; phylum Arthropoda; class Malacostraca; order Amphipoda; family Talitridae; genus Morinoia; species Morinoia aosen. The sequence goes on along the minus strand of JASJYW010000027.1, from coordinate 20,592,260 downwards.
TTCTGTACTCCTTTGTGCGCTGTAGAGATACCTTCTGTACTCCTTTGTGCGCTGTAGAGATACCTTCTGTACTCCTTTGTGCGCTGTAGAGATACCTTCTGTACTCCTTTGTGCGCTGTAGAGATACCTTCTGTACTTCTTTGTACGCTGTAGAGATACCTCGTGTACTCCTTTGTACGTTCTAGAGATATTTCCTGTACTCCTTTGTACGTTCTAGAGATATTTCCTGTACTCCTTTGTGCGCTGTAGAGATACCTTCTGTACTCCTTTGTGCGCTGTAGAGATACCTTCTGTACTCCTTTGTGCGCTGTAGAGATACCTTCTGTACTCCTTTGTGCGCTGTAGAGATACCTTCTGTACTCCTTTGTGCGCTGTAGAGATACCTTCTGTACTCCTTTGTGCGCTGTAGAGATACCTTCTGTACTCCTTTGTACGCTGTAGAGATACCTCGTGTACTCCTTCGTACGTTCTAGAGATATTTCCTGTACTCCTTTGTGCGCTGTAGAGATCCCTTCTGTACTCCTTTGTGCGCTGTAGAGATACCTTCTGTACTCCTTTGTGCGCTGTAGAGATACCTTCTGTACTCCTTTGTACGCTGTAGAGATACCTTCTGTACTCCTTTGTGCGCTGTAGAGATACCTTCTGTACTCCTTTGTACGCTGTAGAGATACCTCGTGTACTCCTTTGTACGTTCTAGAGATATTTCCTGTACTCCTTTGTGCGCTGTAGAGATACCTTCTGTACTCCTTTGTGCGCTGTAGAGATACCTTCTGTACTCCTTTGTGCACTGTAGAGATACCTTCTGTACTCCTTTGTACGCTGTAGAGATACCTCGTGTACTCCTTTGTACGTTCTAGAGATATTTCCTGTACTCCTTTTTGCGCTGTAGAGATACCTTCTGTACTCCTTTGTGCGCTGTAGAGATACCTTCTGTACTCCTTTGTGCGCTGTAGAGATACCTTCTGTACTCCTTTTTGCGCTGTAGAGATACCTTCTGTACTCCTTTGTACGCTGTAGAGATTCCTCGTGTACTCCTTTGTACGTTCTAGAGATATTTCCTGTACTCCTTTGTGCGCTGTAGAGATACCTTCTGTACTCCATTGTGCGCTGTAGAGATACCTTCTGTACTCCTTTGTGCGCTGTAGAGATACCTTCTGTACTCCTTTGTGCGCTGTAGAGATACCTTCTGTACTCCTTTGTGCGCTGTAGAGATACCTTCTGTACTCCTTTGTACGTTCTAGAGATATTTCCTGTACTACTTTGTGCGCTGTAGAGATACCTTCTGTACTCCTTTGTACGCTGTAGAGATACCTCGTGTACTCCTTTGTACGTTCTAGAGATATTCCCTGTACTCCTTTGTGCGCTGTAGAGATACCTTCTGTACTCCTTTAGCGCTGTAGAGATACCTTCTGTACTCTTTTGTGCGCTGTAGAGATACCTTCTGTACTCCTTTGTACGCTGTAGAGATACCTCGTGTACTCCTTTGTACGTTCTAGAGATATTTCCTGTACTCCTTTGTGCGCTGTAGAGATACCTTCTGTACTCCTTTGTGCGCTGTAGAGATACCTTCTGTACTCCTTTGTGCGCTGTAGAGATACCTTCTGTACTCCTTTGTACGCTGTAGAGATACCTTCTGTACTCCTTTGTGCGCTGTAGAGATACCTTCTGTACTCCTTTGTACGCTGTAGAGATACCTCGTGTACTCCTTTGTACGTTCTAGAGATATTTCCTGTACTCCTTTGTGCGCTGTAGAGATACCTTCTGTACTCCTTTGTGCGCTGTAGAGATACCTTCTGTACTCCTTTGTGCGCTGTAGAGATACCTTCTGTACTCCTTTGTGCGCTGTAGAGATACCTTCTGTACTCCTTTGTGCGCTGTAGAGATACCTTCTGTACTCCTTTGTACGCTGTAGAGATACCTCGTGTACTCCTTTGTACGTTCTAGAGATATTTCCTGTATTCCTTTGTGCGCTGTAGAGATACCTACTGTACTCCTTTGTGCGCTGTAGAGATACCTTCTGTACTCCTTTGTGCGCTGTAGGATACCTTCTTTACTCCTTTGTGCGCTGTAGAGATACCTTCTGTACTCCTTTGTACGCTGTAGAGATACCTCGTGTACTCCTTTGTACGTTCTAGAGATATTTCCTGTACTCCTTTGTGCGCTGTAGAGATACCTTCTGTACTCCTTTGTGCGCTGTAGAGATACCTTCTGTACTCCTTTGTGCGCTGTAGAGATACCTTCTGTACTCCTTTGTGCGCTGTAGAGATACCTTCTGTACTCCTCTGTGCGCTGTAGAGATACCTTCTGTACTCCTTTGTACGTTCTAGAGATATTTCCTGTACTCCTTTGTGCGGGATAGAGATACCTTCTGTACTCCTTTGTACGCTGTAGAGATACCTCGTGTACTCCTTTGTACGTTCTAGAGATATTTCCTGTACTCCTTTGTACGTTCTAGAGATATTTCCTGTACTCCTTTGTGCGCTGTAGAGATACCTTCTGTACTCCTTTGTACGCTGTAGAGATACCTCGTGTACTCCTTTGTACGTTCTAGAGATATTTCCTGTACTCCTTTGTGCGCTGTAGAGATACCTTCTGTACTCTTTTGTGCGCTGTAGAGATGCCTTCTGTACTCCTTTGTGCGCTGTAGAGATACCTTCTGTACTCCTTTGTGCGCTGTAGAGATACCTTCTGTACTCCTTTGTGCGCTGTAGAGATACCTTCTGTACTCCTTTGTACGCTGTAGAGATACCTCGTGTACTCCTTTGTACGTTCTGGAGATATTTCCTGTACTCCTTTGTGCGCTGTAGAGATACCTTCTGTACTCCTTTGTGCGCTGTAGAGATACCTTCTGTACTCCTTTGTGCGCTGTAGAGATACCTTCTGTACTCCTTTGTGCGCTGTAGAGATACCTTCTGTACTCCTTTGTGCGCTGTAGAGATACCTTCTGTACTCCTTTGTACGCTGTAGAGATACCTCGTGTACTCCTTTGTACGTTCTAGAGATATTTCCTGTACTCCTTTGTGCGCTGTAGAGATACCTTCTGTACTCCTTTGTGCGCTGTAGAGATACCTTCTGTACTCCTTTGTACGCTGTAGAGATACCTCGTGTACTCCTTTGTACGTTCTAGAGATATTTCCTCTACTCCTTTGTGCGCTGTAGAGATACCTTCTGTACTTCTTTGTGCGCTGTAGAGATACCTTCTGTACTCCTTTGTGCGCTGTAGAGATACCTTCTGTACTCCTTTGTGCGCTGTAGAGATACCTTCTGTACTCCTTTGTACGCTGTAGAGATACCTCGTGTACTCCTTTGTACGTTCTAGAGATATTTCCTGTACTCCTTTGTGCGCTGAAGAGATACCTTCTGTACTCCTTTGTGCGCTGTAGAGATACCTTCTGTACTCCTTTGTGCGCTGTAGAGATACCTTCTGTACTCCTTTGTGCGCTGTAGAGATACCTTCTGTACTCCTTTGTGCGCTATAGAGACACCTTCTGTACTCCTTTGTACGCTGTAGAGATACCTCATGTACTCCTTTGTACGTTCTAGAGATATTTCCTGTACTCCTTTGTGCGCTGTAGAGATACCTTCTGTACTCCTTTGTGCGCTGTAGAGATACCTTCTGTACTCCTTTGTGCGCTGTAGAGATACCTTCTGTACTCCTTTGTGCGCTGTAGAGATACCTTCTGTACTTTTTTGTACGCTGTAGAGATACCTCGTGTACTCCTTTGTACGTTCTAGAGATATTTCCTGTACTCCTTTGTACTTTCTAGAGATATTTCCTGTACTCCTTTGTGCGCTGTAGAGATACCTTCTGTACTCCTTTGTGCGCTGTAGAGATACCTTCTGTACTCCTTTGTGCGCTGTAGAGATACCTTCTGTACTCCTTTGTGCGCTGTAGAGATACCTTCTGTACTCCTTTGTGCGCTGTAGAGATACCTTCTGTACTCCTTTGTGCGCTGTAGAGATACCTTCTGTACTCCTTTGTACGCTGTAGAGATACCTCGTGTACTCCTTTGTACGTTCTAGAGATATTTCCTGTACTCCTTTGTGCGCTGTAGAGATACCTTCTGTACTCCTTTGTGCGCTGTAGAGATACCTTCTGTACTCCTTTGTGCGCTGTAGAGATACCTTCTGTACTCCTTTGTGCGCTGTAGAGATACCTTCTCTACTCCTTTGTACGCTGTAGAGATACCTCGTGTACTCCTTTGTACGTTCTAGAGATATTTCCTGTACTCCTTTGTGCGCTGTAGAGATACCTTCTGTACTCCTTTGTGCGCTGTAGAGATACATTCTGTACTCCTTTGTGCGCTGTAGAGATACCTTCTGTTCTCCTTTGTGCGCTGTAGAGATACCTTCTGTACTCCTTTGTGCGCTGTTGAGATACCTTCTGTACTCCTTTGTGCGCTTTAGAGATACCTTCTGTACTCCTTTGTACGCTGTAGAGATACCTCGTGTACTCCTTTGTACGTTCTAGAGATATTTCCTGTACTCCTTTGTGCGCTGTAGAAATACCTTCTGTACTCCTTTGTGCGCTGTAGAGATACCTTCTGTACTCCTTTGTGCGCTGTAGAGATACCTTCTGTACTCCTTTGTACGCTGTAGAGATACCTTCTGTACTCCTTTTTGCGCTGTAGTGATACCTTCTGTACTACTTTGTACGCTGTAGAGATACCTCGTGTACTCTTTTGTACGTTCTAGAGATATTTCCTGTACTCCTTTGTGCGCTGTAGAGATACCTTCTGTACTCCTTTGTACGCTGTAGAGATACCTCGTGTACTCCTTTGTACGTTCTAGAGATATTTCCTGTACTCCTTTGTGCGCTGTAGAGATACCTTCTGTACTCCTTTGTGCGCTGTAGAGATACCTTCTGTACTCCTTTGTGCGCTGTAGAGATACCTTCTGTACTCCTTTGTGCGCTGTAGAGATACCTTCTGTACTCCTTTGTGCGCTGTAGAGATACCTTCTATACTCCTTTGTGCGCTGTAGAGATACCTTCTGTACTTCTTTGTGCGCTGTAGAGATACCTTCTGTACTCCTTTGTGCGCTGTAGAGATACCTTCTGTATTCCTTTGTACGCTGTAGAGATACCTCGTGTACTCCTTTGTACGTTCTAGAGATATTTCCTGTACTCCATTGTGCGCTGTAGAGATACCTTCTGTACTCCTTTGTGCGCTGTAGAGATACCTTCTGTACTCCTTTGTGCGCTGTAGAGATACCTTCTGTACTCCTTTGTGCGCTGTAGAGATACCTTCTGTACTCCTTTGTGCGCTGTTGAGATACCTTCTGTACTCCTTTGTACGTTCTAGAGATATTTCCTGTACTCCTTTGTGCGCTGTAGAGATACCTTCTGTACTCCTTTGTGCGCTGTAGAGATACCTTCTGTACTCTTTTGTGCGCTGTAGAGATGCCTTCTGTACTCCTTTGTGCGCTGTAGAGATACCTTCTGTACTCCTTTGTGCGCTGTAGAGATACCTTCTGTACTCCTTTGTGCGCTGTAGAGATACCTTCTGTACTCCTTTGTACGCTGTAGAGATACCTCGTGTACTCCTTTGTACGTTCTGGAGATATTTCCTGTACTCCTTTGTGCGCTGTAGAGATACCTTCTGTACTCCTTTGTGCGCTGTAGAGATACCTTCTGTACTCCTTTGTGCGCTGTAGAGATACCTTCTGTACTCCTTTGTGCGCTGTAGAGATACCTTCTGTACTCCTTTGTGCGCTGTAGAGATACCTTCTGTACTCCTTTGTACGCTGTAGAGATACCTCGTGTACTCCTTTGTACGTTCTAGAGATATTTCCTGTACTCCTTTGTGCGCTGTAGAGATACCTTCTGTACTCCTTTGTGCGCTGTAGAGATACCTTCTGTACTCCTTTGTACGCTGTAGAGATACCTCGTGTACTCCTTTGTACGTTCTAGAGATATTTCCTGTTCTCCTTTGTGCGCTGTAGAGATACCTTCTGTACTTCTTTGTGCGCTGTAGAGATACCTTCTGTACTCCTTTGTGCGCTGTAGAGATACCTTCTGTACTCCTTTGTGCGCTGTAGATATACCTTCTGTACTCTTTGTACGCTGTAGAGATACCTCGTGTACTCCTTTGTACGTTCTAGAGATATTTCCTGTACTCCTTTGTGCGCTGAAGAGATACCTTCTGTACTCCTTTGTGCGCTGTAGAGATACCTTCTGTACTCCTTTGTGCGCTGTAGAGATACCTTCTGTACTCCTTTGTGCGCTGTAGAGATACCTTCTGTACTCCTTTGTGCGCTATAGAGACACCTTCTGTACTCCTTTGTACGCTGTAGAGATACCTCGTGTACTCCTTTGTACGTTCTAGAGATATTTCCTGTACTCCTTTGTGCGCTGTAGAGATACCTTCTGTACTCCTTTGTGCGCTGTAGAGATACCTTCTGTACTCCTTTGTGCGCTGTAGAGATACCTTCTGTACTCCTTTGTGCGCTGTAGAGATACCTTCTGTACTTTTTTGTACGCTGTAGAGATACCTCGTGTACTCCTTTGTACGTTCTAGAGATATTTCCTGTACTCCTTTGTACTTTCTAGAGATATTTCCTGTACTCCTTTGTGCGCTGTAGAGATACCTTCTGTACTCCTTTGTGCGCTGTAGAGATACCTTCTGTACTCCTTTGTGCGCTGTAGAGATACCTTCTGTACTCCTTTGTGCGCTGTAGAGATACCTTCTGTACTCCTTTGTGCGCTGTAGAGATACCTTCTGTACTCCTTTGTGCGCTGTAGAGATACCTTCTGTACTCCTTTGTACGCTGTAGAGATACCTCGTGTACTCCTTTGTACGTTCTAGAGATATTTCCTGTACTCCTTTGTGCGCTGTAGAGATACCTTCTGTACTCCTTTGTGCGCTGTAGAGATACCTTCTGTACTCCTTTGTGCGCTGTAGAGATACCTTCTGTACTCCTTTGTGCGCTGTAGAGATACCTTCTCTACTCCTTTGTACGCTGTAGAGATACCTCGTGTACTCCTTTGTACGTTCTAGAGATATTTCCTGTACTCCTTTGTGCGCTGTAGAGATACCTTCTGTACTCCTTTGTGCGCTGTAGAGATACATTCTGTACTCCTTTGTGCGCTGTAGAGATACCTTCTGTTCTCCTTTGTGCGCTGTAGAGATACCTTCTGTACTCCTTTGTGCGCTGTTGAGATACCTTCTGTACTCCTTTGTGCGCTTTAGAGATACCTTCTGTACTCCTTTGTACGCTGTAGAGATACCTCGTGTACTCCTTTGTACGTTCTAGAGATATTTCCTGTACTCCTTTGTGCGCTGTAGAAATACCTTCTGTACTCCTTTGTGCGCTGTAGAGATACCTTCTGTACTCCTTTGTGCGCTGTAGAGATACCTTCTGTACTCCTTTGTGCGCTGTAGAGATACCTTCTGTACTCCTTTGTACGCTGTAGAGATACCTTCTGTACTCCTTTTTGCGCTGTAGAGATACCTTCTGTACTCCTTTGTACGCTGTAGAGATACCTCGTGTACTCTTTTGTACGTTCTAGAGATATTTCCTGTACTCCTTTGTGCGCTGTAGAGATACCTTCTGTACTCCTTTGTGCGCTGTAGAGATACCTTCTGTACTCCTTTGTACGCTGTAGAGATACCTCGTGTACTCCTTTGTGCGCTGTAGAGATATTTCCTGTACTCCTTTGTGCGCTGTAGAGATACCTTCTGTACTCCTTTGTGCGCTGTAGAGATACCTTCTGTACTCCTTTGTGCGCTGTAGAGATACCTTCTGTACTCCTTTGTGCGCTGTAGAGATACCTTCTATACTCCTTTGTGCGCTGTAGAGATACCTTCTGTACTTCTTTGTGCGCTGTAGAGATACCTTCTGTACTCCTTTGTGCGCTGTAGAGATACCTTCTGTACTCCTTTGTACGCTGTAGAGATACCTCGTGTACTCCTTTGTACGTTCTAGAGATATTTCCTGTACTCCATTGTGCGCTGTAGAGATACCTTCTGTACTCCTTTGTGCGCTGTAGAGATACCTTCTGTACTCCTTTGTGCGCTGTAGAGATACCTTCTGTACTCCTTTGTGCGCTGTAGAGATACCTTCTGTACTCCTTTGTGCGCTGTTGAGATACCTTCTGTACTCCTTTGTACGTTCTAGAGATATTTCCTGTACTCCTTTGTGCGCTGTAGAGATACCTTCTGTACTCCTTTGTGCGCTGTAGAGATACCTTCTGTACTCCCTTGTGTGCTGTAGAGATACCTTCTGTACTCCTTTGTGCGCTGTAGAGATACCTTCTGTACTCCTTTGTAGGCTGTAGAGATACCTCGTGTACTCCTTTGTACGTTCTAGAGATATTTCCTGTACTCCTTTGTGCGCTGTAGAGATACCTTCTGTACTCCTTTGTGCGCTGTAGAGATACCTTCTGTACTCCTTTGTGCGCTGTAGAGATACCTTCTGTACTCCTTTGTACGCTGTAGGGATACCTTCTGTACTCCTTTGTGCGCTGTAGAGATACCTTCTGTACTCATTTGTACGCTGTAGAGATACCTCGTGTACTCCTTTGTATGTTCTAGAGATATTTCCTGTACTCCTTTGTGCGCTGTAGAGATACCTTCTGTACTCCTTTGTGCGCTGTAGAGATACCTTCTGTACTCCTTTGTGCGCTGTAGAGATACCTTCTGTACTCCTTTGTGCGCTGTAGAGATACCTTCTGTACTCCTTTGTACGCTGTAGAGATACCTCGTGTACTCCTTTGAACGTTCTAGAGATATTTCCTGTACTCCTTTGTGCGCTGTAGAGATACCTTCTGTACTCCTTTGTGCGCTGTAGAGATACCTTCTGTACTCCTTTGTGCGCTGTAGAGATACCTTCTGTACTCCTTTGTGCGCTGTAGAGATACCTTCTGTACTCCTTTGTACGCGGTAGGGATACCTCGTGTACTCCTTTGTACGTTCTAGAGATATTTCCTGTACTCCTTTGTGCGCTGTAGAGATACTTCTGTACTCCTTTGTGCGCTGTAGAGATACCTTCTGTACTCCTGTGTGCGCTGTAGAGATACCTTCTGTACTCCTTTGTACGCTGTAGAGATACCTTCTGCACTCCTTTGTGCGCTGTAGAGATACCTTCTGTACTCCTTTGTACGCTGTAGAGATACCTCGTGTACTCCTTTGTACGTTCTAGAGATATTTCCTGTACTCCTTTGTGCGCTGTAGAGATACCTTCTGTACTCCTTTGTGCGCTGTAGAGATACCTTCTGTACTCCTTTGTGCGCTGTAGAGATACCTTCTGTACTCCTTTGTGCGCTGTAGAGATACCTTCTGTACTCCTTTGTACGCTGTAGAGATACCTCGTGTACTCCTTTATACGTTCTAGAGATATTTCCTGTACTCCTTTGTGCGCTGTAGAGATACCGTCTGTACTCCTTTGTGCGCTGTAGAGAGACCTTCTGTACTCCTTTGTGCGCTGTAGAGATACCTTCTGTACTCCTTTGTGCGCTGTAGAGATACCTTCTGTACTCCTTTGTGCGCTGTTGAGATACCTTCTGTACTCCTTTGTACGTTCTAGAGATATTTCCTGTACTCCTTTGTGCGCTGTAGAGATACCTTCTGTACTCCTTTGTACGTTCTAGAGATATTTCCTGTACTCCTTTGTGCGCTGAAGAGATACCTTCTGTACTCCTTTGTGCGCTGTAGAGATACCTTCTGTACTCCTTTGTGCGCTGTAGAGATACCTTCTGTACTCCTTTGTGCGCTGTAGAGATACCTTCTGTACTCCTTTGTGCGCTATAGAGACACCTTCTGTACTCCTTTGTACGCTGTAGAGATACCTCGTGTACTCCTTTGTACGTTCTAGAGATATTTCCTGTACTCCTTTGTGCGCTGTAGAGATACCTTTTGTACTCCTTTGTGCGCTGTAGAGATACCTTCTGTACTCCTTTGTGCGCTGTAGAGATACCTTCTGTACTCCTTTGTACGCTGTAGAGATACCTTCTGTACTCCTTTGTGCGCTGTAGAGATACCTTCTGTACTCCTTTGTACACTGTAGAGATACCTCGTGTACTCCTTTGTACGTTCTAGAGATATTTCCTGTACTCCTTTGTGCGCTGTAGAGATACCTTCTGTACTCCTTTGTGCGCTGTAGAGATACCTTCTGTACTCCTTTGTGCGCTGTAGAGATACCTTCTGTACTCCTTTGTGCGCTGTAGAGATACCTTCTGTACTCCTTTGTGCGCTTTAGAGATACCTTCTGTACTCCTTTGTGCGCTGTAGAGATACCTTCTGTACTCCTTTGTGCGCTGTAGAGATACCTTCTGTACTCCTTTGTACGCTGTAGAGATACCTCGTGTACTCCTTTGTACGTTCTAGAGATATTTCCTGTACTCCTTTGTGCGCTGAAGAGATACCTTCTGTACTCCTTTGTGCGCTGTAGAGATACCTTCTGTACTCCTTTGTGCGCTGTAGAGATACCTTCTGTACTCCTTTGTGTGCTGTAGAGATACCTTCTGTACTCCTTTGTGCGCTGTAGAGATACCTTCTGTACTCCTTTGTACGCTGTAGAGATACCTCGTGTACTCCTTTGTACGTTCTAGAGATATTTCCTGTACTCCTTTGTGCGCTGTAGAGATACCTTCTGTACTCCTTTGTGCGCTGTAGAGATACCTTCTGTACTCCTTTGTGCGCTGTAGAGATACCTTCTGTACTCCTTTGTGCGCTGTAGAGATACCTTCTGTACTCCTTTGTACGCTGTAGAGATACCCCGTGTACTCCTTTGTGCGTTCTAGAGATATTTCCTGTACTCCTTTGTGCGCTGTAGAGATACCTTCTGTACTCCTTTGTGCGCTGTAGAGATACATTCTCTACTCCTTTGTGCGCTGTAGAGATACCTTCTGTACTCCTTTGTACGCTGTAGAGATACCTTCTGTACTCCTTTGTGCGCTGTAGAGATACCTTCTGTACTCCTTTGTACGCTGTAGAGATACCTCGTGTACTCTTTTTTACGTTCTAGAGATATTTCATGTACTCCTTTGTGCGCTGTAGAGATACTTCTGTACTCCTTTGTGCGCTGTAGAGATACCTTCTGTACTCCTTTGTGCGCTGTAGAGATACCTTCTGTACTCCTTTGTGCGCTATAGAGATACCTTCTGTACTCCTTTGTGCGTTGTAGAGATACCTTCTGTATTCCTTTGTGCGCTGTGGAGATACCTCGTGTACTCCTTCGTACGTTCTAGAGATATTTCCTGTACTCCTTTGTGCGCTGTAGAGATACCTTCTGTACTCCTTTGTGCGCTGTAGAGATACCTTCTGTACTCCTATGTGCGCTGTAGAGATACCTTCTGTACTCCTTTTTACGCTGTAGAGATACCTCGTGTACTCCTTTGTACGTTCTAGAGATATTTCCTAGACTCCTTTGTGCGCTGTAGAGATACCTTCTGTACTCCTTTGTGCGCTGTAGAGATACCTTCTGTACTCCTTTATGCGCTGTAGAGATACCTTCTGTACTCCTTTGTACGCTGTAGAGATACCTTCTGTACTCCTTTGGGCGCTGTAGAGATACCTTCTGTACTCCTTTGTACGCTGTAGAGATACCTCGTGTACTCCTTTGTATGTTCTAGAGATATTTCCTGTACTCCTTTGTGCGCTGTAGAGATACCTTCTGTACTCCTTTGTGCGCTGTAGAGATACCTTCTGTACTCCTTTGTGCGCTGTAGAGATACCTTCTGTACTCCTTTGTGCGCTGTAGAGATACCTTCTGTACTCCTTTGTGCGCTTTAGAGATACCTTCTGTACTCCTTTGTGCGCTGTAGAGATACCTTCTGTACTCCTTCGTACGCTGTAGAGATACCTTCTGTACTCATTTGTACGCTGTAGAGATACCTCGTGTACTCCTTTGTACGTTCTAGAGATATTTCCTGTACTCCTTTGTGCGCTGTAGAGATACCTTCTGTACTCCTTTGAGCGCTGTAGAGATACCTTCTGTACTCCTTTGTGCGCTGTAGAGATACCTTCTGTACTCCTTTGTGCGCTGTAGAGATACCTTCTGTACTCCTTTGTACGCGGTAGGGATACCTCGTGTACTCCTTTGTACGTTCTAGAGATATTTCCTGTACTCCTTTGTGCGCTGTAGAGATACTTCTGTACTCCTTTGTGCGCTGTAGAGATACCTTCTGTACTCCTGTGTGCGCTGTAGAGATACCTTCTGTACTCCTTTGTACGCTGTAGAGATACCTTCTGCACTCCTTTGTGCGCTGTAGAGATACCTTCTGTACTCCTTTGTACGCTGTAGAGATACCTCGTGTACTCCTTTGTACGTTCTAGAGATATTTCCTATACTCCTTTGTGCGCTGTAGAGATACCTTCTGTATTCCTTTGTGCGCTGTAGAGATACCTTCTGTACTCCTTTGTGCGCTGTAGAGATACCTTCTGTACTCCTTTGTGCGCTGTAGAGATACCTTCTGTACTCCTTTGTACGCTGTAGAGATACCTCGTGTACTCCTTTGTACGTTCTAGAGATATTTCCTGTACTCCTTTGTGCGCTTTAGAGATACCTTCTATACTCCTTTGTGCGCTGTAGAGATACCTTCTGTACTCCTTTGTGCGCTGTAGAGATACCTTCTGTACTCCTTTGTGCGCTGTAGAGATACCTTCTGTACTCCTTTGTGCGCTGTTGAGATACCTTCTGTACTCCTTTGTACGTTCTAGAGATATTTCCTGTACTCCTTTGTGCGCTGTAGAGATACCTTCTGTACTCCTTTGTACGCTGTAGAGATACCTCGTGTACTCCTTTGTACGTTCTAGAGATATTTCCTCTACTCATTTGTGCGCTGTAGAGATACCTTTTGTACTCCTTTGTGCGCTGTAGAGATAAATTCTGTACTCCTTTGTGCGCTGTAGAGATACCTTCTGTACTCCTTTGTGCGCTGTAGAGATACCTTCTGTACTCCTTTGTACGCTGTAGAGATACCTCGTGTAATCCTTTGTACGTTCTAGAGATATTTCCTGTACTCCTTTGTGCGCTGTAGAGATACCTTCTGTACTCCTTTAAGCGCTGTAGAGATACCTTCTGTACTCCTTTGTGCGCTGTAGAGATACCTTCTGTACTCCTTTGTACGCTGTAGAGATACCTTCTGTACTCCTTTGTGCGCTGTAGAGATACCTTCTGTACTCCTTTGTACACTGTAGAGATACCTCGTGTACTCCTTTGTACGTTCTAGAGATATTTCCTGTACTCCTTTGTGCGCTGTAGATATACCTTCTGTACTCCTTTAAGCGCTGTAGAGATACCTTCTGTACTCCTTTGTGCGCTGTAGAGATACCTTCTGTACTCCTTTGTACGCTGTAGAGATACCTTCTGTACTCCTTTGTGCGCTGTAGAGATACCTTCTGTACTCCTTTGTACACTGTAGAGATACCTCGTGTACTCCTTTGTACGTTCTAGAGATATTTCCTGTACTCCTTTGTGCGCTGTAGAGATACCTTCTGTACTCCTTTGTGCGCTGTAGAGATACCTTCTGTACTCCTTTGTGCGCTGTAGAGATACCTTCTGTACTCCTTTGTGCGCTGTAGAGATACCTTCTGTACTCCTTTGTGCGCTTTAGAGATACCTTCTGTACTCCTTTGTGCGCTGTAGAGATACCTTCTGTACTCCTTTGTGCGCTGTAGAGATACCTTCTGTACTCCTTTGTACGCTGTAGAGATACCTCGTGTACTCCTTTGTACGTTCTAGAGATATTTCCTGTTCTCCTTTGTGCGCTGAAGAGATACCTTCTGTACTCCTTTGTGCGCTGTAGAGATACCTTCTGTACTCCTTTGTGCGCTGTAGAGATACCTTCTGTACTCCTTTGTGTGCTGTAGAGATACCTTCTGTACTCCTTTGTGCGCTGTAGAGATACCTTCTGTACTCCTTTGTACGCTGTAGAGATACCTCGTGTACTCCTTTGTACGTTCTAGAGAAATTTCCTGTACTCCTTTGTGCGCTGTAGAGATACCTTCTGTACTCCTTTGTGCGCTGTAGAGATACCTTCTGTACTCCTTTGTGCGCTGTAGAGATACCTTCTGTACTCCTTTGTGCGCTGTAGAGATACCTTCTGTACTCCTTTGTACGCTGTAGAGATACCCCGTGTACTCCTTTGTACGTTCTAGAGATATTTCCTGTACTCCTTTGTGCGCTGTAGAGATACATTCTGTACTCCTTTGTGCGCTGTAGAGATACCTTCTCTACTCCTTTGTGCGCTGTAGAGATACCTTCTGTACTCCTTTGTACGCTGTAGAGATACCTTCTGTACTCCTTTGTGCGCTGTAGAGATACCTTCTGTACTCCTTTGTACGCTGTAGAGATACCTCGTGTACTCCTTTGTACGTTCTAGAGATATTTCATGTACTCCTTTGTGCGCTGTAGAGATACTTCTGTACTCCTTTGTGCGCTGTAGAGATACCTTCTGTACTCCTTTGTGCGCTGTAGAGATACCTTCTGTACTCCTTTGTGCGCTATAGAGATACCTTCTGTACTCCTTTGTGCGCTGTAGAGATACCTTCTGTACTCCTTTGTGCGCTGTGGAGATACCTCGTGTACTCCTTCGTACGTTCTAGAGATATTTCCTGTACTCCTTTGTGCGCTGTAGAGATACCTTCTGTACTCCTTTGTGCGCTGTAGAGATACCTTCTGTACTCCTTTGTGCGCTGTAGAGATACCTTCTGTACTCCTTTGTACGCTGTAGAGATACCTTCTGTACTCCTTTGTGCGCTGTAGAGATACCTTCTGTACTCCTTTGTACGCTGTAGAGATACCTCGTGTACTCCTTTGTACGTTCTAGAGATATTTCCTGTACTTCTTTGTGCGCTGTAGAGATACTTCTGTACTCCTTTGTGCGCTGTAGAGATACCTTCTGTACTCCTTTGTGCGCTGTAGAGATACCTTCTGTACTCCTTTGTGCGCTGTAGAGATACCTTCTGTACTCCTTCGTGCGCTGTAGAGATACCTTCTGTACTCCTTTGTACGCTGTAGAGATACCTCGTGTACTCCTTTGTACGTTCTAGAGATATTTCCTGTACTCCTTTGTGCGCTGTAGAGATACTTCTGTACTCCTTTGTGCGCTGTAGAGATACCTTCTGTACTCCTTTGTGCGCTGTAGAGATACCTTCTGTACTCCTTTGTGCGCTGTAGAGATACCTTCTGTACTCCTTTGTGCGCTGTAGAGATACCTTCTGTACTCCTTTGTGCGCTGTGGAGATACCTCGTGTACTCCTTTGTACGTTCTAGAGATATTTCCTGTACTCCTTTGTGCGCTGTGGAGATACCTTCTGTACTCCTTTGTGCGCTGTAGAGATACCTTCTGTACTCCTTTGTGCGCTGTAGAGATACCTTCTGTACTCCTTTGTACGCTGTAGAGATACCTTCTGTACTCCTTTGTGCGCTGTAGAGATACCTTCTGTACTCCTTTGTACGCTGTAGAGATACCTCGTGTACTCCTTTGTACGTTCTAGAGATATTTCCTGTACTCCTTTGTGCGCTGTAGAGATACTTCTGTACTCCTTTGTGCGCTGTAGAGATACCTTCTGTACTCCTATGTGCGCTGTAGAGATACCTTCTGTACTCCTTTGTGCGCTTTAGAGATACCTTCTGTACTCCTTTGTGCGCTGTAGAGATACCTTCTGTACTCCTTTGTGCGCTGTAGAGATACCTTCTGTACTCCTTTGTACGCCGTAGAGATACCTTCTGTACTTCTTTGTGCGCTGTAGAGATACCTTCTGTACTCCTTTGTACGCTGTAGAGATACCTCGTGTACTCCTTTGTACGTTCTAGAGATATTTCCTGTACTCCTTTGTGCGCTGTAGAGATACTTCTGTACTCCTTTGTGCGCTGTAGAGATACCTTCTGTACTCCTTTGTGCGCTGTAGATATACCTTCTGTACTCCTTTGTGCGCTGTAGAGATACCTTCTGTACCCCTTTGTGCGCTGTAAAGATACCTTCTGTACTCCTTTGTGCGCTGTGGAGATTCCTCGTGTACTCCTTTGTACGTTCTAGAGATATTTCCTGTACTCCTTTGTGCGCTGTAGAGATACCTTCTGTACTCCTTTGTGCGCTGCAGAGATACCTTCTGTACTCCTTTGTGCGCTGTAGAGATACCTTCTGTACTCCTTTGTACGCTGTAGAGATACCTTCTGTACTCCTTTGTGCGCTGTAGAGATACCTTCTGTACTCCTTTGTACGCTGTAGAGATACCTCGTGTACTCCTTTGTACGTTCTAGAGATATTTCCTGTACTCCTTTGTGCGCTGTAGAGATACTTCTGTACTCCTTTGTGCGCTGTAGAGATACCTTCTGTACTTCTTTGTGCACTGTAGAGATACCTTCTGTACTCCTTTGTGCGCTGTAGAGATACCTTCTGTACTCCTTTGTGCGCTGTAGAGATACCTTCTGTACTCCTTTGTACGCTGTAGAGATACCTCGTGTACTCCTTTGTACGTTCTAGAGATATTTCCTGTACTCCTTCGTGCGCTGTAGAGATACTTCTGTACTCCTTTGTGCGCTGTAGAGATACCTTCTGTACTCCTTTGTGCGCTGTAGAGATACCTTCAGTACTCCTTTGTGCGCTGTAGAGATACCTTCTGTACTCCTTTGTGCGCTGTAGAGATACCTTCTGTACTCCTTTGTGTGCTGTGGAGATACCTCGTGTACTCCTTTGTACGTTCTAGAGATATTTCCTGTTCTCCTTTGTGCGCTGTAGAGATACCTTCTGTACTCCTTTGTGCGCTGTAGAGATACCTTCTGTACTCCTTTGTGCGCTGTAGAGATACCTTCTGTACTCCTTTGTACGCTGTAGAGATACCTTCTGTACTCCTTTGTGCGCTGTAGAGATACCTTCTGTACTCCTTTGTACGCTGTAGAGATACCTCGTGTACTCCTTTGTACGTTCTAGAGATATTTCCTGTACTCCTTTGTGCGCTGTAGAGATACTTCTGTACTCCTTTGTGCGCTGTAGAGATACCTTCTGTACTCCTTTGTTCGCAGTAGAGATACCTTCTGTACTCCTTTGTGCGCTGTAGAGATACCTTCTGTACTCCTTTGTGCGCTGTAGAGATACCTTCTGTACTCCTTTGTGCGCTGTGGAGATACCTTCTGTACTCCTTTGTACGTTCTAGAGATATTTCCTGTACTCCTTTGTGCGCTGTAGAGATACCTTCTGTACTCCTTTGTACGCTGTAGAGATACCTCGTGTACTCCTTTGTACGTTCTAGAGATATTTCCTGTACTCCTTTGTGCGCTGTAGAGATACCTTCTGTACTCCTTTGTGCGCTGTAGAGATACCTTCTGAACTCCTTTGTGCGCTGTAGAGATACCTTCTGTACTCCTTTGTGCGCTGTTGAGATACCTTCTGTACTCCTTTGTAAGCTGTTGAGATACCTCGTGTACTCCTTTGTACGTTCTAGAGATATTTCCTGTACTCCTTTGTGCGCTGTAGAGATACCTTCTGTACTCCTTTGTGCGCTGTAGAGATACCTTCTGTACTCCTTTGTACGCTGTAGAGATACCTCGTGTACTCCTTTGTACGTTCTAGAGATATTCCCTGTACTCCTTTGTGCGCTGTAGAGATACCTTCTGTACTCCTTTGTACGCTGTAGAGGTACCTCGTTTACTCCTTTGTACGTTCTAGAGATATTTCCTGTACTCCTTTGTGCGCTGTAGAGATACCTTCTGTACTCCTTTGTGCGCTGTAGAGATACCTTCTGTACTCCTTTGTGCGCTGTAGAGATACCTTCTGTACTCCTTTGTGCGCTGTAGAGATACCTTCTGTACTCCTTTGTGCGCTGTAGAGATACCTTCTGTACTCCTTTGTACGCTGTAGAGATACCCCGTGTACTCCTTTGTGCGTTCTAGAGATATTTCCTGTACTCCTTTGTGCGCTGTAGAGATACCTTCTGTACTCCTTTGTGCGCTGTAGAGATACATTCTCTACTCCTTTGTGCGCTGTAGAGATACCTTCTGTACTCCTTTGTACGCTGTAGAGATACCTTCTGTACTCCTTTGTGCGCTGTAGAGATACCTTCTGTACTCCTTTGTACGCTGTAGAGATACCTCGTGTACTCCTTTGTACGTTCTAGAGATATTTCATGTACTCCTTTGTGCGCTGTAGAGATACTTCTGTACTCCTTTGTGTGCTGTAGAGATACCTTCTGTACTCCTTTGTGCGCTGTAGAGATACCTTCTGTACTCCTTTGTGCGCTATAGAGATACCTTCTGTACTCCTTTGTGCGCTGTAGAGATACCTTCTGTACTCCTTTGTGCGCTGTGGAGATACCTCGTGTACTCCTTCGTACGTTCTAGAGATATTTCCTGTACTCCTTTGTGCGCTGTAGAGATACCTTCTGTACTCCTTTGTGCGCTGTAGAGATACCTTCTGTACTCCTTTGTGCGCTGTAGAGATACCTTCTGTACTCCTTTTTACGCTGTAGAGATACTTCGTGTACTCCTTTGTACGTTCTAGAGATATTTCCTGTACTCCTTTGTGCGCTGTAGAGATACCTTCTGTACTCCTTTGTGCGCTGTAGAGATACCTTCTGTACTCCTTTGTGCGCTGTAGAGATACCTTCTGTACTCCTTTGTACGCTGTAGAGATACCTTCTTTACTCCTTTGTGCGCTGTAGAGATACCTTCTGTACTCCTTTGTACGCTGTAGAGATACCTCGTATACTCCTTTGTATGTTCTAGAGATATTTCCTGTAATCCTTTGTGCGCTGTAGAGATACCTTCTGTACTCCTTTGTGCGCTGTAGAGATACCTTCTGTACTCCTTTGTGCGCTGTAGAGATACCTTCTGTACTCCTTTGTGCGCTGTAGAGATACCTTCTGTACTCCTTTCTGCGCTCTAGAGATACCTTCTGTACTCCTTTGTGCGCTGTAGAGATACCTTCTGTACTCCTTTGTGCGCTGTAGAGATACCTTCTGTACTCATTTGTACGCTGTAGAGATACCTCGTGTACTCCTTTGTACGTTCTAGAGATATTTCCTGTACTCCTTTGTGCGCTGTAGAGATACCTTCTGTACTCCTTTGTGCGCTGTAGAGATACCTTCTGTACTCCTTTGTGCGCTGTAGAGATACCTTCTGTACTCCTTTGTGCGCTGTAGAGATACCTTCTGTACTCCTTTGTGCGCTGTAGAGATACCTTCTGTACTCCTTTGTGCGCTGTAGAGATACCTTCTGTACTCCTTTGTACGCTGTAGAGATACCTCGTGTACTCCTTTGTACGTTCTAGAGATATTTCCTGTACTCCTTTGTGCGCTGTAGAGATACCTTCTGTACTCCTTTAAGCGCTGTAGAGATACCTTCTGTACTCCTTTGTGCGCTGTAGAGATACCTTCTGTACTCCTTTGTACGCTGTAGAGATACCTTCTGTACTCCTTTGTGCGCTGTAGAGATACCTTCTGTACTCCTTTGTACACTGTAGAGATACCTCGTGTACTCCTTTGTACGTTCTAGAGATATTTCCTGTACTCCTTTGTGCGCTGTAGAGATACCTTCTGTACTCCTTTGTGCGCTGTAGAGATACCTTCTGTACTCCTTTGTGCGCTGTAGAGATACCTTCTGTACTCCTTTGTACGCTGTAGAGATACCCCGTGTACTCCTTTGTACGTTCTAGAGATATTTCCTGTACTCCTTTGTGCGCTGTAGAGATACATTCTGTACTCCTTTGTGCGCTGTAGAGATACCTTCTCTACTCCTTTGTGCGCTGTAGACATACCTTCTGTACTCCTTTGTACGCTGTAGAGATACCTTCTGTACTCCTTTGTGCGCTGTAGAGATACCTTCTGTACTCCTTTGTACGCTGTAGAGATACCTCGTGTACTCCTTTGTTCGTTCTAGAGATATTTCATGTACTCCTTTGTGCGCTGTAGAGATACTTCTGTACTCCTTTGTGCGCTGTAGAGATACCTTCTGTACTCCTTTGTGCGCTGTAGAGATACCTTCTGCACTCCTTTGTGCGCTATAGAGATACCTTCTGTACTCCTTTGTGCGCTGTAGAGATACCTCCTGTACTCCTTTGTGCGCTGTGGAGATACCTCGTGTACTCCTTCGTACGTTCTAGAGATATTCCCTGTACTCCTTTGTGCGCTGTAGAGATACCTTCTGTACTCCTTTGTGCGCTGTAGAGATACCTTCTGTACTCCTATGTGCGCTGTAGAGATACCTTCTGTACTCCTTTGTACGCTGTAGAGATACCTTCTGTACTCCTTTGTGCGCTGTAGAGATACCTTCTGTACTCCTTTGTACGCTGTAGAGATACCTTGTGTACTCCTTTGTACGTTCTAGAGATATTTCCTGTACTCCTTTGTGCGCTGTAGAGATACTTCTGTACTCCTTTGTGCGCTGTAGAGATACCTTCTGTACTCCTTTGTGCGCTGTAGAGATACCTTCTGTTCTCCTTTGTGCGCTGTAGAGATACCTTCTGTACTCCTTCGTGCGCTGTAGAGATACCTTCTGTACTCCTTTGTACGCTGTAGAGATACCTCGTGTACTCCTTTGTACGTTCTAGAGATATTTCCTGTACTCCTTTGTGCGCTGTAGAGATACTTCTGTACTCCTTTGTGCGCTGTAGAGATACCTTCTGTACTCCTTTGTGCGCTGTAGAGATACCTTCTGTACTCCTTTGTGCGCTGTAGAGATACCTTCTGTACTCCTTTGTGCGCTGTAGAGATACCTTCTGTACTCCTTTGTGCGCTGTGGAGATACCTCGTGTACTCCTTTGTACGTTCTAGAGATATTTCCTGTACTCCTTTGTGCGCTGTGGAGATACCTTCTGTATTCCTTTGTGCGCTGTAGAGATACCTTCTGTACTCCTTTGTGCGCTGTAGAGATACCTTCTGTACTCCTTTGTACGCTGTAGAGATACCTTCTGTACTCCTTTGTGCGCTGTAGAGATACCTTCTGTACTCCTTTGTACGCTGTAGAGATACCTCGTGTACTCCTTTGTACGTTCTAGAGATATTTCCTGTACTCCTTTGTGCGCTGTAGAGATACTTCTGTACTCCTTTGTGCGCTGTAGAGATACCTTCTGTACTCCTATGTGCGCTGTAGAGATACCTTCTGTACTCCTTTGTGCGCTTTAGAGATACCTTCTGTACTCCTTTGTGCGCTGTAGAGATACCTTCTGTACTCCTTTGTGCGCTGTAGAGATACCTTCTGTACTCCTTTGTACGCTGTAGAGATACCTTCTGTACTTCTTTGTGCGCTGTAGAGATACCTTCTGTACTCCTTTGTACGCTGTAGAGATACCTCGTGTACTCCTTTGTACGTTCTAGAGATATTTCCTGTACTCCTTTGTGCGCTGTAGAGATACTTCTGTACTCCTTTGTGCGCTGTAGAGATACCTTCTGTACTCCTTTGTGCGCTGTAGATATACCTTCTGTACTCCTTTGTGCGCTGTAGAGATACCTTCTGTACCCCTTTGTGCGCTGTAGAGATACCTTCTGTACTCCTTTGTGCGCTGTGGAGATTCCTCGTGTACTCCTTTGTACGTTCTAGAGATATTTCCTGTACTCCTTTGTGCGCTGTAGAGATACCTTCTGTACTCCTTTGTGCGCTGCAGAGATACCTTCTGTACTCCTTTGTGCGCTGTAGAGATACCTTCTGTACTCCTTTGTACGCTGTAGAGATACCTTCTGTACTCCTTTGTGCGCTGTAGAGATACCTTCTGTACTCCTTTGTACGCTGTAGAGATACCTCGTGTACTCCTTTGTACGTTCTAGAGATATTTCCTGTACTCCTTTGTGCGCTGTAGAGATACTTCTGTACTCCTTTGTGCGCTGTAGAGATACCTTCTGTACTTCTTTGTGCACTGTAGAGATACCTTCTGTACTCCTTTGTGCGCTGTAGAGATACCTTCTGTACTCCTTTGTGCGCTGTAGAGATACCTTCTGTACTCCTTTGTACGCTGTAGAGATACCTCGTGTACTCCTTTGTACGTTCTAGAGATATTTCCTGTACTCCTTTGTGCGCTGTAGAGATACTTCTGTACTCCTTTGTGCGCTGTAGAGATACCTTCTGTACTCCTTTGTGCGCTGTAGAGATACCTTCAGTACTCCTTTGTGCGCTGTAGAGATACCTTCTGTACTCCTTTGTGCGCTGTAGAGATACCTTCTGTACTCCTTTGTGCGCTGTGGAGATACCTCGTGTACTCCTTTGTACGTTCTAGAGATATTTCCTGTTCTCCTTTGTGCGCTGTAGAGATACCTTCTGTACTCCTTTGTGCGCTGTAGAGATACCTTCTGTACTCCTTTGTGCGCTGTAGAGATACCTTCTGTACTCCTTTGTACGCTGTAGAGATACCTTCTGTACTCCTTTGTGCGCTGTAGAGATACCATCTGTACTCCTTTGTACGCTGTAGAGATACCTCGTGTACTCCTTTGTACGTTCTAGAGATATTTCCTGTACTCATTTGTGCGCTGTAGAGATACTTCTGTACTCCTTTGTGCGCTGTAGAGATACCTTCTGTACTCCTTTGTGCGCAGTAGAGATACCTTCTGTACTCCTTTGTGCGCTGTAGAGATACCTTCTGTACTCCTTTGTGCGCTGTAGAGATACCTTCTGTACTCCTTTGTGCGCTGTGGAGATACCTTCTGTACTCCTTTGTACGTTCTAGAGATATTTCCTGTACTCCTTTGTGCGCTGTAGAGATACCTTCTGTACTCCTTTGTACGCTGTAGAGATACCTCGTGTACTCCTTTGTACGTTCTAGAGATATTTCCTGTACTCCTTTGTGCGCTGTAGAGATACCTTCTGTACTCCTTTGTGCGCTGTAGAGATACCTTCTGAACTCCTTTGTGCGCTGTAGAGATACCTTCTGTACTCCTTTGTGCGCTGTTGAGATACCTTCTGTACTCCTTTGTAAGCTGTTGAGATACCTCGTGTACTCCTTTGTACGTTCTAGAGATATTTCCTGTACTCCTTTGTGCGCTGTAGAGATACCTTCTGTACTCCTTTGTGCGCTGTAGAGATACCTTCTGTACTCCTTTGTACGCTGTAGAGATACCTCGTGTACTCCTTTGTACGTTCTAGAGATATTCCCTGTACTCCTTTGTGCGCTGTAGAGATACATTCTCTACTCCTTTGTGCGCTGTAGAGATACCTTCTGTACTCCTTTGTGCGCTGTAGAGATACCTTCTGTACTCCTTTGTGCGCTGTGGAGATACCTCGTGTACTCCTTTGTACGTTCTAGAGATATTTCCTGTACTCCTTTGTGCGCTGTGGAGATACCTTCTGTATTCCTTTGTGCGCTGTAGAGATACCTTCTGTACTCCTTTGTGCGCTGTAGAGATACCTTCTGTACTCCTTTGTACGCTGTAGAGATACCTTCTGTACTCCTTTGTGCGCAGTAGAGATACCTTCTGTACTCCTTTGTACGCTGTAGAGATACCTCGTGTACTCCTTTGTACGTTCTAGAGATATTTCCTGTACTCCTTTGTGCGCTGTAGAGATACTTCTGTACTCCTTTGTGCGCTGTAGAGATACCTTCTGTACTCCTATGTGCGCTGTAGAGATACCTTCTGTACTCCTTTGTGCGCTTTAGAGATACCTTCTGTACTCCTTTGTGCGCTGTAGAGATACCTTCTGTACTCCTTTGTGCGCTGTAGAGATACCTTCTGTACTCCTTTGTACGCTGTAGAGATACCTTCTGTACTTCTTTGTGCGCTGTAGAGATACCTTCTGTACTCCTTTGTACGCTGTAGAGATACCTCGTGTACTCCTTTGTACGTTCTAGAGATATTTCCTGTACTCCTTTGTGCGCTGTAGAGATACTTCTGTACTCCTTTGTGCGCTGTAGAGATACCTTCTGTACTCCTTTGTGCGCTGTAGATATACCTTCTGTACTCCTTTGTGCGCTGTAGAGATACCTTCTGTACCCCTTTGTGCGCTGTAGAGATACCTTCTGTACTCCTTTGTGCGCTGTGGAGATTCCTCGTGTACTCCTTTGTACGTTCTAGAGATATTTCCTGTACTCCTTTGTGCGCTGTAGAGATACCTTCTGTACTCCTTTGTGCGCTGCAGAGATACCTTCTGTACTCCTTTGTGCGCTGTAGAGATACCTTCTGTACTCCTTTGTACGCTGTAGAGATACCTTCTGTACTCCTTTGTGCGCTGTAGAGATACCTTCTGTACTCCTTTGTACGCTGTAGAGATACCTCGTGTACTCCTTTGTACGTTCTAGAGATATTTCCTGTACTCCTTTGTGCGCTGTAGAGATACTTCTGTACTCCTTTGTGCGCTGTAGAGATACCTTCTGTACTTCTTTGTGCACTGTAGAGATACCTTCTGTACTCCTTTGTGCGCTGTAGAGATACCTTCTGTACTCCTTTGTGCGCTGTAGAGATACCTTCTGTACTCCTTTGTACGCTGTAGAGATACCTCGTGTACTCCTTTGTACGTTCTAGAGATATTTCCTGTACTCCTTTGTGCGCTGTAGAGATACTTCTGTACTCCTTTGTGCGCTGTAGAGATACCTTCTGTACTCCTTTGTGCGCTGTAGAGATACCTTCAGTACTCCTTTGTGCGCTGTAGAGATACCTTCTGTACTCCTTTGTGCGCTGTAGAGATACCTTCTGTACTCCTTTGTGCGCTGTGGAGATACCTCGTGTACTCCTTTGTACGTTCTAGAGATATTTCCTGTTCTCCTTTGTGCGCTGTAGAGATACCTTCTGTACTCCTTTGTGCGCTGTAGAGATACCTTCTGTACTCCTTTGTGCGCTGTAGAGATACCTTCTGTACTCCTTTGTACGCTGTAGAGATACCTTCTGTACTCCTTTGTGCGCTGTAGAGATACCATCTGTACTCCTTTGTACGCTGTAGAGATACCTCGTGTACTCCTTTGTACGTTCTAGAGATATTTCCTGTACTCCTTTGTGCGCTGTAGAGATACTTCTGTACTCCTTTGTGCGCTGTAGAGATACCTTCTGTACTCCTTTGTGCGCAGTAGAGATACCTTCTGTACTCCTTTGTGCGCTGTAGAGATACCTTCTGTACTCCTTTGTGCGCTGTAGAGATACCTTCTGTACTCCTTTGTGCGCTGTGGAGATACCTTCTGTACTCCTTTGTACGTTCTAGAGATATTTCCTGTACTCCTTTGTGCGCTGTAGAGATACCTTCTGTACTCCTTTGTACGCTGTAGAGATACCTCGTGTACTCCTTTGTACGTTCTAGAGATATTTCCTGTACTCCTTTGTGCGCTGTAGAGATACCTTCTGTACTCCTTTGTGCGCTGTAGAGATACCTTCTGAACTCCTTTGTGCGCTGTAGAGATACCTTCTGTACTCCTTTGTGCGCTGTTGAGATACCTTCTGTACTCCTTTGTAAGCTGTTGAGATACCTCGTGTACTCCTTTGTACGTTCTAGAGATATTTCCTGTACTCCTTTGTGCGCTGTAGAGATACCTTCTGTACTCCTTTGTGCGCTGTAGAGATACCTTCTGTACTCCTTTGTACGCTGTAGAGATACCTCGTGTACTCCTTTGTACGTTCTAGAGATATTCCCTGTACTCCTTTGTGCGCTGTAGAGATACCTTCTGTACTCCTTTGTACGCTGTAGAGGTACCTCGTTTACTCCTTTGTACGTTCTAGAGATATTTCCTGTACTCCTTTGTGCGCTGTAGAGATACCTTCTGTACTCCTTTGTGCGCTGTAGAGATACCTTCTGTACTCCTTTGTGCGCTGTAGAGATACCTTCTGTACTCCTTTGTGCGCTGTAGAGATACCTTCTGTACTCCTTTGTGCGCTGTAGAGATACCTTCTGTACTCCTTTGTACGCTGTAGAGATACCCCGTGTACTCCTTTGTGCGTTCTAGAGATATTTCCTGTACTCCTTTGTGCGCTGTAGAGATACCTTCTGTACTCCTTTGTGCGCTGTAGAGATACATTCTCTACTCCTTTGTGCGCTGTAGAGATACCTTCTGTACTCCTTTGTACGCTGTAGAGATACCTTCTGTACTCCTTTGTGCGCTGTAGAGATACCTTCTGTACTCCTTTGTACGCTGTAGAGATACCTCGTGTACTCCTTTGTACGTTCTAGAGATATTTCATGTACTCCTTTGTGCGCTGTAGAGATACTTCTGTACTCCTTTGTGCGCTGTAGAGATACCTTCTGTACTCCTTTGTGCGCTGTAGAGATACCTTCTGTACTCCTTTGTGCGCTATAGAGATACCTTCTGTACTCCTTTGTGCGCTGTAGAGATACCTTCTGTACTCCTTTGTGCGCTGTGGAGATACCTCGTGTACTCCTTCGTACGTTCTAGAGATATTTCCTGTACTCCTTTGTGCGCTGTAGAGATACCTTCTGTACTCCTTTGTGCGCTGTAGAGATACCTTCTGTACTCCTTTGTGCGCTGTAGAGATACCTTCTGTACTCCTTTTTACGCTGTAGAGATACTTCGTGTACTCCTTTGTACGTTCTAGAGATATTTCCTGTACTCCTTTGTGCGCTGTAGAGATACCTTCTGTACTCCTTTGTGCGCTGTAGAGATACCTTCTGTACTCCTTTGTGCGCTGTAGAGATACCTTCTGTACTCCTTTGTACGCTGTAGAGATACCTTCTGTACTCCTTTGTGCGCTGTAGAGATACCTTCTGTACTCCTTTGTGCGCTGTGGAGATACCTCGTGTACTCCTTTGTACGTTCTAGAGATATTTCCTGTTCTCCTTTGTGCGCTGTAGAGATACCTTCTGTACTCCTTTGTGCGCTGTAGAGATACCTTCTGTACTCCTTTGTGCGCTGTAGAGATACCTTCTGTACTCCTTTGTACGCTGTAGAGATACCTTCTGTACTCCTTTGTGCGCTGTAGAGATACCTTCTGTACTCCTTTGTACGCTGTAGAGATACCTCGTGTACTCCTTTGTACGTTCTAGAGATATTTCCTGTACTCCTTTGTGCGCTGTAGAGATACTTCTGTACTCCTTTGTGCGCTGTAGAGATACCTTCTGTACTCCTTTGTGCGCAGTAGAGATACCTTCTGTACTCCTTTGTGCGCTGTAGAGATACCTTCTGTACTCCTTTGTGCGCTGTAGAGATACCTTCTGTACTCCTTTGTGCGCTGTGGAGATACCTTCTGTACTCCTTTGTACGTTCTAGAGATATTTCCTGTACTCCTTTGTGCGCTGTAGAGATACCTTCTGTACTCCTTTGTACGCTGTAGAGATACCTCGTGTACTCCTTTGTACGTTCTAGAGATATTTCCTGTACTCCTTTGTGCGCTGTAGAGATACCTTCTGTACTCCTTTGTGCGCTGTAGAGATACCTTCTGAACTCCTTTGTGCGCTGTAGAGATACCTTCTGTACTCCTTTGTGCGCTGTTGAGATACCTTCTGTACTCCTTTGTAAGCTGTTGAGATACCTCGTGTACTCCTTTGTACGTTCTAGAGATATTTCCTGTACTCCTTTGTGCGCTGTAGAGATACCTTCTGTACTCCTTTGTGCGCTGTAGAGATACCTTCTGTACTCCTTTGTACGCTGTAGAGATACCTCGTGTACTCCTTTGTACGTTCTAGAGATATTCCCTGTACTCCTTTGTGCGCTGTAGAGATACCTTCTGTACTCCTTTGTACGCTGTAGAGGTACCTCGTTTACTCCTTTGTACGTTCTAGAGATATTTCCTGTACTCCTTTGTGCGCTGTAGAGATACCTTCTGTACTCCTTTGTGCGCTGTAGAGATACCTTCTGTACTCCTTTGTGCGCTGTAGAGATACCTTCTGTACTCCTTTGTGCGCTGTAGAGATACCTTCTGTACTCCTTTCTGCGCTTTAGAGATACCTTCTGTACTCCTTTGTGCGCTGTAGAGATACCTTCTGTACTCCTTTGTGCGCTGTAGAGATACCTTCTGTACTCATTTGTACGCTGTAGAGATACCTCGTGTACTCCTTTGTACGTTCTAGAGATATTTCCTGTACTCCTTTGTGCGCTGTAGAGATACCTTCTGTACTCCTTTGTGCGCTGTAGAGATACCTTCTGTACTCCTTTGTGCGCTGTAGAGATACCTTCTGTACTCCTTTGTGCGCTGTAGAGATACCTTCTGTACTCCTTTGTGCGGTGTAGAGATACCTTCTGTACTCCTTTGTGCGCTGTAGAGATACCTTCTGTACTCCTTTGTACGCTGTAGAGATACCTCGTGTACTCCTTTGTACGTTCTAGAGATATTTCCTGTACTCCTTTGTGCGCTGTAGAGATACCTTCTGTACTCCTTTAAGCGCTGTAGAGATACCTTCTGTACTCCTTTGTGCGCTGTAGAGATACCTTCTGTACTCCTTTGTACGCTGTAGAGATACCTTCTGTACTCCTTTGTGCGCTGTAGAGATACCTTCTGTACTCCTTTGTACACTGTAGAGATACCTCGTGTACTCCTTTGTACGTTCTAGAGATATTTCCTGTACTCCTTTGTGCGCTGTAGAGATACCTTCTGTACTCCTTTGTGCGCTGTAGAGATACCTTCTGTACTCCTTTGTACGCTGTAGAGATACCCCGTGTACTCCTTTGTACGTTCTAGAGATATTTCCTGTACTCCTTTGTGCGCTGTAGAGATACATTCTGTACTCCTTTGTGCGCTGTAGAGATACCTTCTCTACCCCTTTGTGCGCTGTAGAGATACCTTCTGTACTCCTTTGTACGCTGTAGAGATACCTTCTGTACTCCTTTGTGCGCTGTAGAGATACCTTCTGTACTCCTTTGTACGCTGTAGAGATACCTCGTGTACTCCTTTGTTCGTTCTAGAGATATTTCATGTACTCCTTTGTGCGCTGTAGAGATACTTCTGTACTCCTTTGTGCGCTGTAGAGATACCTTCTGTACTCCTTTGTGCGCTGTAGAGATACCTTCTGCACTCCTTTGTGGGCTATAGAGATACCTTCTGTACTCCTTTGTGCGCTGTAGAGATACCTTCTGTACTCCTTTGTGCGCTGTGGAGATACCTCGTGTACTCCTTCGTACGTTCTAGAGATATTTCCTGTACTCCTTTGTGCGCTGTAGAGATACCTTCTGTACTCCTTTGTGCGCTGTAGAGATACCTTCTGTACTCCTATGTGCGCTGTAGAGATACCTTCTGTACTCCTTTGTACGCTGTAGAGATACCTTCTGTACTCCTTTGTGCGCTGTAGAGATACCTTCTGTACTCCTTTGTACGCTGTAGAGATACCTTGTGTACTCCTTTGTACGTTCTAGAGATATTTCCTGTACTCCTTTGTGCGCTGTAGAGATACTTCTGTACTCCTTTGTGCGCTGTAGAGATACCTTCTGTACTCCTTTGTGCGCTGTAGAGATACCTTCTGTACTCCTTTGTGCGCTGTAGAGATACCTTCTGTACTCCTTCGTGCGCTGTAGAGATACCTTCTGTACTCCTTTGTACGCTGTAGAGATACCTCGTGTACTCCTTTGTACGTTCTAGAGATATTTCCTGTACTTCTTTGTGCGCTGTAGAGATACTTCTGTACTCCTTTGTGCGCTGTAGAGATACCTTCTGTACTCCATTGTGCGCTGTAGAGATACCTTCTGTACTCCTTTGTGCGCTGTAGAGATACCTTCTGTACTCCTTTGTGCGCTGTAGAGATACCTTCTGTACTCCTTTGTGCGCTGTGGAGATACCTCGTGTACTCCTTTGTACGTTCTAGAGATATTTCCTGTACTCCTTTGTGCGCTGTGGAGATACCTTCTGTACTCCTTTGTGCGCTGTAGAGATACCTTCTGTACTCCTTTGTGCGCTGTAGAGAGACCTTCTGTACTCCTTTGTGCGCTGTAGAGATACCTTCTGTACTCCTTTGTACGCTGTAGAGATACCTTCTGTACTCCTTTGTGCGCTGTAGAGATACCTTCTGTACTCCTTTGTACGCTGTAGAGATACCTCGTGTACTCCTTTGTATGTTCTAGAGATATTTCCTGTACTCCTTTGTGCGCTGTAGAGATACCTTCTGTACTCCTTTGTGCGCTGTAGAGATACCTTCTGTACTCCTTTGTGCGCTGTAGAGATACCTTCTGTACTCCTTTGTGCGCTGTAGAGATACCTTCTGTACTCCTTTCTGCGCTTTAGAGATACCTTCTGTACTCCTTTGTGCGCTGTAGAGATACCTTCTGTACTCCTTTGTGCGCTGTAGAGATACCTTCTGTACTCATTTGTACGCTGTAGAGATACCTCGTGTACTCCTTTGTACGTTCTAGAGATATTTCCTGTACTCCTTTGTGCGCTGTAGAGATACCTTCTGTACTCCTTTGTGCGCTGTAGAGATACCTTCTGTACTCCTTTGTGCGCTGTAGAGATACCTTCTGTACTCCTTTGTGCGCTGTAGAGATACCTTCTGTACTCCTTTGTGCGCTGTAGAGATACCTTCTGTACTCCTTTGTGCGCTGTAGAGATACCTTCTGTACTCCTTTGTACGCTGTAGAGATACCTCGTGTACTCCTTTGTACGTTCTAGAGATATTTCCTGTACTCCTTTGTGCGCTGTAGAGATACCTTCTGTACTCCTTTAAGCGCTGTAGAGATACCTTCTGTACTCCTTTGTGCGCTGTAGAGATACCTTCTGTACTCCTTTGTACGCTGTAGAGATACCTTCTGTACTCCTTTGTGCGCTGTAGAGATACCTTCTGTACTCCTTTGTACACTGTAGAGATACCTCGTGTACTCCTTTGTACGTTCTAGAGATATTTCCTGTACTCCTTTGTGCGCTGTAGAGATACCTTCTGTACTCCTTTGTGCGCTGTAGAGATACCTTCTGTACTCCTTTGTACGCTGTAGAGATACCCCGTGTACTCCTTTGTACGTTCTAGAGATATTTCCTGTACTCCTTTGTGCGCTGTAGAGATACATTCTGTACTCCTTTGTGCGCTGTAGAGATACCTTCTCTACTCCTTTGTGCGCTGTAGAGATACCTTCTGTACTCCTTTGTACGCTGTAGAGATACCTTCTGTACTCCTTTGTGCGCTGTAGAGATACCTTCTGTACTCCTTTGTACGCTGTAGAGATACCTCGTGTACTCCTTTGTTCGTTCTAGAGATATTTCATGTACTCCTTTGTGCGCTGTAGAGATACTTCTGTACTCCTTTGTGCGCTGTAGAGATACCTTCTGTACTCCTTTGTGCGCTGTAGAGATACCTTCTGCACTCCTTTGTGCGCTATAGAGATACCTTCTGTACTCCTTTGTGCGCTGTAGAGATACCTTCTGTACTCCTTTGTGCGCTGTGGAGATACCTCGTGTACTCCTTCGTACGTTCTAGAGATATTTCCTGTACTCCTTTGTGCGCTGTAGAGATACCTTCTGTACTCCTTTGTGCGCTGTAGAGATACCTTCTGTACTCCTATGTGCGCTGTAGAGATACCTTCTGTACTCCTTTGTACGCTGTAGAGATACCTTCTGTACTCCTTTGTGCGCTGTAGAGATACCTTCTGTACTCCTTTGTACGCTGTAGAGATACCTTGTGTACTCCTTTGTACGTTCTAGAGATATTTACTGTACTCCTTTGTGCGCTGTAGAGATACTTCTGTACTCCTTTGTGCGCTGTAGAGATACCTTCTGTACTCCTTTGTGCGCTGTAGAGATACCTTCTGTACTCCTTTGTGCGCTGTAGAGATACCTTCTGTACTCCTTCGTGCGCTTTAGAGATACCTTCTGTACTCCTTTGTACGCTGTAGAGATACCTCGTGTACTCCTTTGTACGTTCTAGAGATATTTCCTGTACTTCTTTGTGCGCTGTAGAGATACTTCTGTACTCCTTTGTGCGCTGTAGAGATACCTTCTGTACTCCTTTGTGCGCTGTAGAGATACCTTCTGTACTCCTTTGTGCGCTGTAGAGATACCTTCTGTACTCCTTTGTGCGCTGTGGAGATACCTCGTGTACTCCTTTGTACGTTCTAGAGATATTTCCTGTACTCCTTTGTGCGCTGTGGAGATACCTTCTGTACTCCTTTGTGCGCTGTAGAGATACCTTCTGTACTCCTTTGTGCGCTGTAGAGATACCTTCTGTACTCCTTTGTACGCTGTAGAGATACCTTCTGTACTCCTTTGTGCGCTGTAGAGATACCTTCTGTACTCCTTTGTACGCTGTAAAGATACCTCGTGTACTCCTTTGTACGTTCTAGAGATATTTCCTGTACTCATTTGTGCGCTGTAGAGATACTTCTGTACTCCTTTGTGCGCTGTAGAGATACCTTCTGTACTCCTATGTGCGCTGTAGAGATACCTTCTGTACTCCTTTGTGCGCTTTAGAGATACCTTCTGTACTCCTTTGTGCGCTGTAGAGATACCTTCTGTACTCCTTTGTGCGCTGTAGAGATACCTTCTGTACTCCTTTGTACGCTGTAGAGATACCTTCTGTACTCCTTTGTGCGCTGTAGAGATACCTTCTGTACTCCTTTGTACGCTTTAGAGATACCTCGTGTACTCCTTTGTACGTTCTAGAGATATTTCCTGTACTCCTTTGTGCGCTGTATAGATACTTCTGTACTCCTTTGTGCGCTGTAGAGATACCTTCTGTACTCCTTTGTGCGCTGTAGATATACCTTCTGTACTCCTTTGTGCGCTGTAGAGATACCTTCTGTACTCCTTTGTGCGCTGTAGAGATACCTTCTGTACTCCTTTGTGCGCTGTGGAGATACCTCGTGTACTCCTTTGTACGTTCTAGAGATATTTCCTGTACTCCTTTGTGCGCTGTAGAGATACCTTCTGTACTCCTTTGTGCGCTGCAGAGATACCTTCTGTACTCCTTTGTGCGCTGTAGAGATACCTTCTGTACTCCTTTGTACGCTGTAGAGATACCTTCTGTACTCCTTTGTGCGCTGTAGAGATACCTTCTGTACTCCTTTGTACGCTGTAGAGATACCTCGTGTACTCCTTTGTACGTTCTAGAGATATTTCCTGTACTCCTTTGTGCGCTGTAGAGATACTTCTGTACTCCTTTGTGCGCTGTAGAGATACCTTCTGTACTTCTTTGTGCACTGTAGAGATACCTTCTGTACTCCTTTGTGCGCTGTAGAGATACCTTCTGTACTCCTTTGTACGCTGTAGAGATACCTCGTGTACTCCTTTGTACGTTCTAGAGATATTTCCTGTACTCCTTTGTGCGCTGTAGAGATACTTCTGTACTCCTTTGTGCGCTGTAGAGATACCTTCTGTACTCCTTTGTGCGCTGTAGAGATACCTTCAGTACTCCTTTGTGCGCTGTAGAGATACCTTCTGTACTCCTTTGTGCGCTGTAGAGATACCTTCTGTACTCCTTTGTGCGCTGTGGAGATACCTCGTGTACTCCTTTGTACGTTCTAGAGATATTTCCTGTTCTCCTTTGTGCGCTGTAGAGATACCTTCTGTACTCCTTTGTGCGCTGTAGAGATACCTTCTGTACTCCTTTGTGCGCTGTAGAGATACCTTCTGTACTCCTTTGTACGCTGTAGAGATACCTTCTGTACTCCTTTGTGCGCTGTAGAGATACCTTCTGTACTCCTTTGTACGCTGTAGAGATACCTCGTGTACTCCTTTGTACGTTCTAGAGATATTTCCTGTACTCCTTTGTGCGCTGTAGAGATACTTCTGTACTCCTTTGTGCGCTGTAGAGATACCTTCTGTACTCCTTTGTGCGCTGTAGAGATACCTTCTGTACTCCTTTGTGCGCTGTAGAGATACCTTCTGTACTCCTTTGTGCGCTGTAGAGATACCTTCTGTACTCCTTTTTGCGCTGTGGAGATACCTTCTGTACTCCTTTGTACGTTCTAGAGATATTTCCTGTACTCCTTTGTGCGCTGTAGAGATACCTTCTGTACTCCTTTGTACGCTGTAGAGATACCTCGTGTACTCCTTTGTACGTTCTAGAGATATTTCCTGTACTCCTTTGTGCGCTGCAGAGATACCTTCTGTACTCCTTTGTGCGCTGTAGAGATACCTTCTGAACTCCTTTGTGCGCTGTAGAGATACCTTCTGTACTCCTTTGTGCGCTGTTGAGATACCTTCTGTACTCCTTTGTGAGCTGTTGAGATAACTCGTGTACTCCTTTGTACGTTCTAGAGATATTTCCTGTACTCCTTTGTGCGCTGTAGAGATACCTTCTGTACTCCTTTGTGCGCTGTAGAGATACCTTCTGTACTCCTTTGTACGCTGTAGAGATACCTCGTGTACTCCTTTGTACGTTCTAGAGATATTCCCTGTACTCCTTTGTGCGCTGTAGAGATACCTTCTGTACTCCTATGTACGCTGTAGAGGTACCTCGTTTACTCCTTTGTACGTTCTAGAGATATTTCCTGTACTCCTTTGTGCGCTGTAGAGATACCTTCTGTACTCCTTTGTGCGCTGTAGAGATAC
The DNA here is from genome assembly GCA_030386875.1 of Morinoia aosen. NCBI lineage: Eukaryota > Metazoa > Arthropoda > Malacostraca > Amphipoda > Talitridae > Morinoia > Morinoia aosen. The sequence goes on along the minus strand of JASJYW010000027.1, from coordinate 20,557,998 downwards.
CTTCTGTACTCCTTTGTGCGCTGTAGAGATACCTTCTGTACTCCTTTGTGCGCTGTAGAGATACCTTCTGTACTCCTTTGTACGCTGTAGAGATACCTCGTGTACTCCTTTGTACGTTCTAGAGATATTTCCTGTACTCCTTTGTGCGCTGTAGAGATACCTTCTGTACTCCTTTGTGCGCTGTAGAGATACCTTCTGTACTCTTTTGTGCGCTGTAGAGATACCTTCTGTACTCCTTTGTACGCTGTAGAGATACCTTCTGTACTCCTTTGTACGCTGTAGAGATACCTCGTGTACTCCTTTGTACGTTCTAGAGATATTTCCTGTACTCCTTTGTGCGCTGTAGAGATACCTTCTGTACTCCTTTGTGCGCTGTAGAGGTACCTTCTGTACTCCTTTGTGCGCTGTAGAGATACCTTCTGTACTCCTTTGTACGCTGTAGAGATACCTCGTGTACTCCTTTGTACGTTCTAGAGATATTTCCTGTACTCCTTTGTGCGCTGTAGAGATACCTTCTGTACTCCTTTGTGCGCTGTAGAGATACCTTCTGTACTCCTTTGTGCACTGTAGAGATACCTTCTGTACTCCTTTGTGCGCTGTAGAGATACCTTCTGTACTCCTTTGTACGCTGTAAAGATACCTCGTGTACTCCTTTGTACGTTCTAGAGATATTTCCTGTACTCCTTTGTGCGCTGTAGAGATACCTTCTGTACTCCTTTGTGCGCTGTAGAGATACCTGCTGTACTCCTTTGTGCGCTGTAGAGATACCTTCTGTACTCCTTTGTGTGCTGTAGAGATACCTTCTGTACTCCTCTGTGCGATGTAGAGATACCTGCTGTACTCCTTTGTGCGCTGTAGAGATACCTTCTGTACTCCTTTGTGCGCTGTAGAAATACCTTCTGTACTCCTTTGTGCGCTGTAGAGATACCTTCTGTACTCCTTTGTGCGCTGTAGAGATACCTTCTGTACTCCTTTGTGCGCTGTAGAGATACCTTGTGTACTCCTTTGTACGTTCTAGAGATATTTCCTGTACTCCTTTGTGCGCTGTAGAGATACCTTCTGTACTCCTTTGTGCGCTGTAGAGATACCTTCTGTACTCCTTTGTGCGCTGTAGAGATACCTCGTGTACTCCTTTGTACGTTCTAGAGATATTTCCTGTACTCCTTTGTGCGCTGTAGAGATACCTTCTGTACTCCTTTGTGCGCTGTAGAGATACCTTCTGTACTCCTTTGTGCGCTGTAGAGATACCTTCTGTACTCCTTTGTGCGCTGTAGAGATACCTTCTGTACTCCTTTGTGCGCTGTAGAGATACCTCGTGTACTCCTTTGTACGTTCTAGAGATATTTCCTGTACTCCTTTGTGCGCTGTAGAGATACCTTCTGTACTCCTTTGTGCGCTGTAGAGATACCTTCTGTACTCCTTTGTGCGCTGTAGAGATACCTCGTGTACTCTCTCGTACGTTCTAGAGATATTTCCTGTACTCCTTTGTGCGCTGTCGAGATACCTTCTGTACTCCTTTGTGCGCTGTAGAGATACCTTCTGTACTCCTTTGTGCGCTGTAGAGATACCTTCTGTACTCCTTTGTACGCTGTAGAGATACCTTCTGTACTCCTTTGTGCGCTGTAGAGATACCTTCTGTACTCCTTTGTACGCTGTAGAGATACCTCGTGTACTCCTTTGTACGTTCTAGAGATATTTCCTGTACTCCTTTGTGCGCTGTAGAGATACTTCTGTACTCCTTTGTGCGCTGTAGAGATACCTTCTGTACTCCTTTGTGCGCTGTAGAGATACCTTCTGTACGCCTTTGTGCGCTGTAGAGATACCTTCTGTACTCCTTCGTGCGCTGTAGAGATACCTTCTGTACTCCTTTGTACGCTGTAGAGATACCTCGTGTACTCCTTTGTACGTTCTAGAGATATTTCCTGTACTCCTTTGTGCGCTGTAGAGATACTTCTGTACTCCTTTGTGCGCTGTAGAGATACCTTCTGTACTCCTTTGTGCGCTGTAGAGATACCTTCTGTACTCCTTTGTGCGCTGTAGAGATACCTTCTGTACTCCTTTGTGCGCTGTAGAGATACCTTCTGTACTCCTTTGTGCGCTGTGGAGATACCTCGTGTACTCCTTTGTACGTTCTAGAGATATTTCCTGTACTCCTTTGTGCGCTGTGGAGATACCTTCTGTACTCCTTTGTGCGCTGTAGAGATACCTTTTGTACTCCTTTGTGCGCTGTAGAGATACCTTCTGTACTCCTTTGTACGCTGTAGAGATACCTTCTGTACTCCTTTGTGCGCTGTAGAGATACCTTCTGTACTCCTTTGTACGCTGTAGAGATACCTCGTGTACTCCTTTGTACGTTCTAGAGATATTTCCTGTACTCCTTTGTGCGCTGTAGAGATACTTCTGTACTCCTTTGTGCGCTGTAGAGATACCTTCTGTACCCCTATGTGCGCTGTAGAGATACCTTCTGTACTCCTTTGTGCGCTTTAGAGATACCTTCTGTACTCCTTTGTGCGCTGTAGAGATACCTTCTGTACTCCTTTGTGCGCTGTAGAGATACCTTCTGTACTCCTTTGTACGCTGTAGAGATACCTTCTGTACTCCTTTGTGCGCTGTAGAGATACCTTCTGTACTCCTTTGTACGCTGTAGAGATACCTTCTGTACTCCTTTGTGCGCTGTAGAGATACCTTCTGTACTCCTTTGTACGCTGTAGAGATACCTCGTGTACTCCTTTGTACGTTCTAGAGATATTTCCTGTACTCCTTTGTGCGCTGTGTAGATACTTCTGTACTCCTTTGTGCGCTGTAGAGATACCTTCTGTACTCCTTTGTGCGCTGTAGAGATACCTCGTGTACTCCTTTGTACGTTCTAGAGATATTTCCTGTTCTCCTTTGTGCGCTGTAGAGATACCTTCTGTACTCCTTTGTGCGCTGTAGAGATACCTTCTGTACTCCTTTGTGCGCTGTAGAGATACCTTCTGTACTCCTTTGTACGCTGTAGAGATACCTTCTGTACTCCTTTGTGCGCTGTAGAGATACCTTCTGTACTCCTTTGTACGCTGTAGAGATACCTCGTGTACTCCTTTGTACGTTCTAGAGATATTTCCTGTACTCCTTTGTGCGCTGTAGAGATACTTCTGTACTCCTTTGTGCGCTGTAGAGATACCTTCTGTACTCCTTTGTGCGCTGTAGAGATACCTTCTGTACTCCTTTGTGCGCTGTAGAGATACCTTCTGTACTCCTTTGTGCGCTGTAGAGATACCTTCTGTACTCCTTTGTGCGCTGTGGATATACCTTCTGTACTCCTTTGTACGTTCTAGAGATATTTCCTGTACTCCTTTGTGCGCTGTAGAGATACCTTCTGTACTCCTTTGTACGCTGTAGAGATACCTCGTGTACTCCTTTGTACGTTCTAGAGATATTTCCTGTACTCCTTTGTGCGCTGTAGAGATACCTTCTGTACTCCTTTGTGCGCTGTAGAGATACCTTCTGAACTCCTTTGTGCGCTGTAGAGATACCTTCTGTACTCCTTTGTGCGCTGTTGAGATACCTTCTGTACTCCTTTGTAAGCTGTTGAGATACCTCGTGTACTCCTTTGTACGTTCTAGAGATATTTCCTGTACTCCTTTGTGCGCTGTAGAGATACCTTCTGTACTCCTTTGTGCGCTGTAGAGATACCTTCTGTACTCCTTTGTACGCTGTAGAGATACCTCGTGTACTCCTTTGTACGTTCTAGAGATATCCCCTGTACTCCTTTGTGCGCTGTAGAGATACCTTCTGTACTCCTTTGTACGCTGTAGAGGTACCTCGTTTACTCCTTTGTACGTTCTAGAGATATTTCCTGTACTCCTTTGTGCGCTCTAGAGATACCTTCTGTACTCCTTTGTGCGCTGTAGAGATACCTTCTGTACTCCTTTGTGCGCTGTAGAGATACCTTCTGTACTCCTTTGTGCGCTGTAGAGATACCTTCTGTACTCCTTTGTACGCTGTAGAGATACCTCGTGTACTCCTTTGTACGTTCTAGAGATATTTCCTGTACTCCTTTGTGCGCTGTAGAGATACCTTCTGTACTCCTTTGTGCGCTGTAGAGATACCTTCTGTACTCTTTTGTGCGCTGTAGAGATACCTTCTGTACTCCTTTGTGCGCTGTAGAGATACCTTCTGTACTCCTTTGTACGCTGTAGAGATACCTTCTGTACTCCTTTGTACGCTGTAGAGATACCTCGTGTACTCCTTTGTACGTTCTAGAGATATTTCCTGTACTCCTTTGTGCGCTGTAGAGATACCTTCTGTACTCCTTTGTGCGCTGTAGAGGTACCTTCTGTACTCCTTTGTGCGCTGTAGAGATACCTTCTGTACTCTTTTGTACGCTGTAGAGATACCTCGTGTACTCCTTTGTACGTTCTAGAGATATTTCCTGTACTCCTTTGTGCGCTGTAGAGATACCTTCTGTACTCCTTTGTGCGCTGTAGAGATACCTTCTGTACTCCTTTGTGCGCTGTAGAGATACCTTCTGTACTCCTTTGTGCGCTGTAGAGATACCTTCTGTACTCCTTTGTACGCTGTAAAGATACCTCGTGTACTCCTTTGTACGTTCTAGAGATATTTCCTGTACTCCTTTGTGCGCTGTAGAGATACCTTCTGTACTCCTTTGTGCGCTGTAGAGATACCTGCTGTACTCCTTTGTGCGCTGTAGAGATACCTTCTGTACTCCTTTGTGTGCTGTAGAGATACCTTCTGTACTCCTTTGTGCGCTGTAGAGATACCTGCTGTACTCCTTTGTGCGCTGTAGAGATACCTTCTGTACTCCTTTGTGCACTGTAGAGATACCTTCTGTACTCCTTTGTGCGCTGTAGAGATACCTTCTGTACTCCTTTGTGCGCTGTAGAGATACCTTCTGTACTCCTTTGTGCGCTGTAGAGATACCTCGTGTACTCCTTTGTACGTTCTAGAGATATTTCCTGTACTCCTTTGTGCGCTGTAGAGATACCTTCTGTACTCCTTTGTGCGCTGTAGAGATACCTTCTGTACTCCTTTGTGCGCTGTAGAGATACCTCGTGTACTCCTTTGTACGTTCTAGAGATATTTCCTGTACTCCTTTGTGCGCTGTAGAGATACCTTCTGTACTCCTTTGTGCGCTGTAGAGATACCTTCTGTACTCCTTTGTGCGCTGTAGAGATACCTTCTGTACTCCTTTGTGCGCTGTAGAGATACCTTCTGTACTCCTTTGTGCGCTGTAGAGATACCTCGTGTACTCCTTTGTACGTTCTAGAGATATTTCCTGTACTCCTTTGTGCGCTGTAGAGATACCTTCTGTACTCCTTTGTGCGCTGTAGAGATACCTTCTGTACTCCTTTGTGCGCTGTAGAGATACCTCGTGTACTCCTTTGTACGTTCTAGAGATATTTCCTGTACTCCTTTGTGCGCTGTAGAGATACCTTCTGTCCTCCTTTGTGCGCTGTAGAGATACCTTCTGTACTCCTTTGTGCGCTGTAGAGATACCTTCTGTACTCCTTTGTGCGCTGTAGAGATACCTCGTGTACTCCTTTGTACGTTCTAGAGATATTTCCTGTACTCCTTTGTGCGCTGTAGAGATACCTTCTGTACTCCTTTGTGCGCTGTAGAGATACCTTCTGTACTCCTTTGTGCGCTGTAGAGATACCTTCTGTACTCCTTTGTGCGCTGTAGAGATACCTTCTGTACTCCTTTGTGCGCTGTAGAGATACCTCGTGTACTCCTTTGTACGTTCTAGAGATATTTCCTGTACTCCTTTGTGCGCTGTAGAGATACCTTCTGTACTCCTTTGTGCGCTGTAGAGATACCTTCTGTACTCCTTTGTGCGCTGTAGAGATACCTCGTGTACTCTCTCGTACGTTCTAGAGATATTTCCTGTACTCCTTTGTGCGCTGTCGAGATACCTTCTGTACTCCTTTGTGCGCTGTAGAGATACCTTCTGTACTCCTTTGTGCGCTGTAGAGATACCTTCTGTACTCCTTTGTACGCTGTAGAGATACCTTCTGTACTCCTTTGTGCGCTGTAGAGATACCTTCTGTACTCCTTTGTACGCTGTAGAGATACCTCGTGTACTCCTTTGTACGTTCTAGAGATATTTCCTGTACTCCTTTGTGCGCTGTAGAGATACTTCTGTACTCCTTTGTGCGCTGTAGAGATACCTTCTGTACTCCTTTGTGCGCTGTAGAGATACCTTCTGTACGCCTTTGTGCGCTGTAGAGATACCTTCTGTACTCCTTCGTGCGCTGTAGAGATACCTTCTGTACTCCTTTGTACGCTGTAGAGATACCTCGTGTACTCCTTTGTACGTTCTAGAGATATTTCCTGTACTCCTTTGTGCGCTGTAGAGATACTTCTGTACTCCTTTGTGCGCTGTAGAGATACCTTCTGTACTCCTTTGTGCGCTGTAGAGATACCTTCTGTACTCCTTTGTGCGCTGTAGAGATACCTTCTGTACTCCTTTGTGCGCTGTAGAGATACCTTCTGTACTCCTTTGTGCGCTGTGGAGATACCTCGTGTACTCCTTTGTACGTTCTAGAGATATTTCCTGTACTCCTTTGTGCGCTGTGGAGATACCTTCTGTACTCCTTTGTGCGCTGTAGAGATACCTTTTGTACTCCTTTGTGCGCTGTAGAGATACCTTCTGTACTCCTTTGTACGCTGTAGAGATACCTTCTGTACTCCTTTGTGCGCTGTAGAGATACCTTCTGTACTCCTTTGTACGCTGTAGAGATACCTCGTGTACTCCTTTGTACGTTCTAGAGATATTTCCTGTACTCCTTTGTGCGCTGTAGAGATACTTCTGTACTCCTTTGTGCGCTGTAGAGATACCTTCTGTACCCCTATGTGCGCTGTAGAGATACCTTCTGTACTCCTTTGTGCGCTTTAGAGATACCTTCTGTACTCCTTTGTGCGCTGTAGAGATACCTTCTGTACTCCTTTGTGCGCTGTAGAGATACCTTCTGTACTCCTTTGTACGCTGTAGAGATACCTTCTGTACTCCTTTGTGCGCTGTAGAGATACCTTCTGTACTCCTTTGTACGCTGTAGAGATACCTTCTGTACTCCTTTGTGCGCTGTAGAGATACCTTCTGTACTCCTTTGTACGCTGTAGAGATACCTCGTGTACTCCTTTGTACGTTCTAGAGATATTTCCTGTACTCCTTTGTGCGCTGTGTAGATACTTCTGTACTCCTTTGTGCGCTGTAGAGATACCTTCTGTACTCCTTTGTGCGCTGTAGAGATACCTCGTGTACTCCTTTGTACGTTCTAGAGATATTTCCTGTTCTCCTTTGTGCGCTGTAGAGATACCTTCTGTACTCCTTTGTGCGCTGTAGAGATACCTTCTGTACTCCTTTGTGCGCTGTAGAGATACCTTCTGTACTCCTTTGTACGCTGTAGAGATACCTTCTGTACTCCTTTGTGCGCTGTAGAGATACCTTCTGTACTCCTTTGTACGCTGTAGAGATACCTCGTGTACTCCTTTGTACGTTCTAGAGATATTTCCTGTACTCCTTTGTGCGCTGTAGAGATACTTCTGTACTCCTTTGTGCGCTGTAGAGATACCTTCTGTACTCCTTTGTGCGCTGTAGAGATACCTTCTGTACTCCTTTGTGCGCTGTAGAGATACCTTCTGTACTCCTTTGTGCGCTGTAGAGATACCTTCTGTACTCCTTTGTGCGCTGTGGATATACCTTCTGTACTCCTTTGTACGTTCTAGAGATATTTCCTGTACTCCTTTGTGCGCTGTAGAGATACCTTCTGTACTCCTTTGTACGCTGTAGAGATACCTCGTGTACTCCTTTGTACGTTCTAGAGATATTTCCTGTACTCCTTTGTGCGCTGTAGAGATACCTTCTGTACTCCTTTGTGCGCTGTAGAGATACCTTCTGAACTCCTTTGTGCGCTGTAGAGATACCTTCTGTACTCCTTTGTGCGCTGTTGAGATACCTTCTGTACTCCTTTGTAAGCTGTTGAGATACCTCGTGTACTCCTTTGTACGTTCTAGAGATATTTCCTGTACTCCTTTGTGCGCTGTAGAGATACCTTCTGTACTCCTTTGTGCGCTGTAGAGATACCTTCTGTACTCCTTTGTACGCTGTAGAGATACCTCGTGTACTCCTTTGTACGTTCTAGAGATATCCCCTGTACTCCTTTGTGCGCTGTAGAGATACCTTCTGTACTCCTTTGTACGCTGTAGAGGTACCTCGTTTACTCCTTTGTACGTTCTAGAGATATTTCCTGTACTCCTTTGTGCGCTCTAGAGATACCTTCTGTACTCCTTTGTGCGCTGTAGAGATACCTTCTGTACTCCTTTGTGCGCTGTAGAGATACCTTCTGTACTCCTTTGTGCGCTGTAGAGATACCTTCTGTACTCCTTTGTACGCTGTAGAGATACCTCGTGTACTCCTTTGTACGTTCTAGAGATATTTCCTGTACTCCTTTGTGCGCTGTAGAGATACCTTCTGTACTCCTTTGTGCGCTGTAGAGATACCTTCTGTACTCTTTTGTGCGCTGTAGAGATACCTTCTGTACTCCTTTGTGCGCTGTAGAGATACCTTCTGTACTCCTTTGTACGCTGTAGAGATACCTTCTGTACTCCTTTGTACGCTGTAGAGATACCTCGTGTACTCCTTTGTACGTTCTAGAGATATTTCCTGTACTCCTTTGTGCGCTGTAGAGATACCTTCTGTACTCCTTTGTGCGCTGTAGAGGTACCTTCTGTACTCCTTTGTGCGCTGTAGAGATACCTTCTGTACTCTTTTGTACGCTGTAGAGATACCTCGTGTACTCCTTTGTACGTTCTAGAGATATTTCCTGTACTCCTTTGTGCGCTGTAGAGATACCTTCTGTACTCCTTTGTGCGCTGTAGAGATACCTTCTGTACTCCTTTGTGCGCTGTAGAGATACCTTCTGTACTCCTTTGTGCGCTGTAGAGATACCTTCTGTACTCCTTTGTACGCTGTAAAGATACCTCGTGTACTCCTTTGTACGTTCTAGAGATATTTCCTGTACTCCTTTGTGCGCTGTAGAGATACCTTCTGTACTCCTTTGTGCGCTGTAGAGATACCTGCTGTACTCCTTTGTGCGCTGTAGAGATACCTTCTGTACTCCTTTGTGTGCTGTAGAGATACCTTCTGTACTCCTTTGTGCGCTGTAGAGATACCTGCTGTACTCCTTTGTGCGCTGTAGAGATACCTTCTGTACTCCTTTGTGCACTGTAGAGATACCTTCTGTACTCCTTTGTGCGCTGTAGAGATACCTTCTGTACTCCTTTGTGCGCTGTAGAGATACCTTCTGTACTCCTTTGTGCGCTGTAGAGATACCTCGTGTACTCCTTTGTACGTTCTAGAGATATTTCCTGTACTCCTTTGTGCGCTGTAGAGATACCTTCTGTACTCCTTTGTGCGCTGTAGAGATACCTTCTGTACTCCTTTGTGCGCTGTAGAGATACCTCGTGTACTCCTTTGTACGTTCTAGAGATATTTCCTGTACTCCTTTGTGCGCTGTAGAGATACCTTCTGTACTCCTTTGTGCGCTGTAGAGATACCTTCTGTACTCCTTTGTGCGCTGTAGAGATACCTTCTGTACTCCTTTGTGCGCTGTAGAGATACCTTCTGTACTCCTTTGTGCGCTGTAGAGATACCTCGTGTACTCCTTTGTACGTTCTAGAGATATTTCCTGTACTCCTTTGTGCGCTGTAGAGATACCTTCTGTACTCCTTTGTGCGCTGTAGAGATACCTTCTGTACTCCTTTGTGCGCTGTAGAGATACCTCGTGTACTCCTTTGTACGTTCTAGAGATATTTCCTGTACTCCTTTGTGCGCTGTAGAGATACCTTCTGTCCTCCTTTGTGCGCTGTAGAGATACCTTCTGTACTCCTTTGTGCGCTGTAAAGATACCTTCTGTACTCCCTTGTATGCTGTAGAGATACCTCGTGTACTCCTTTGTACGTTCTAGAGATATTTCCTGTACTCCTTTGTGCGCTGTAGAGATACCTTCTGTACTCCTTTGTGCGCTGTAGAGATACCTTCTGTACTCCTTTGTGCGCTGTAGAGATACCTTCTGTACTCCTTTGTACGCTGTAGAGATACCTTCTGTACTCCTTTGTGCGCTGTAGAGATACCTTCTGTACTCCTTTGTACGCTGTAGAGATACCTCGTGTACTCCTTTGTACGTTCTAGAGATATTTCCTGTACTCCTTTGTGCGCTGTAGAGATACCTTCTGTACTCCTTTGTGCGCTGTAGAGATACCTTCTGTACTCCTTTGTGCGCTGTAGAGATACCTTCTGTACTCCTTTGAACACTGTAGAGATACCTTCTGTACTCCTTTGTGCGCTGTAGAGATACCTTTTGTACTCCTTTGTACGCTGTAGAGATACCTCGTGTACTCCTTTGTACGTTCTAGAGATATTTCCTGTACTCCTTTGTGCGCTGTAGAGATACCTTCTGTACTCCTTTGTGCGCTGTAGAGATACCTTCTGTACTCCTTTGTGCGCTGTAGAGATACCTTCTGTACTCCTTTGTGCGCTGTAGAGATACCTTCTGTACTCCTTTGTGCGCTGTAGAGATACCTTCTGTACTCCTTTGTGCGCTGTAGAGATACCTTCTGTACTCCTTTGTACGCTGTAGAGATACCTCGTGTACTCCTTTGTACGTTCTAGAGATATTTCCTGTACTCCTTTGTGCGCTGTAGAGATACCTTCTGTACTCCTTTGTGCGCTGTAGAGATACCTTCTGTACTCCTTTGTGCGCTGTAGAGATACCTTCTGTACTCCTTTGTGCGCTGTAGAGATACCTATTGTACTCCTTTGTGCGCTGTAGAGATACCTTCTGTACTCCTTTGTACGCTGTAGAGATACCTCGTGTACTCCTTTGTACGTTCTAGAGATATTTCCTGTACTCCTTTGTGTGCTGTAGAGTTACCTTCTGTATTCCTTTGTGCGCTGTAGAGATACCTTTTGTACTCCTTTGTGCGCTGTAGAGATACCTTCTGTACTCCTTTGTACGCTGTAGAGATACCTTCTGTACCCCTTTGTGCGCTGTAGAGATACCTTCTGTACTCCTTTGTGCGCTGTAGAGATACCTTCTGTACTCCTTTGTGCGCTGTAGAGATACCTTCTGTACTCCTTTGTGCGCTGTAGAGATACCTTCTGTACTCCTTTGTACGCTGTAGAGACACCTCGTGTACTCCTTTGTACATTCTAGAGATATTTCCTGTACTCCTTTGTGCGCTGTAGAGATACCTTCTGTACTCCTTTGTGCGCTGTAGAGATACCTTCTGTACTCCTTTGTGCGCTGTAGAGATACCTTCTGTACTCCTCTGTGCGCTATAGAGATACCTTCTGTACTCCTTTGTACGCTGTAGAGATACCTCGTGTTCTCCTTTGTACGTTCTAGAGATATTTCCTGTACTCCTTTGTGCGCTGTAGAGATACCTTCTGTACTCCTTTGTGCGCTGTAGAGATACCTTCTGTATTCCTTTGTACGCTGTAGAGATACCTTCTGTACTCCTTTGTGCGCTGTAGAGATACCTTCTGTACTCCTTTGTGCGCTGTAGAGATACCTTCTGTACTCCTTTGTACGCTGTAGAGATACCTCGTGTACTCCTTTGTACGTTCTAGAGATATTTCCTGTACTCCTTTGTGCGCTGTAGAGATACCTTCTGTACTCCTTTGTGCGCTGTAGAGATACCTTCTGTACTCCTTTGTGCGCTGTAGAGATACCTTCTGTACCCCTTTGTACGCTGTAGAGATACCTTCTGTACTCCTTTGTGCGCTGTAGAGATACCTTCTGTACTCCTTTGTACGCTGTAGAGATACCTCGTGTACTACTTTGTACGTTCTAGAGATATTTCCTGTACTCCTTTGTGCGCTGTAGAGATACCTTCTGTACTCCTTTGTGCGCTGTAGAGATACCTTCTGTACTCCTTTGTGCGCTGTAGAGATACCTTCTGTACTCCTTTGTACGCTGTAGAGATACCTTCTGTACTCCTTTGTGCGCTGTAGAGATACCTTCTGTACTCCTTTAAGCGCTGTAGAGATACCTTCTTTACTCCTTTGTACGCTGAAGAGATACCTCGTGTACTCCTTTGTACGTTCTAGAGATATTTCCTGTACTCCTTTGTGCGCTGTAGAGATACCTTCTGTACTCCTTTGTGCGCTGTAGAGATACCTTCTGTACTCTTTTGTGCGCTGTAGAGATACCTTCTGTACTCCTTTGTGCGCTGTAGAGATACCTTCTGTACTCCTTTGTACGCTGTAGAGATACCTCGTGTACTCCTTTGTCCGTTCTATAGATATTTCCTGTACGCCTTTGTGCGCTGTAGAGATACCTTCTGTACTCCTTTGTGCGCTGTAGAGATACCTTCTGTACTCCTTTGTGCGCTGTAGAGATACCTTCTGTACTCCTTTGTGCGCTGTATAGATACCTTCTGTACTCCTTTGTGCGCTGTAGAGATACCTTCTGTACTCCTTTGTACGCTGTAGAGATACCTCGTGTACTCCTTTGTACGTTCTAGAGATATTTCCTGTACTCCTTTGTGCGCTGTAGAGATACCTTCTGTACTCCTTTGTGCGCTTTAGAGATACCTTCTGTACTCCTTTGTGCGCTGTAGAGATACCTTCTGTACTCCTTTGTACGCTGTAGAGATACCTTCTGTACTCCTTTGTGCGCTGTAGAGATACCTTCTGTACTCCTTTGTACGCTGTAGAGATACCTCGTGTACTACTTTGTACGTTCTAGAGATATTTCCTGTACTCCTTTGTGCGCTGTAGAGATACCTTCTGTACTCATTTGTGCGCTGTAGAGATACCTTCTGTACTCCTTTGTGCGCTGTAGAGATACCTTCTGTACTCCTTTGTGCGCTGTAGAGATACCTTCTGTACTCCTTTGTGCGCTGTAGAGATACCTTCTGTACTCCTTTGTACGCTGTAGAGATACCTTCTGTACTCCTTTGTACGCTGTAGAGATACCTCGTGTACTCCTTTGTACGTTCTAGAGATATTTCCTGTACTCCTTTGTGCGCTGTAGAGATACCTTCTGTACTCCTTTGTGCGCTGTAGAGATACCTTCTGTACTCCTTTGTGCGCTGTAGAGATACCTTCTGTACTCCTTTGTACGCTGTAGAGATACCTCGTGTACTCCTTTGTACGTTCTTGAGATATATCCTGTACTCCTTTGTGCGCTGTAGAGATACCTTCTGTACTCCTTTGTGCGCTGAAGAGATACCTTCTGTACTCCTTTGTGCGCTGTAGAGATACCTTCTGTACTCCTTTGTGCGCTGTAGAGATACTTTCTGTACTCCTTTGTACGCTGTAGAGATACCTCGTGTACTCCTTTGTACGTTCTAGAGATAATTCCTGTACTCCTTTGTGCGCTGTAGAGATACCTTCTGTACTCCTTTGTGCGCTGTAGAGATACCTTCTGTACTCCTTTGTGCGCTGTAGAGATACCTTCTGTACTCCTTTGTGCGCTGTAGAGATACCTTCTGTACTCCTTTGTGCGCTGTAGAGATACCTTCTGTTCTCCTTTGTGCGCTGTTGAGATACCTTCTGTACTCCTTTGTGCGCTGTAGAGATACCTTCTGTACTCCTTTGTGCGCTGTAGAGATACCTTCTGTACTACTTTGTGCGTTGTAGAGATACCTTCTGTACTCCTTTGTGCGCTGTAGAGATACCTCGTGTACTCCTTTGTACGTTCTAAAGATATTTCCTGTACTCCTTTGTGCGCTGTAGAGATACCTTCTGTACTCCTTTGGGCGCTGTAGAGATACCTTCTGTACTCCTTCGTGCGCTGTAGAGATACCTCGTGTACTCATTTGAACGTTCTGGAGATATTTCCTGTACTCCTTTGTGCGCTGTAGAGATACCTTCTGTACTCCTTTGTGCGCTGTAGAGATACCTTCTGTACTCCTTTGTACGCTGTAGAGATACCTCGTGTACTCCATTGTACGTTCTAGAGATATTTCCTGTACTCCTTTGTGCGCTGTAGAGATACCTTCTGTACTCCTTTGTGCGCTGTAGAGATACCTTCTGTACTCCTTTGTGCGCTGTAGAGATACCTTCTGTACTCCTTTGTGCGCTGTAGAGATACCTTCTGTACTCCTTTGTACGCCGTAGAGATACCTCGTGTACTCCTTTGTACGTTCTAGAGATATTTCCTGTACTCCTTTGTGCGCTGTAGAGATACCTTCTGTACTCCTTTGTGCGCTGTAGAGATACCTTCTGTACTCCTTTGTGCGCTGTAGAGATACTTTCTGTACTCCTTTGTGCGCTGTAGAGATACCTTCTGTACTCCTTTGTGCGCTGTAGAGATACCTTCTGTACTCCTTTGTACGCTGTAGAGATACCTCGTGTACTCCTTTGTACGTTCTAGAGATATTTCCTGTACTCATTTGTGCGCTGTAGAGATACCTTCTGTACTCCTTTGTGCGCTGTAGAGATACCTTCTGTACTCCTTTGTGCGCTGTAGAGATACCTTCTGTACTCCTTTGTGCGCTGTAGAGATACCTTCTGTACTCCTTTGTGCGCTGTAGAGATACCTTCTGTACTCCTTTGTGCGCTGTAGAGATACCTTCTGTACTCCTTTGTGCGCTGTAGAGATACCTTCTGTACTCCTTTGTGCGCTGTAGAGATACCTTCTGTACTCCTTTGTGCGCTGTAGAGATACCTTCTGTACTCCTTTGTGCGCTGTAGAGATACCTCGTGTACTCCTTTGTACGTTCTAGAGATATTTCCTGTACTCCTTTGTGCGCTGTAGAGATACCTTCTGTACTCCTTTGTGCGCTGTAGAAATACCTTCTGTACTCCTTTGTGCGCTGTAGAGATACCTCGTGTACTCCTTTGTACGTTCTAGAGATATTTCCTGTACTCCTTTGTGCGCTGTAGAGATACCTTCTGTACTCCTTTGTGCGCTGTAGAGATACCTTCTGTACTCCTTTGTACGCTGTAGAGATACCTCGTGTACTCCTTTGTACGTTCTAGAGATATTTCCTGTACTCCTTTGTGCGCTGTAGAGATACCTTCTGTACTCCTTTGTGCGCTGTAGAGATACCTTCTGTACTCCTTTGTGCGCTGTAGAGATACCTTCTGTACTCCTTTGTGCGCTGTAGAGATACCTTCTGTACTCCTTTGTGCGCTGTAGAGATACCTTCTGTACTCCTTCGTGCGCTGTAGAGATACCTCGTGTACTCATTTGTACGTTCTAGAGATATTTCCTGTACTCCTTTGTGCGCTGTAGAGATACCTTCTGTACTCCTTTGTGCGCTGTAGAGATACCTTCTGTACTCCTTTGTACGCTGTAGAGATACCTCGTGTACTCCTTTGTACGTTCTAGAGATATTTCCTGTACTCCTTTGTGCGCTGTAGAGATACCTTCTGTACTCCTTTGTGCGCTGTAGAGATACCTTCTGTACTCCTTTGTGCGCTGTAGAGATACCTTCTGTACTCCTTTGTGCGCTGTAGAGATACCTTCTGTACTCCTTTGTACGCTGTAGAGATACCTCGTGTACTCCTTTGTACGTTCTAGAGATATTTCCTGTACTCCTTTGTGCGCTGTAGAGATACCTTCTGTACTCCTTTGTGCGCTGTAGAGATACCTTCTGTACTCCTTTGTGCGCTGTAGAGATACCTTCTGTACTCCTTTGTGCGCTGTAGAGATACCTTCTGTACTCCTTTGTGCGCTGTAGAGATACCTTCTGTACTCCTTTGTACGCTGTAGAGATACCTCGTGTACTCCTTTGTACGTTCTAGAGATATTTCCTGTACTCATTTGTGCGCTGTAGAGATACCTTCTGTACTCCTTTGTGCGCTGTAGAGATACCTTCTGTACTCCTTTGTGCGCTGTAGAGATACCTTCTGTACTCCTTTGTGCGCTGTAGAGGTACCTTCTGTACTCCTTTGTGCGCTGTAGAGATACCTTCTGTACTTCTTTGTGCGCTGTAGAGATACCTTCTGTACTCCTTTGTGCGCTGTAGAGATACCTTCTGTACTCCTTTGTGCGCTGTAGAGATACCTTCTGTACTCCTTTGTGCGCTGTAGAGATACCTTCTGTACTCCTTTGTGCGCTGTAGAGATACCTCGTGTACTCCTTTGTACGTTCTAGAGATATTTACTGTACTCCTTTGTGCGCTGTAGAGATACCTTCTGTACTCCTTTGTGCGCTGTAGAAATACCTTCTGTACTCCTTTGTGCGCTGTAGAGATACCTCGTGTACTCCTTTGTACGTTCTAGAGATATTTCCTGTACTCCTTTGTGCGCTGTAGAGATACCTTCTGTACTCCTTTGTGCGCTGTAGAGATACCTTCTGTACTCCTTTGTACGCTGTAGAGATACCTCGTGTACTCCTTTGTACGTTCTAGAGATATTTCCTGTACTCCTTTGTGCGCTGTAGAGATACCTTCTGTACTCCTTTGTGCGCTGTAGAGATACCTTCTGTACTCCTTTGTGCGCTGTAGAGATACCTTCTGTACTCCTTTGTGCGCTGTAGAGATACCTTCTGTACTTCTATGTGCGCGGTAGAGATACCTTCTGTACTCCTTTGTACGCTGTAGAGATACCTTCTGTACTCCTTTGTGCGCTGTAGAGATACCTTCTGTACTCCTTTGTACGCTGAAGAGATACCTCGTGTACTCCTTTGTACATTCTAGAGATATTTCCTGTACTCCTTTGTGCGCTGTAGAGATACCTTCTGTACTCCTTTGTGCGCTGTAGAGATACCTTCTGTACTCCTTTGTGCGCTGTAGAGATAGCTTCTGTACTCCTCTGTGCGCTATAGAGATACCTTCTGTACTCCTTTGTACGCTGTAGAGATACCTCGTGTTCTCCTTTGTACGTTCTAGAGATATTTCCTGTACTCCTTTGTGCGCTGTAGAGATACCTTCTGTACTCCTTTGTGCGCTGTAGAGATACCTTCTGTATTCCTTTGTACGCTGTAGAGATACCTTCTGTACTCCTTTGTTCGCTGTAGAGATACCTTCTGTACTCCTTTGTGTGCTGTAGAGATACCTTCTGTACTCCTTTGTACGCTGTAGAGATACCTCGTGTACTCCTTTGTACGTTCTAGAGATATTTCCTGTACTCCTTTGTGCGCTGTAGAGATACCTTCTGTACTCCTTTGTGCGCTGTAGAGATACCTTCTGTACTCCTTTGTGCGCTGTAGAGATACCTTCTGTACTCCTTTGTACGCTGTAGAGATACCTTCTGTACTCCTTTGTGCGCTGTAGAGATACCTTCTGTACTCCTTTGTACGCTGTAGAAATACCTCGTGTACTACTTTGTACGTTCTAGAGATATTTCCTGTACTCCTTTGTGCGCTGTAGAGATACCTTCTGTACTCCTTTGTGCGCTGTAGAGATACCTTCTGTACTCCTTTGTGCGCTGTAGAGATACCTTCTGTACTCCTTTGTGCGCTGTAGAGATACCTTCTGTACTCCTTTGTGCGCTGTAGAGATACCTTCTGTACTCCTTTGTGCGCTGTAGAGATACCTTCTGTACTCCTTTGTGCGCTGTAGAGATACCTTCTGTACTCCTTTGTGCGCTGTAGAGATACATTCTGTACTCCTTTGTACGCTGTAGAGATACCTCGTGTACTCCTTTGTCCGTTCTAGAGATATTTCCTGTACTCCTTTGTGCGCTGTAGAGATACCTTCTGTACTCCTTTGTGCGCTGTAGAGATACCTTCTGTACTCCTTTGTGCGCTGTAGAGATACCTTCTGTACTCCTTTGTGCGCTGTAGAGATACCTTCTGTACTCCTTTGTGCGCTGTAGAGATACCTTCTGTACTCCTTTGTACGCTGTAGAGATACCTCGTGTACTCCTTTGTACGTTCTAGAGATATTTCCTGTACTCCTTTGTGCGCTGTAGAGATACCTTCTGTACTCCTTTGTGCGCTTTAGAGATACCTTCTGTACTCCTTTGTGCGCTGTAGAGATACCTTCTGTACTCCTTTGTACGCTGTAGAGATACCTTCTGTACTCCTTTGTGCGCTGTAGAGATACCTTCTGTACTCCTTTGTACGCTGTAGAGATACCTCGTGTACTACTTTGTACGTTCTAGAGATATTTCCTGTACTCCTTTGTGCGCTGTAGAGATACCTTCTGTACTCCTTTGTGCGCTGTAGAGATACCTTCTGTACTCCTTTGTGCGCTGTAGAGATACCTTCTGTACTCCTTTGTGCGCTGTAGAGATACCTTCTGTACTCCTTTGTGCGCTGTAGAGATACCTTCTGTACTCCTTTGTACGCTGTAGAGATACCTTCTGTACTCCTTTGTACGCTGTAGAGATACCTCGTGTACTCCTTTGTACGTTCTAGAGATATTTCCTGTACTCCTTTGTGCGCTGTAGAGATACCTTCTGTACTCCTTTGTGCGCTGTAGAGATACCTTCTGTACTCCTTTGTGCGCTGTAGAGATACCTTCTGTACTCCTTTGTACGCTGTAGAGATACCTCGTGTACTCCTTTGTACGTTCTAGAGATATATCCTGTACTCCTTTGTGCGCTGTAGAGATACCTTCTGTACTCCTTTGTGCGCTGTAGAGATACCTTCTGTACTCCTTTGTGCGCTGTAGAGATACCTTCTGTACTCCTTTGTGCGCTGTAGAGATACTTTCTGTACTCCTTTGTACGCTGTAGAGATACCTCGTGTACTCCTTTGTACGTTCTAGAGATAATTCCTGTACTCCTTTGTGCGCTGTAGAGATACCTTCTGTACTCCTTTGTGCGCTGTAGAGATACCTTCTGTACTCCTTTGTGCGCTGTAGAGATACCTTCTGTACTCCTTTGTGCGCTGTAGAGATACCCTCTGTTCTCCTTTGTGCGCTGTTGAGATACCTTCTGTACTCCTTTGTGCGCTGTAGAGATACCTTCTGTACTCCTTTGTGCGCTGTATAGATACCTTCTGTACTACTTTGTGCGCTGTAGAGATACCTTCTGTACTCCTTTGTGCGCTGTAGAGATACCTCGTGTACTCCTTTGTACGTTCTAGAGATATTTCCTGTACTCCTTTGTGCGCTGTAGAGATACCTTCTGTACTCCTTTGTGCGCTGTAGAGATACCTTCTGTACTCCTTCGTGCGCTGTAGAGATACCTCGTGTACTCATTTGAACGTTCTAGAGATATTTCCTGTACTCCTTTGTGCGCTGTAGAGATACCTTCTGTACTCCTTTGTGCGCTGTAGAGATACCTTCTGTACTCCTTTGTACGCTGTAGAGATACCTCGTGTACTCCTTTGTACGTTCTAGAGATATTTCCTGTACTCCTGTGTGCGCTGTAGAGATACCTTCTGTACTCCTTTGTACGCTGTAGAGATACCTTCTGTACTCCTTTGTGCGCTGTAGAGATACCTTCTGTACTCCTTTGTGCGCTGTAGAGATACCTTCTGTACTCCTTTGTACGCTGTAGAGATACCTCGTGTACTCCTTTGTACGTTCTAGAGATATTTCCTGTACTCCTTTGTGCGCTGTAGAGATACCTTCTGTACTCCTTTGTGCGCTGTAGAGATACCTTCTGTACTCCTTTGTGCGCTGTAGAGATACCTTCTGTACTCCTTTGTGCGCTGTAGAGATACCTTCTGTACTCCTTTGTGCGCTGTAGAGATACCTTCTGTACTCCTTTGTACGCTGTAGAGATACCTCGTGTACTCCTTTGTACGTTCTAGAGATATTTCCTGTACTCATTTGTGCGCTGTAGAGATACCTTCTGTACTCCTTTGTGCGCTGTAGAGATACCTTCTGTACTCCTTTGTGCGCTGTGGAGATACCTTCTGTACTCCTTTGTGCGCTGTAGAGATACCTTCTGTACTCCTTTGTGCGCTGTAGAGATACCTTCTGTACTCCTTTGTGCGCTGTAGAGATACCTTCTGTACTCCTTTGTGCGCTGTAGAGATACCTTCTGTACTCCTTTGTGCGCTGTAGAGATACCTTCTGTACTCCTTTGTACGCTGTAGAGATACCTTCTGTACTCCTTTGTGCGCTGTAGAGATACCTTCTGTACTCCTTTGTGCGCTGTAGAGATACCTCGTGTACTCCTTTGTACGATCTAGAGATATTTCCTGTACTCCTTTGTGCGCTGTAGAGATACCTTCTGTACTCCTTTGTGCGCTGTAGAAATACCTTCTGTACTCCTTTGTGCGCTGTAGAGATACCTCGTGTACTCCTTTGTACGTTCTAGAGATATTTCCTGTACTCCTTTGTGCGCTGTAGAGATACCTTCTGTACTCCTTTGTGCGCTGTAGAGATACCTTCTGTACTCCTTTGTACGCTGTAGAGATACCTCGTGTACTCCTTTGTACGTTCTAGAGATATTTCCTGTACTCCTTTGTGCGCTGTAGAGATACCTTCTGTACTCCTTTGTGCGCTGTAGAGATACCTTCTGTACTCCTTTGTGCGCTGTAGAGATACCTTCTGTACTCCTTTGTGCGCTGAAGAGATACCTTCTGTACTCCTTTGTGCGCTGTAGAAATACCTTCTGTTCTCCTTCGTGCGCTGTAGAGATACCTCGTGTACTCATTTGTACGTTCTAGTGATATTTCCTGTACTCCTTTGTGCGCTGTAGAGATACCTTCTGTACTCCTTTGTGCGCTGTAGAGATACCTTCTGTACTCCTTTGTACGCTGTAGAGATACCTCGTGTACTCCTTTGTACGTTCTAGAGATATTTCCTGTAATCCTTTGTGCGCTGTAGAGATACCTTCTGTACTCCTTTGTGCGCTGTAGAGATACCTTCTGTACTCCTTTGTGCGCTGTAGAGATACCTTCTGTACTCCTTTGTGCGCTGTAGAGATACCTTCTGTACTCCTTTGTACGCTGTAGAGATACCTCGTGTACTCCTTTGTGCGTTCTAGAGATATTTCCTGTACTCCTTTGTGCGCTGTAGAGATACCTTCTGTACTCCTTTGTGCGCTGTAGAGATACCTTCTGTACTCCTTTGTGCGCTGTAGAGATACCTTCTGTACTCCTTTGTGCGCTGTAGAGATACCTTCTGTACTCCTTTGTGCGCTGTAGAGATACCTTCTGTACTCCTTTGTACGCTGTAGAGATACCTCGTGTACTCCTTTGTACGTTCTAGAGATATTTCCTGTACTCATTTGTGCGCTGTAGAGATACCTTCTGTACTCCTTTGTGCGCTGTAGAGATACCTTCTGTACTCCTTTGTGCGCTGTAGAGATACCTTCTGTACTCCTTTGTGCGCTGTAGAGATACCTTCTGTACTCCTTTGTGCGCTGTAGAGATACCTTCTGTACTCCTTTGTGCGCTGTAGAGATACCTTCTGTACTCCTTTGAGCGCTGTAGAGATACCTTTTGTACTCCTTTGTGCGCTGTAGAGATACCTTCTGTACTCCTTTGTGCGCTGTAGAGATACCTTCTGTACTCCTTTGTGCGCTGTAGAGATACCTCGTGTACTCCTTCGTACGTTCTAGAGATATTTACTGTACTCCTTTGTGCGCTGTAGAGATACCTTCTGTACTCCTTTGTGCGCTGTAGAAATACCTTCTGTACTCCTTTGTGCGCTGTAGAGATACCTCGTGTACTCCTTTGTACGTTCTAGAGATATTTCCTGTACTCCTTTGTGCGCTGTAGAGATACCTTCTGTACTCCTTTGTGCGCTGTAGAGATACCTTCTGTACTCCTTTGTACGCTGTAGAGATACCTCGTGTACTCCTTTGTAGGTTCTAGAGATATTTCCTGTACTCCTTTGTGCGCTGTAGAGATACCTTCTGTACTCCTTTGTGCGCTGTAGAGATACCTTCTGTACTCCTTTGTACGCTGTAGAGATACCTCGTGTACTCCTTTGTAGGTTCTAGAGATATTTCCTGTACTCCTTTGTGCGCTTTAGAGATACCTTCTGTACTCCTTTGTGCGCTGTAGAGATACCTTCTGTACTCCTTTGTGCGCTGTAGAGATACCTTCTGTACTCCTTTGTGCGCTGTAGAGATACCTTCTGTACTCCTTTGTACGCTGTAGAGATACCTTCTGTACTCCTTTGTGCGCTGTAGAGATACCTTCTGTACTCCTTTGTACGCTGTAGAGATACCTCGTGTACTCCTTTGTACGTTCAAGAGATATTTCCTGTACTCCTTTGTGCGCTGTAGAGATACTTTCTGTACTTCTTTGTGCGCTGTAGAGATACCTTCTGTACTCCTTTGTGCGCTGTAGAGATACCTTCTGTACTCCTTTGTACGCTGTAGAGATACCTTCTGTACTCCTTTGTGCGCTGTAGAGATACCTTCTGTACTCCTTTGTACGCTGTAGAGATACCTCGTGTACTCCTTTGTACGTTCTAGAGATATTTCCTGTACTCCTTTGTGCGCTGTAGAGATACCTTCTGTACTCCTTTGTGCGCTGTAGAGATACCTTCTGTACTCCTTTGTACGTTCTAGAGATATTTCCTGTACTCCTTTGTACGCTGTAGAGATACCTTCTGTACTCCTTTGTGCGCTGTAGAGATACCTTCTGTACTCCTTTGTACGCTGTAGAGATACCTCGTGTACTCCTTTGTACGTTCTAGAGATATTTCCTGTACTCCTTTGTGCGCTGTAGAGATACCTTCTGTAATCCTTTGTGCGCTGTAGAGATACCTTCTGTACTCCTTTGTGCGCTGTAGAGATACCTTCTGTACTCCTTTGTGCGCTGTAGAGATACCTTCTGTACTCCTTTGTACGCTGTAGAGATACCTCATGTACTCCTTTGTGCGCTGTAGAGATACCTTCTGTACTCCTTTGTGCGCTGTAGAGATACCTTCTGTACTCCTTTGTGCGCTGTAGAGATACCTTCTGTACTCCTTTGTACGTTCTAGAGATATTTCCTGGACTCCTTTGTGCGCTGTAGAGATACCTTCTGTACTCCTTTGTGCGCTGTAGAGATATTTCCTGTACTCCTTTGTGCGCTGTAGAGATACCTTCTGTACTCCTTTGTGCGCTGTAGAGATACCTTCTGTACTTCTTCGTACGCTGTAGAGATACCTCGTATACTCCTTTGTACGTTCTAGAGATATTTCCTGTACTCCTTTGTGCGCTGTAGAGATACCTTCTGTACTCCTTTGTGCGCTGTAGAGATACCTTCTGTACTCCTTTGTGCGCTGTAGAGATACATTCTGTACTCCTTTGTACGCTGTAGAGATACCTTCTGTACTCCTTTGTGCGCTGTAGAGATACCTTCTGTACTCCTTTGTACGCTGTAGAGATACCTCGTGTACTCCTTTGTACGTTCTAGAGATATTTCCTGTACTCCTTTGTGCGCTGTAGAGATACCTTCTGTACTCCTTTGTGCGCTGTAGAGATACCTTCTGTACTCCTTTGTGCGCTGTAGAGATACCTTCTGTACTCCTTTTTACGCTGTAGAGATACCTTCTGTACTCCTTTGTGCGCTGTAGAGATACCTTCTGTACTCCTTTGTACGCTGTAGAGATACCTCGTGTACTCCTTTGTACGTTCTAGAGATATTTCCTGTACTCCTTTGTGCGCTGTAGAGATACCTTCTGAACTCCTTTGTGCGCTGTAGAGATACCTTCTGTACTCCTTTGTACGCTGTAGAGATACCTCGTGTACTCCTTTGTACGTTCTAGAGATATTTCCTGTACTCCTTTGTGCGCTGTAGAGATACCTTCTGTACTCCTTTGTGCGCTGTGGAGATACCTTCTGTACTCCTTTGTGCGCTGTAGAGATACTTTCTGTACTCCTTTGTGCGCTGTAGAGATACCTTCTGTACTCCTTCGTGCGCTGTAGAGATACCTTCTGTACTCCTTTGTACGCTGTAGAGATACCTCGTGTACTCCTATGTGCGCTGTAGAGATACCTTCTGTACTCCTTTGTGCGCTGTAGAGATACCTTCTGTACTCCTTTGTGCGCTGTAGAGATACCTTCTGTACTCCTTTGTACGTTCTAGAGATATTTCCTGTACTCCTTTGTGCGCTGTAGAGATACCTTCTGTACTCCTTTGTGCGCTGTAGAGATACCTTCTGTACTCCTTTGTGTGCTGTAAAGATACCGTCTGTACTCCTTTGTGCGCTGTAGAGATACCTTCTGTACTCCTTTGTACGCTGTAGAGATACCTCGTGTACTCCTTTGTGCGCTGTAGAGATACCTTCTGTACTCCTTTGTACGCTGTAGTAATACCTCGTGTACTCCTTTGTACGTTCTAGAGATATTTCCTGTACTCCTTTGTGCGCTGTAGAGATACCTTCTGTACTCCTTTGTGCGCTGTAGAGATACCTTCTGTACTCCTTTGTGCGCTGTAGAGATACCTTCTGTACTCCTTTGTGCGCTGTAGAGATACCTTCTGTACTCCTTTGTACGCTGTAGAGATACCTCGTGTACTCCTTTGTACGTTCTAGAGATATTTCCTGTACTCCTTTGTGCGCTGTAGAGATACCTTCTGTACTCCTTTGTGCGCTGTAGAGATACCTTCTGTACTCCTTTGTGCTCTGTAGAGATACCTTCTGTACTTCTTTGTGCGCTGTAGAGATACCTTCTGTACTCCTTTGTACGCTGTAAAGATACTTCGTGTACTCCTTTGTACGTTCTAGAGATATTTCCTGTACTCCTTTGTGCGGTGTGAGATACCTTCTGTACTTCTTTGTGCGCTGTAGAGATACCTCGTGTACTCCTTTGTACGTTCTAGAGATATTTCCTGTACTCCTTTGTGCGCTGTAGAGATACCTTCTGTACTCCTTTGTACGCTGTAGAGATACCTCGTGTACTCCTTTCTGCGCTGTAGAGATACCTTCTGTACTTCTTTGTGCGCTGTAGAGATACCTTCTGTACTCCTTTGTACGTTCTAGAGATATTTCCTGTACTCCTTTGTGCGCTGTAGAGATACCTTCTGTACTCCTTTGTACGCTGTAGAGATACCTCGTGTACTCCTTTGTGTGCTGTAGAGATACCTTCTGTACTCCTTTGTGCGCTGTAGAGATACCTTCTGTACTCCTTTGTGCGCTGTAGAGATACCTTCTGTACTCCTTTGTACGTTCTAGAGATATTTCCTGTACTCCTTTGTGCGCTGTAGAGATACCTTCTGTACTCCTTTGTGCGCTGTAGAGATTCCTTCTGTACTCCTTTGTGCGCTGTAGAGATACCTTCTGTACTCCTTTGTGCGCTGTAGAGATACCTTCTGTACTCCTTTGTATGCTGTAGAGATACCTCGTGTACTCCTTTGTACGTTCTAGAGATATTTCCTGTACTCCTTTGTGCGCTGTAGAGATACCTTCTGTACTCCTTTGTGCGCTGTAGAGATACCTTCTGTACTCCTTTGTGCGCTGTAGAGATACCTTTTGTACTCCTTTGTACGCTGTAGAGATACCTCGCGTACTCCTTTGTACGTTCTAGAGATATTTCCTGTACTCCTTTGTGCGCTGTAGAGATACCTTCTGTACTCCTTTGTGCGCTGTAGAGATACCTTCAGTACTCCTTTGTGCGCTGTAGAGATACCTTCTGTACTCCTTTGTGCGCTGTAGAGATACCTTCTGTACTCCTTTGTACGCTGCAGAGATACCTCGTGTACTCCTTTGTGCGCTGTAGAGATACCTTTTGTACTCCTTTGTGCGCTGTAGTGATACCTTCTGTACTCCTTTGTGCGCTGTAGAGATACCTTCTGTACTCCTTTGTACGTTCTAGAGATATTTCCTGTACTCCTTTGTGCGCTGTAGAGATACCTTCTGTACTCCTTTGTGCGCTGTAGAGATACCTTCTGTACTCCTTTGTGCGCTGTAGAGATACCTTCTGTACTCTTCTGTGCGCTGTAGAGATACCTTCTGTACTCCTTTGTACGCTGTAGAGATACCTCGTGTACTCCTTTGTACGTTCTAGAGATATTTCCTGTACTCCTTTGTGCGCTGTAGAGATACCTTCTGTACTCCTTTGAGCGCTGTAGAGATACCTTCTGTACTCCTTTGTGCTCTGTAGAGATACCTTCTGTACTCCTTTGTGCGCTGTAGAGATACCTTCTGAACTCCTTTGTACGCTGTAGAGATACCTCGTGTACTCCTTTGTGCGCTGTAGAGATACCTTCTGTACTCCTTTGTGCGCTGTAGAGATACCTTCTGTACTCCTTTGTACGTTCTAGAGGTATTTCCTGTACTCCTTTGTGCGCTGTAGAAATACCTTCTGTACTCCTTTGTGCGCTGTAGAGATACCTTCTGTACTCCTTTGTGCGCTGTAGAGATACCTTCTGTACTCCTTTGTACGCTGTAGAGATACCTCGTGTACTCCTTTGTACGTTTTAGAGATATTTCCTGTACTCCTTTGTGCGCTGTAGAGATACCTTCTGTACTCCTTTGTGCGCTGTAGAGATACCTTCTGTACTCCTTTGTGCGCTGTAGAGATACCTTCTGTACTCCTTTGTGCGCTGTAGAGATACCTTCTGTACTCCTTTGTACGCTGTAGAGATACCTCGTGTACTCCTTTGTACGTTCTAGAGATATTTCCTGTACTCCTTTGTGCGCTGTAGAGATACCTTCTGTACTCCTTTGTGCGCTGTAGAGATACCTTCTGTACTCCTTTGTGCGCTGTAGAGATACCTTCTGTACTCCTTTGTACGCTGTAGAGATACCTTCTGTACTCCTTTGTGCGCTGTAGAGATACCTTCTGTACTCCTTTGTACGCTGTAGAGATACCTCGTGTACTCCTTTGTACGTTCTAGAGATATTTCCTGTACTCCTTTGTGCGCTGTAGAGATACCTTCTGTACTCCTTTGTGCGCTGTAGAGATACCTTCTGTACTCCTTTGTGCGCTGTAGAGATACCTTCTGTACTCCTTTGTACGCTGTAGAGATACCTTCTGTACTCCTTTGTGCGCTGTAGAGATACCTTCTGTACTCCTTTGTGCGCTGTAGAGATACCTTCTGTACTCCTTTGTGCGCTGTAGAGATACCTTCTGTACTCCTTTGTACGCTGTAGAGATACCTTCTGTACTCCTTTGTGCGCTGTAGAGATACCTTCTGTACTCCTTTGTACGCTGTAGAGATACCTCGTGTACTCCTTTGTAAGTTCTAGAGATATTTCCTGTACTCCTTTGTGCGCTGTAGAGATACCTTCTGTACTCCTTTGTGCGCTGTAGAGATACCTTCTGTACTCCTTTGTGCGCGGTAGAGATACCTTCTGTACTCCTTTGTACGCTGTAGAGATACCTTCTGTACTCCTTTGTGCGCTGTAGAGATACCTTCTGTTCTCCTTTGTACGCTGTAGAGATACCTCGTGTACTCCTTTGTACGTTCTAGAGATATTTCCTGTACTCCTTTGTGCGCTGTAGAGATACCTTCTGTACTCCTTTGTGCGCTCTAGAGATACCTTCTGTACTCCTTTGTGCGCTGTAGAGATACCTTCTGTACTCCTTTGTACGCTGTAGAGATACCTTCTGTACTCCTTTGTGCGCTGTAGAGATACCTTCTGTACTCCTTTGTGCGCTGTAGAGATACCTTCTGTACTCCTTTGTGCGCTGTAGAGATACCTTCTGTACTCCTTTGTACGCTGTAGAGATACCTTCTGTACTCCTTTGTGCGCTGTAGAGATACCTTCTGTACTCCTTTGTACGCTGTAGAGATACCTCGTGTACTTCTTTGTACGTTCTAGAGATATTTCCTGTACTCCTTTGTGCGCTGTAGAGATACCTTCTGTACTCCTTTGTGCGCTGTAGAGACCTCGTGTACTCCTTTGTGCGCTGTAGAGATACCTTCTGTACTCCTTTGTACGCTGTAGAGATACCTTCTGTACTCCTTTGTGCGCTGTAGAGATACCTTCTGTACTCCTTTGTACGCTGTAGAGATACCTCGTGTACTCCTTTGTACGTTCTAGAGATATTTCCTGTACTCCTTTGTGCGCTGTAGAGATACCTTCTGTACTCCTTTGTGCGCTGTAGAGATACCTTCTGTACTCCTTTGTACGCTGTAGAGATACCTTCTGTACTCCTTTGTACGCTGTAGAGATACCTTCTGTACTCCTTTGTGCGCTGTAGAGATACCTTCTGTACTCCTTTGTACGCTGTAGAGATACCTCGTGTACTCCTTTGTACGTTCCAGAGATATTTCCTGTACTCCTTTGTGCGCTGTAGAGATACCTTCTGTACTCCTTTGTGCGCTGTAGAGATACCTTCTGTACTCCTTTGTGCGCTGTAGAGATACCTTCTGTACTCCTTTGTACGCTGTAGAGATACCTTCTGTACTCCTTTGTGCGCTGTAGAGATACCTTCTGTACTCCTTTGTACGCTGTAGAGATACCTCGTGTGCTCCTTTGTACGTTCTAGAGATATTTCCTGTACTCCTTTGTGCGCTGTAGAGATACCTTCTGTACTCCTTTGTGCGCTGTAGAGATACCTTCTATACTCCTTTGTACGTTCTAGAGATATTTCCTGTACTCCTTTGTACGCTGTAGAGATACCTTCTGTACTCCTTTGTGCGCTGTAAAGATACCTTCTGTACTCCTTTGTACGCTGTAGAGATACCTCGTGTACTCCTTTGTACGTTCTAGAGATATTTCCTGTACTCCTTTGTGCGCTGTAGAGATACCTTCTGTACTCCTTTTCTGCGCTGTAGAGATACCTTCTGTACTCCTTTGTGCGCTGTAGAGATACCTTCTGTACTCCTTTGTGCGCTGTAGAGATACCTTCTGTACTCCTTTGTACGCTGTAGAGATACCTCGTGTACTGAATGTGCGCTGTAGAGATACCTTCTGTACTCCTTTGTGCGCTGTAGAGATACCTTCTGTACTCCTTTGTGCGCTGTAGAGATACCTTCTGTACTCCTTTGTACGTTCTAGAGATATTTCCTGTACTCCTTTGTGCGCTGTAGAGATACCTTCTGTACTCCTTTGTGCGCTGTAGAGATATTTCCTGTACTACTTTGTGCGCTGTAGAGATTCCTTCTGTACTCCTTTGTGCGCTGTAGAGATACCTTCTGTACTCCTTTGTACGCTGTAGAGATACCTCGTGTACTCCTTTGTCCGTTCTAGAGATATTTCCTGTACTCCTTTGTGCGCTGTAGAGATACCTTCTGTACTCCTTTGTGCGCTGAAGAGATACCTTCTGTACTCCTTTGTGCGCTGTAGAGATACCTTCTGTACTCCTTTGTACGCTGTAGAGATACCTTCTGTACTCCTTTGTGCGCTGTAGAGATACCTTCTGTACTCCTTTGTACGCTGTAGAGATACCTCGTGTACTCCTTTGTCCGTTCTAGAGATATTTCCTGTACTCCTTTGTGCGCTGTAGAGATACCTTCTGTACTCCTTTGTGCGCTGAAGAGATACCTTCTGTACTCCTTTGTGCGCTGTAGAGATACCTTCTGTACTCCTTTGTACGCTGTAGAGATACCTTCTGTACTCCTTTGTGCGCTGTAGAGATACCTTCTGTACTCCTTTGTACGCTGTAGAGATACCTCGTGTACTCCTTTGTACGTTCTAGAGATATTTCCTGTACTCCTTTGTGCGCTGTAGTGATACCTTCTGTACTCCTTTGTGCGCTGTAGAGATACCTTCTGTACTCCTTTGTACGCTGTAGAGATACCTTCTGTACTCCTTTGTGCGCTGTAGAGATACCTTCTGTACTCCTTTGTACGCTGTAGAGATACCTCGTGTACTCCTTTGTACGTTCTAGAGATATTTCCTGTACTCCTTTGTGCGCTGTAGAGATACCTTCTGTACTCCTTTGTGCGCTGTAGAGATACCTTCTGTACTCCTTTGTACGCTGTAGAGATACCTCGTGTACTCCTTTGTACGTTCTAGAGATATTTCCGGTACTCCTTTGTGCGCTGTAGAGATACCTTCTGTACTTCTTTGTGCGCTGTAGAGATACCTTCTGTACTCCTTTGTGCGCTGTAGAGATACCTTCTGTACTCCTTTGTGCACTGTAGAGATACCTTCTGTACTCCTTTGTGCGCTGTAGAGATACCTTCTGTACTCCTTTGTGCGCTGTAGAGATACCTTCTGTACTCCTTTGTGCGCTGTAGAGATACCTTCTGTACTCCTTTGTACGCTGTAGAGATACCTTCTGTACTCCTTTGTGCGCTGTAGAGATACCTTCTGTACTCCTTTGTACGCTGTAGAGATACCTCGTGTACTCCTTTGTAAGTTCTAGAGATATTTCCTGTACTCCTTTGTGCGCTGTAGAGATACCTTCTGTACTCCTTTGTGCGCTGTAGAGATACCTTCTGTACTCCTTTGTGCGCTGTAGAGATACCTTCTGTACTCCTTTGTACGCTGTAGAGATACCTTCTGTACTCCTTTGTGCGCTGTAGAGATACCTTCTGTTCTCCTTTGTACGCTGTAGAGATACCTCGTGTACTCCTTTGTACGTTCTAGAGATATTTCCTGTACTCCTTTGTGCGCTGTAGAGATACCTTCTGTACTCCTTTGTGCGCTCTAGAGATACCTTCTGTACTCCTTTGTGCGCTGTAGAGATACCTTCTGTACTCCTTTGTACGCTGTAGAGATACCTTCTGTACTCCTTTGTGCGCTGTAGAGATACCTTCTGTACTCCTTTGTGCGCTGTAGAGATACCTTCTGTACTCCTTTGTGCGCTGTAGAGATACCTTCTGTACTCCTTTGTACGCTGTAGAGATACCTTCTGTACTCCTTTGTGCGCTGTAGAGATACCTTCTGTACTCCTTTGTACGCTGTAGAGATACCTCGTGTACTTCTTTGTACGTTCTAGAGATATTTCCTGTACTCCTTTGTGCGCTGTAGAGATACCTTCTGTACTCCTTTGTGCGCTGTAGAGACCTCGTGTACTCCTTTGTGCGCTGTAGAGATACCTTCTGTACTCCTTTGTACGCTGTAGAGATACCTTCTGTACTCCTTTGTGCGCTGTAGAGATACCTTCTGTACTCCTTTGTACGCTGTAGAGATACCTCGTGTACTCCTTTGTACGTTCTAGAGATATTTCCTGTACTCCTTTGTGCGCTGTAGAGATACCTTCTGTACTCCTTTGTGCGCTGTAGAGATACCTTCTGTACTCCTTTGTACGCTGTAGAGATACCTTCTGTACTCCTTTGTACGCTGTAGAGATACCTTCTGTACTCCTTTGTGCGCTGTAGAGATACCTTCTGTACTCCTTTGTACGCTGTAGAGATACCTCGTGTACTCCTTTGTACGTTCCAGAGATATTTCCTGTACTCCTTTGTGCGCTGTAGAGATACCTTCTGTACTCCTTTGTGCGCTGTAGAGATACCTTCTGTACTCCTTTGTGCGCTGTAGAGATACCTTCTGTACTCCTTTGTACGCTGTAGAGATACCTTCTGTACTCCTTTGTGCGCTGTAGAGATACCTTCTGTACTCCTTTGTACGCTGTAGAGATACCTCGTGTGCTCCTTTGTACGTTCTAGAGATATTTCCTGTACTCCTTTGTGCGCTGTAGAGATACCTTCTGTACTCCTTTGTGCGCTGTAGAGATACCTTCTATACTCCTTTGTACGTTCTAGAGATATTTCCTGTACTCCTTTGTACGCTGTAGAGATACCTTCTGTACTCCTTTGTGCGCTGTAAAGATACCTTCTGTACTCCTTTGTACGCTGTAGAGATACCTCGTGTACTCCTTTGTACGTTCTAGAGATATTTCCTGTACTCCTTTGTGCGCTGTAGAGATACCTTCTGTACTCCTTTTCTGCGCTGTAGAGATACCTTCTGTACTCCTTTGTGCGCTGTAGAGATACCTTCTGTACTCCTTTGTGCGCTGTAGAGATACCTTCTGTACTCCTTTGTACGCTGTAGAGATACCTCGTGTACTAAATGTGCGCTGTAGAGATACCTTCTGTACTCCTTTGTGCGCTGTAGAGATACCTTCTGTACTCCTTTGTGCGCTGTAGAGATACCTTCTGTACTCCTTTGTACGTTCTAGAGATATTTCCTGTACTCCTTTGTGCGCTGTAGAGATACCTTCTGTACTCCTTTGTGCGCTGTAGAGATACCTTCTGTACTCCTTTGTACGCTGTAGAGATACCTCGTGTACTCCTTTGTCCGTTCTAGAGATATTTCCTGTACTCCTTTGTGCGCTGTAGAGATACCTTCTGTACTCCTTTGTGCGCTGAAGAGATACCTTCTGTACTCCTTTGTGCGCTGTAGAGATACCTTCTGTACTCCTTTGTACGCTGTAGAGATACCTTCTGTACTCCTTTGTGCGCTGTAGAGATACCTTCTGTACTCCTTTGTACGCTGTAGAGATACCTCGTGTACTCCTTTGTACGTTCTAGAGATATTTCCTGTACTCCTTTGTGCGCTGTAGAGATACCTTCTGTACTCCTTTGTGCGCTGTAGAGATACCTTCTGTACTCCTTTGTGCGCTGTAGAAATACCTTCTGTACTCCTTTGTACGCTGTAGAGATACCTTCTGTACTCCTTTGTGCGCTGTAGAGATACCTTCTGTACTCCTTTGTACGCTGTAGAGATACCTCGTGTACTCCTTTGTACGTTCTAGAGATATTTCCTGTACTCCTTTGTGCGCTGTAGAGATACCTTCTGTACTCCTTTGTGCGCTGTAGAGATACCTTCTGTACTCCTTTGTACGCTGTAGAGATACCTCGTGTACTCCTTTGTACGTTCTAGAGATATTTCCGGTACTCCTTTGTGCGCTGTAGAGATACCTTCTGTACTTCTTTGTGCGCTGTAGAGATACCTTCTGTACTCCTTTGTGCGCTGTAGAGATACCTTCTGTACTCCTTTGTGCACTGTAGAGATACCTTCTGTACTCCTTTGTACGCTGTAGAGATACCTCGTGTACTCCTTTGTGCGCTGTAGAGATACCTTCTGTACTCCTTTGTGCGCTGTAGAGATACCTTCTGTACTCCTTTGTGCGCTGTAGAGATATCTTCTGTACTCCTTTGTACGTTCTAGAGATATTTCCTGTACTCCTTTGTGCGCTGTAGAGATACCTTCTGTACTCCTTTGTGCGCTGTAGAGATACCTTCTGTACTCCTTTGTGCGCTGTAGAGATACCTTCTGTACTCCTTTGTGCGCTGTAGAGATACCTTCTGTACTCCTTTGTACGCTGTAGAGATACCTCGTGTACTCCTTTAAGCGCTGTAGAGATACCTTCTGTACTCCTTTGTACGCTGTAGAGATACCTCGTGTACTCCTTTGTACGTTCTAGAGATATTTCCTGTACTCCTTTGTGCGCTGTAGAGATACCTTCTGTACTCCTTTGTGCGCTGTAGAGATACCTTCTGTACTCCTTTGTGCGCTGTAGAGATACCTTCTGTACTCATATGTGCGCTGTAGAGATACCTTCTGTACTCCTATGTACGCTGTAGAGATACCTCGTGTACTCCTTTGTACGTTCTAGAGATATTTCCTGTACTCCTTTGTGCGCTGTAGAGATACCTTCTGTACTCCCTTGTGCGCTGTAGAGATACCTTCTGTACTCCTTTGTGCGCTGTAGAGATACCTTCTGTACTCCTTTGTGCGCTGTAGAGATACCTTCTGTACTCCTTTGTACGCTGTAGAGATACCTCGTGTACTCCTTTGTGCGCTGTAGAGATACCTTCTGTACTCCTTTGTGCGCTGTAGAGATACCTTCTGTACTCCTTTGTGCGCTGTAGAGATACCTTCTGTACTCCTTTGTACGTTCTAGAGATATTTCCTGTACTCCTTTGTGCGCTGTAGAGATACCTTCTGTACTCCTTTGTACGCTGTAGAGATACCTTCTGTACTCCTTTGTACGTTCTAGAGATATTTCCTGTACTCCTTTGTGCGCTGTAGAGATACCTTCTGTACTCCTTTGTGCGCTGTAGAGATACCTTCTGTACTCCTTTGTGCGCTGTAGAGATACCTTCTGTACTCCTTCGTACGCTGTAGAGACACCTCGTGTACTCCTTTGTGCGCTGTAGAGATACCTTCTGTTCTCCTTTGTGCGCTGTAGAGATACCTTCTGTACTCCTTTGTGCGCTGTAGAGATACCTTCTGTACTCCTTTGTACGTTCTAGAGATATTTCCTGTACTCCTTTGTGCGCTGTAGAGATACCTTCTGTACTCCTTTGTGCGCTGTAGAGATACCTTCTGTACTCCTTTGTGCGCTGTAGAGATACCTTCTGTACTCCTTTGTGCGCTGTAGAGATACCTTGTGTACTCCTTTGTGCGCTGTAGAGATACCTTCTGTACTCCTTTGTACGTTCTAGAGATATATCCTGTACTCCTTTGTGCGCTGTAGAGATACCTTCTGTACTCCTTTGTGCGCTGTAGAGATACCTTCTTTACTCCTTTGTGCGTTGTAGAGATACCTTCTGTACTCCTTTGTGCGCTGTAGAGATACCTTCTGTACTCCTTTGTACGCTGTAGAGATACCTCGTGTACTCCTTTGTACGTTCTAGAGATATTTCCTGTACTCCTTTGTGCGCTGTAGAGATACCTTCTGTACTCCTTTGTACGCTGGAGAGATACCTTCTGTACTCCTTTGTGCGCTGTAGAGATACCTTCTGTACTCCTTTGTGCGCTGTAGAGATACCTTCTGTACTCCTTTGTACGCTGTAGAGATACCTCGTGTACTCCTTTGTGCGCTGTAGAGATACCTTCTGTACTTATTTGTACGCTGTAGAGATACCTCATGTACTCCTTTGTACGTTCTAGAGATATTTCCTGTACTCCTTTGTGCGCTGTAGAGATACCTTCTGTACTCCTTTGTGCGCTGTAGAGATACCTTCTGTACTCCTTTGTGCGCTGTAGAGATACCTTCTGTACTCCTTTGTGCGCTGTAGAGATACCTTCTGTACTCCTTTGTACGCTGTAGAGATACCTCGTGTACTCCTTTGTACGTTCTAGAGATATTTCCTGTACTCCTTTGTGCGCTGTAGAGATACCTTCTGTACTCCTTTGTGCGCTGTAGAGATACCTTCTGTACTCCTTTGTGCGCTGTAGAGATACCTTCTGTACTCCTTTGTGCGCTGTAGAGATACCTTCTGTACTCCTTTGTGCGCTGTAGAGATACCTTCTGTACTCCTTTGTGCGCTGTAGAGATACCTTCTGTACTCCTTTGTGCGCTGTAGAGATACCTTCTGTACTCCTTTGTGCGCTGTAGAGATACCTTCTGTACTCCTTTGTACGCTGTAGAGATACCTCGTGTACTCCTTTGTACGTTCTAGAGATATTTCCTGTACTCCTTTGTGCGCTGTAGAGATACCTTCTGTACTCCTTTGTGCGCTGTAGAGATACCTTCTGTACTCCTTTGTGCTCTGTAGAGATACCTTCTGTACTTCTTTGTGCGCTGTAGAGATACCTTCTGTACTCCTTTGTACGCTGTAAAGATACCTCGTGTACTCCTTTGTACGTTCTAGAGATATTTCCTGTACTCCTTTGTGCGGTGTGAGATACCTTCTGTACTTCTTTGTGCGCTGTAGAGATACCTCGTGTACTCCTTTGTACGTTCTAGAGATATTTCCTGTACTCCTTTGTGCGCTGTAGAGATACCTTCTGTACTCCTTTGTGCGCTGTAGAGATACCTTCTGTACTCCTTTGTGCGCTGTAGAGATACCTTCTGTACTCCTTTGTACGCTGTAGAGATACCTTCTGTACTCCTTTGTGCGCTGTAGAGATACCTTCTGTACTCCTTTGTACGCTGTAGAGATACCTCGTGTACTCCTTTGTACGTTCTAGAGATATTTTCTGTACTCCTTTGTGCGCTGTAGAGATACCTTCTGTACTCCTTTGTGCGCTGTAGAGATACCTTCTGTACTCCTTTGTGCGCTGTAGAGATACCTGCTGTACTCCTTTGTACGCTGTAGAGATACCTCGTGTACTCCTTTGTGCGCTGTAGAGATACCTTCTGTACTCCTTTGTGCGCTGTAGAGATACCTTCTGTACTTCTTTGTGCGCTGTAGAGATACCTTCTGTACTCCTTTGTACGTTCTAGAGATATTTCCTGTACTCCTTTGTGCGCTGTAGAGATACCTTCTGTACTCCTTTGTACGCTGTAGAGATACCTCGTGTACTTCTTTCTGCGCTGTAGAGATACCTTCTGTACTTTTTTGTGCGCTGTAGAGATACCTTCTGTACTCCTTTGTACGTTCTAGAGATATTTCGTGTACTCCTTTGTGCGCTGTAGAGATACCTTCTGTACTCCTTTGTACGCTGTAGAGATACCTCGTGTACTCCTTTGTGTGCTGTAGAGATACCTTCTGTACTCCTTTGTGCGCTGTAGAGATACCTTCTGTACTCCTTTGTGCGCTGTAGAGATACCTTCTGTACTCCTTTGTACGTTCTAGAGATATTTCCTGTACTCCTTTGTGCGCTGTAGAGATACCTTCTGTACTCCTTTGTGCGCTGTAGAGATTCCTTCTGTACTCCTTTGTGCGCTGTAGAGATACCTTCTGTACTCCTTTGTGCGCTGTAGAGATACCTTCTGTACTCCTTTGTATGCTGTAGAGATACCTCGTGTACTCCTTTGTACGTTCTAGAGATATTTCCTGTACTCCTTTGTGCGCTGTAGAGATACCTTCTGTACTCCTTTGTGCGCTGTAGAGATACCTTCTGTACTCCTTTGTGCGCTGTAGAGATACCTTTTGTACTCCTTTGTACGCTGTAGAGATACCTCGCGTACTCCTTTGTACGTTCTAGAGATATTTCCTGTACTCCTTTGTGCGCTGTAGAGATACCTTCTGTACTCCTTTGTGCGCTGTAGAGATACCTTCTGTACTCCTTTGTGCGCTGTAGAGATACCTTCTGTACTCCTTTGTGCGCTGTAGAGATACCTTCTGTACTCCTTTGTACGCTGTAGAGATACCTCGTGTACTCCTTTGTGCGCTGTAGAGATACCTTTTGTACTCCTTTGTGCGCTGTAGTGATACCTTCTGTACTCCTTTGTGCGCTGTAGAGATACCTTCTGTACTCCTTTGTACGTTCTAGAGATATTTCCTGTACTCCTTTGTGCGCTGTAGAGATACCTTCTGTACTCCTTTGTGCGCTGTAGAGATACCTTCTGTACTCCTTTGTGCGCTGTAGAGATACCTTCTGTACTCTTCTGTGCGCTGTAGAGATACCTTCTGTACTCCTTTGTACGCTGTAGAGATACCTCGTGTACTCCTTTGTACGTTCTAGAGATATTTCCTGTACTCCTTTGTGCGCTGTAGAGATACCTTCTGTACTCCTTTGAGCGCTGTAGAGATACCTTCTGTACTCCTTTGTGCGCTGTAGAGATACCTTCTGTACTCCTTTGTGCGCTGTAGAGATACCTTCTGAACTCCTTTGTACGCTGTAGAGATACCTCGTGTACTCCTTTGTGCGCTGTAGAGATACCTTCTGTACTCCTTTGTGCGCTGTAGAGATACCTTCTGTACTCCTTTGTACGTTCTAGAGGTATTTCCTGTACTCCTTTGTGCGCTGTAGAAATACCTTCTGTACTCCTTTGTGCGCTGTAGAGATACCTTCTGTACTCCTTTGTGCGCTGTAGAGATACCTTCTGTACTCCTTTGTACGCTGTAGAGATACCTCGTGTACTCCTTTGTACGTTCTAGAGATATTTCCTGTACTCCTTTGTGCGCTGTAGAGATACCTTC
Source organism: Morinoia aosen (assembly GCA_030386875.1). NCBI lineage: Eukaryota > Metazoa > Arthropoda > Malacostraca > Amphipoda > Talitridae > Morinoia > Morinoia aosen. Next base: position 20,520,538 of record JASJYW010000027.1, on the reverse strand, counting down.
TGTACTCCTTTGTGCGCTGTAGAGATACCTTCTGTACTCCTTTGTGCGCTGTAGAGATTTCTTCTGTACTCCTTTGTGCGCTGTAGAGATACCTTCTGTACTCCTTTGTACGCTGTAGAGTTACCTCGTGTACTCCTTTGCACGTTCGAGAGATATTTCCTGTACTCCTTTGTGCGCTGTAGAGATACCTTCTGTACTCCTTTGTGCGCTGTAGAGATACCTTCTGTACTCCTTTGTGCGCTGTAGAGATACCTTCTGTACTCCTTTGTACGCTGTAGAGATACCTTCTGTACTCCTTTGTGCGCTGTAGAGATACCTTCTGTACTCCTTTGTACGCTGTAGAGATACCTCGTGTACTCCTTTGTACGTTCTAGAGATATTTCCTGTACTCCTTTGTGCGCTGTAGAGATACCTTCTGTACTCCTTTGTGCGCTGTAGAGATACCTTCTGTACTCCTTTGTGCGCTGTAGAGATACCTTCTGTACTCCTTTGTACGCTGTAGAGATACCTTCTGTACTCCTTTGTGCGCTGTAGAGATACCTTCTGTACTCCTTTGTGCGCTGTAGAGATACCTTCTGTACTCCTTTGTGCGCTGTAGAGATACCTTCTGTACTCCTTTGTACGCTGTAGAGATACCTTCTGTACTCCTTTGTGCGCTGTAGAGATACCTTCTGTACTCCTTTGTGCGCTGTAGAGATACCTTGTGTACTCCTTTGTGCGCTGTAGAGATACCTTCTGTACTCCTTTGTACGTTCTAGAGATATATCCTGTACTCCTTTGTGCGCTGTAGAGATACCTTCTGTACTCCTTTGTGCGCTGTAGAGATACCTTCTTTACTCCTTTGTGCGTTGTAGAGATACCTTCTGTACTCCTTTGTGCGCTGTAGAGATACCTTCTGTACTCCTTTGTACGCTGTAGAGATACCTCGTGTACTCCTTTGTACGTTCTAGAGATATTTCCTGTACTCCTTTGTGCGCTGTAGAGATACCTTCTGTACTCCTTTGTACGCTGGAGAGATACCTTCTGTACTCCTTTGTGCGCTGTAGAGATACCTTCTGTACTCCTTTGTGCGCTGTAGAGATACCTTCTGTACTCCTTTGTACGCTGTAGAGATACCTCGTGTACTCCTTTGTGCGCTGTAGAGATACCTTCTGTACTTATTTGTACGCTGTAGAGATACCTCATGTACTCCTTTGTACGTTCTAGAGATATTTCCTGTACTCCTTTGTGCGCTGTAGAGATACCTTCTGTACTCCTTTGTGCGCTGTAGAGATACCTTCTGTACTCCTTTGTGCGCTGTAGAGATACCTTCTGTACTCCTTTGTGCGCTGTAGAGATACCTTCTGTACTCCTTTGTACGCTGTAGAGATACCTCGTGTACTCCTTTGTACGTTCTAGAGATATTTCCTGTACTCCTTTGTGCGCTGTAGAGATACCTTCTGTACTCCTTTGTGCGCTGTAGAGATACCTTCTGTACTCCTTTGTGCGCTGTAGAGATACCTTCTGTACTCCTTTGTGCGCTGTAGAGATACCTTCTGTACTCCTTTGTGCGCTGTAGAGATACCTTCTGTACTCCTTTGTGCGCTGTAGAGATACCTTCTGTACTCCTTTGTGCGCTGTAGAGATACCTTCTGTACTCCTTTGTGCGCTGTAGAGATACCTTCTGTACTCCTTTGTACGCTGTAGAGATACCTCGTGTACTCCTTTGTACGTTCTAGAGATATTTCCTGTACTCCTTTGTGCGCTGTAGAGATACCTTCTGTACTCCTTTGTGCGCTGTAGAGATACCTTCTGTACTCCTTTGTGCTCTGTAGAGATACCTTCTGTACTTCTTTGTGCGCTGTAGAGATACCTTCTGTACTCCTTTGTACGCTGTAAAGATACCTCGTGTACTCCTTTGTACGTTCTAGAGATATTTCCTGTACTCCTTTGTGCGGTGTGAGATACCTTCTGTACTTCTTTGTGCGCTGTAGAGATACCTCGTGTACTCCTTTGTACGTTCTAGAGATATTTCCTGTACTCCTTTGTGCGCTGTAGAGATACCTTCTGTACTCCTTTGTGCGCTGTAGAGATACCTTCTGTACTCCTTTGTGCGCTGTAGAGATACCTTCTGTACTCCTTTGTACGCTGTAGAGATACCTTCTGTACTCCTTTGTGCGCTGTAGAGATACCTTCTGTACTCCTTTGTACGCTGTAGAGATACCTCGTGTACTCCTTTGTACGTTCTAGAGATATTTTCTGTACTCCTTTGTGCGCTGTAGAGATACCTTCTGTACTCCTTTGTGCGCTGTAGAGATACCTTCTGTACTCCTTTGTGCGCTGTAGAGATACCTGCTGTACTCCTTTGTACGCTGTAGAGATACCTCGTGTACTCCTTTGTGCGCTGTAGAGATACCTTCTGTACTCCTTTGTGCGCTGTAGAGATACCTTCTGTACTTCTTTGTGCGCTGTAGAGATACCTTCTGTACTCCTTTGTACGTTCTAGAGATATTTCCTGTACTCCTTTGTGCGCTGTAGAGATACCTTCTGTACTCCTTTGTACGCTGTAGAGATACCTCGTGTACTTCTTTCTGCGCTGTAGAGATACCTTCTGTACTTCTTTGTGCGCTGTAGAGATACCTTCTGTACTCCTTTGTACGTTCTAGAGATATTTCCTGTACTCCTTTGTGCGCTGTAGAGATACCTTCTGTACTCCTTTGTACGCTGTAGAGATACCTCGTGTACTCCTTTGTGTGCTGTAGAGATACCTTCTGTACTCCTTTGTGCGCTGTAGAGATACCTTCTGTACTCCTTTGTGCGCTGTAGAGATACCTTCTGTACTCCTTTGTACGTTCTAGAGATATTTCCTGTACTCCTTTGTGCGCTGTAGAGATACCTTCTGTACTCCTTTGTGCGCTGTAGAGATTCCTTCTGTACTCCTTTGTGCGCTGTAGAGATACCTTCTGTACTCCTTTGTGCGCTGTAGAGATACCTTCTGTACTCCTTTGTATGCTGTAGAGATACCTCGTGTACTCCTTTGTACGTTCTAGAGATATTTCCTGTACTCCTTTGTGCGCTGTAGAGATACCTTCTGTACTCCTTTGTGCGCTGTAGAGATACCTTCTGTACTCCTTTGTGCGCTGTAGAGATACCTTTTGTACTCCTTTGTACGCTGTAGAGATACCTCGCGTACTCCTTTGTACGTTCTAGAGATATTTCCTGTACTCCTTTGTGCGCTGTAGAGATACCTTCTGTACTCCTTTGTGCGCTGTAGAGATACCTTCTGTACTCCTTTGTGCGCTGTAGAGATACCTTCTGTACTCCTTTGTGCGCTGTAGAGATACCTTCTGTACTCCTTTGTACGCTGTAGAGATACCTCGTGTACTCCTTTGTGCGCTGTAGAGATACCTTTTGTACTCCTTTGTGCGCTGTAGTGATACCTTCTGTACTCCTTTGTGCGCTGTAGAGATACCTTCTGTACTCCTTTGTACGTTCTAGAGATATTTCCTGTACTCCTTTGTGCGCTGTAGAGATACCTTCTGTACTCCTTTGTGCGCTGTAGAGATACCTTCTGTACTCCTTTGTGCGCTGTAGAGATACCTTCTGTACTCTTCTGTGCGCTGTAGAGATACCTTCTGTACTCCTTTGTACGCTGTAGAGATACCTCGTGTACTCCTTTGTACGTTCTAGAGATATTTCCTGTACTCCTTTGTGCGCTGTAGAGATACCTTCTGTACTCCTTTGAGCGCTGTAGAGATACCTTCTGTACTCCTTTGTGCGCTGTAGAGATACCTTCTGTACTCCTTTGTGCGCTGTAGAGATACCTTCTGAACTCCTTTGTACGCTGTAGAGATACCTCGTGTACTCCTTTGTGCGCTGTAGAGATACCTTCTGTACTCCTTTGTGCGCTGTAGAGATACCTTCTGTACTCCTTTGTACGTTCTAGAGGTATTTCCTGTACTCCTTTGTGCGCTGTAGAAATACCTTCTGTACTCCTTTGTGCGCTGTAGAGATACCTTCTGTACTCCTTTGTGCGCTGTAGAGATACCTTCTGTACTCCTTTGTACGCTGTAGAGATACCTCGTGTACTCCTTTGTACGTTCTAGAGATATTTCCTGTACTCCTTTGTGCGCTGTAGAGATACCTTCTGTACTCCTTTGTGCGCTGTAGAGATACCTTCTGTACTCCTTTGTGCGCTGTAGAGATTTCTTCTGTACTCCTTTGTGCGCTGTAGAGATACCTTCTGTACTCCTTTGTACGCTGTAGAGTTACCTCGTGTACTCCTTTGCACGTTCGAGAGATATTTCCTGTACTCCTTTGTGCGCTGTAGAGATACCTTCTGTACTCCTTTGTGCGCTGTAGAGATACCTTCTGTACTCCTTTGTGCGCTGTAGAGATACCTTCTGTACTCCTTTGTACGCTGTAGAGATACCTTCTGTACTCCTTTGTGCGCTGTAGAGATACCTTCTGTACTCCTTTGTACGCTGTAGAGATACCTCGTGTACTCCTTTGTACGTTCTAGAGATATTTCCTGTACTCCTTTGTGCGCTGTAGAGATACCTTCTGTACTCCTTTGTGCGCTGTAGAGATACCTTCTGTACTCCTTTGTGCGCTGTAGAGATACCTTCTGTACTCCTTTGTACGCTGTAGAGATACCTTCTGTACTCCTTTGTGCGCTGTAGAGATACCTTCTGTACTCCTTTGTGCGCTGTAGAGATACCTTCTGTATTCCTTTGTGCGCTGTAGAGATACCTTCTGTACTCCTTTGTACGCTGTAGAGATACCTTCTGTACTCCTTTGTGCGCTGTAGAGATACCTTCTGTACTCCTTTGTACGCTGTAGAGATACCTCGTGTACTCCTTTGTAAGTTCTAGAGATATTTCCTGTACTCCTTTGTGCGCTGTAGAGATACCTTCTGTACTCCTTTGTGCGCTGTAGAGATACCTTCTGTACTCCTTTGTGCGCTGTAGAGATACCTTCTGTACTCCTTTGTACGCTGTAGAGATACCTTCTGTACTCCTTTGTGCGCTGTAGAGATACCTTCTGTTCTCCTTTGTACGCTGTAGAGATACCTCGTGTACTCCTTTGTACGTTCTAGAGATATTTCCTGTACTCCTTTGTGCGCTGTAGAGATACCTTCTGTACTCCTTTGTGCGCTGTAGAGATACCTTCTGTACTCCTTTGTGCGCTGAAGAGATACCTTCTGTACTCCTTTGTACGCTGTAGAGATACCTTCTGTACTCCTTTGTGCGCTGTAGAGATACCTTCTGTACTCCTTTGTGCGCTGTAGAGATACCTTCTGTACTCCTTTGTGCGCTGTAGAGATACCTTCTGTACTCCTTTGTACGCTGTAGAGATACCTTCTGTACTCCTTTGTGCGCTGTAGAGATACCTTCTGTACTCCTTTGTACGCTGTAGAGATACCTCGTGTACTCCTTTGTACGTTCTAGAGATATTTCCTGTACTCCTTTGTGCGCTGTAGAGATACCTTCTGTACTCCTTTGTGCGCTGTAGAGACCTCGTGTACTCCTTTGTGCGCTGTAGAGATACCTTCTGTACTCCTTTGTACGCTGTAGAGATACCTTCTGTACTCCTTTGTGCGCTGTAGAGATACCTTCTGTACTCCTTTGTACGCTGTAGAGATACCTCGTGTACTCCTTTGTACGTTCTAGAGATATTTCCTGTACTCCTTTGTGCGCTGTAGAGATACCTTCTGTACTCCTTTGTGCGCTGTAGAGATACCTTCTGTACTCCTTTGTACGCTGTAGAGATACCTTTTGTACTCCTTTGTACGCTGTAGAGATACCTTCTGTACTCCTTTGTGCGCTGTAGAGATACCTTCTGTACTCCTTTGTACGCTGTAGAGATACCTCGTGTACTCCTTTGTACGTTCCAGAGATATTTCCTGTACTCCTTTGTGCGCTGTAGAGATACCTTCTGTACTCCTTTAGGCGCTGTAGAGATACCTTCTGTACTCCTTTGTACGCTGTAGAGATACCTCGTGTGCTCCTTTGTACGTTCTAGAGATATTTCCTGTACTCCTTTGTGCGCTGTAGAGATACCTTCTGTACTCCTTTGTGCGCTGTAGAGATACCTTCTATACTCCTTTGTACGTTCTAGAGATATTTCCTGTACTCCTTTGTACGCTGTAGAGATACCTTCTGTACTCCTTTGTGCGCTGTAGAGATACCTTCTGTACTCCTTTGTACGCTGTAGAGATACCTCGTGTACTCCTTTGTACGTTCTAGAGATATTTCCTGTACTCCTTTGTGCGCTGTAGAGATACCTTCTGTACTCCTTTTCTGCGCTGTAGAGATACCTTCTGTACTCCTTTGTGCGCTGTAGAGATACCTTCTGTACTCCTTTGTGCGCTGTAGAGATACCTTCTGTACTCCTTTGTACGCTGTAGAGATACCTCGTGTACTAAATGTGCGCTGTAGAGATACCTTCTGTACTCCTTTGTGCGCTGTAGAGATACCTTCTGTACTCCTTTGTGCGCTGTAGAGATACCTTCTGTACTCCTTTGTACGTTCTAGAGATATTTCCTGTACTCCTTTGTGCGCTGTAGAGATACCTTCTGTACTCCTTTGTGCGCTGTAGAGATATTTCCTGTACTACTTTGTGCGCTGTAGAGATACCTTCTGTACTCCTTTGTGCGCTGTAGAGATACCTTCTGTACTCCTTTGTACGCTGTAGAGATACCTCGTGTACTCCTTTGTCCGTTCTAGAGATATTTCCTGTACTCCTTTGTGCGCTGTAGAGATACCTTCTGTACTCCTTTGTGCGCTGAAGAGATACCTTCTGTACTCCTTTGTGCGCTGTAGAGATACCTTCTGTACTCCTTTGTACGCTGTAGAGATACCTTCTGTACTCCTTTGTGCGCTGTAGAGATACCTTCTGTACTCCTTTGTACGCTGTAGAGATACCTCGTGTACTCCTTTGTACGTTCTAGAGATATTTCCTGTACTCCTTTGTGCGCTGTAGAGATACCTTCTGTACTCCTTTGTGCGCTGTAGAGATACCTTCTGTACTCCTTTGTGCGCTGTAGAGATACCTTCTGTACTCCTTTGTACGCTGTAGAGATACCTTCTGTACTCCTTTGTGCGCTGTAGAGATACCTTCTGTACTCCTTTGTACGCTGTAGAGATACCTCGTGTACTCCTTTGTACGTTCTAGAGATATTTCCTGTACTCCTTTGTGCGCTGTAGAGATACCTTCTGTACTCCTTTGTGCGCTGTAGAGATACCTTCTGTACTCCTTTGTACGCTGTAGAGATACCTCGTGTACTCCTTTGTGCGCTGTAGAGATACCTTCTGTACTCCTTTGTGCGCTGTAGAGATACCTTCTGTACTCCTTTGTGCGCTGTAGAGATACCTTCTGTACTCCTTTGTACGCTGTAGAGATACCTCGTGTACTCCTTTGTGCGCTGTAGAGATACCTTCTGTACTCCTTTGTGCGCTGTAGAGATACCTTCTGTACTCCTTTGTGCGCTGTAGAGATATCTTCTGTACTCCTTTGTACGTTCTAGAGATATTTCCTGTACTCCTTTGTGCGCTGTAGAGATACCTTCTGTACTCCTTTGTGCGCTGTAGAGATACCTTCTGTACTCCTTTGTGCGCTGTAGAGATACCTTCTGTACTCCTTTGTGCGCTGTAGAGATACCTTCTGTACTCCTTTGTACGCTGTAGAGATACCTCGTGTACTCCTTTAAGCGCTGTAGAGATACCTTCTGTACTCCTTTGTGTTTTGTAGAGCTACCTTCTGTACTCCTTTGTGCGCTGTAGAGATACCTTCTGTACTCCATTGTGCGCTGTAGAGATACCTTCTGTACTCCTTTGTACGCTGTAGAGATACCTCGTGTACTCCTTTGTACATTCTAGAGATATTTCCTGTACTCCTTTGTGCGCTGTAGAGATACCTTCTGTACTCCTTTGTGCGCTGTAGAGATACCTTCTGTACTCCTTTGTGCGCTGTAGAGATACTTTCTGTACTCCTTTGTACGCTGTAGAGATACCTTCTGTACTCCTTTGTGCGCTGTAGAGATACCTTCTGTACTCCTTTGTACGCTGTAGAGATACCTCGTGTACGCCTTTGAACGTTCTAGAGATATTTCCTGTACTCCTTTGTGCGCTGTAGAGATACCTTCTGTACTCCTTTGTGCGCTGTAGAGATACCTTCTGTACTCCTTTGTGCGCTGTAGAGATACCTTCTGTACTCCTTTGTACGTTCTAGAGATATTTCCTGTACTCCTTTGTACGCTGTAGAGATACCTTCTGTACTCCTTTGTGCGCTGTAGAGATACCTTCTGTACTCCTTTGTACGCTGTAGAGATACCTCGTGTACTCCTTTGTACGTTCTAGAGATATTTCCTGTACTCCTTTGTGCGCTGTAGAGATACCTTCTGTACTCCTTTGTGCGCTGTAGAGATACCTTCTGTACTCCTTTGTGCGCTGTAGAGATACCTTCTGTACTCCTTTGTACGCTGTAGAGATACCTCGTGTACTCCTTTGTACGTTCTAGAGATATTTCCTGTACTCCTTTGTGCGCTGTAGAGAAACCTTCTGTACTCCTTTGTGTTTTGTAGAGCTACCTTCTGTACTCCTTTGTGCGCTGTAGAGATACCTTCTGTACTCCTTTGTGCGCTGTAGAGATACCTTCTGTACTCCTTTGTACGCTGTAGAGATACCTCGTGTACTCCTTTGTACATTCTAGAGATATATCCTGTACTCCTTTGTGCGCTGTAGAGATACCTTCTGTACTCCTTTGTGCGCTGTAGAGATACCTTCTGTACTCCTTTGTGCGCTGTAGAGATACCTTCTGTACTCCTTTGTGCGCTGTAGAGATAGCTTCTGTACTCCTTTGTGCGCTGTAGAGATACCTTCTGTACTCCTTTGTACGCTGTAGAGATACCTCGTGTACTCCTTTAAGCGCTGTAGAGATACCTTCTGTACTCCTTTGTACGCTGTAGAGATACCTCGTGTACTCCTTTGTACGTTCTAGAGATATTTCCTGTACTCCTTTGTGCGCTGTAGAGATACCTTCTGTACTCCTTTGTGCGCTGTAGAGATACCTTCTGTACTCCTTTGTGCGCTGTAGAGATACCTTCTGTACTCCTATGTGCGCTGTAGAGATACCTTCTGTACTCCTATGTACGCTGTAGAGATACCTCGTGTACTCCTTTGTACGTTCTAGAGATATTTCCTGTACTCCTTTGTGCGCTGTAGAGATACCTTCTGTACTCCTTTGTGCGCTGTAGAGATACCTTCTGTACTCCTTTGTGCGCTGTAGAGATACCTTCTGTACTCCTTTGTGCGCTGTAGAGATACCTTCTGTACTCCTTTGTACGCTGTAGAGATACCTCGTGTACTCCTTTGTGCGCTGTAGAGATACCTTCTGTACTCCTTTGTGCGCTGTAGAGATACCTTCTGTACTCCTTTGTGCGCTGTAGAGATACCTTCTGTACTCCTTTGTACGTTCTAGAGATATTTCCTGTACTCCTTTGTGCGCTGTAGAGATACCTTCTGTACTCCTTTGTGCGCTGTAGAGATACCTTCTGTACTCCTTTGTACGTTCTAGAGATATTTCCTGTACTCCTTTGTGCGCTGTAGAGATACCTTCTGTACTTCTTTGTGCGCTGTAGAGATACCTTCTGTACTCCTTTGTGCGCTGTAGAGATACCTTCTGTACTCCTTCGTACGCTGTAGAGACACCTCGTGTACTCCTTTGTGCGCTGTAGAGATACCTTCTGTTCTCCTTTGTGCGCTGTAGAGATACCTTCTGTCCTCCTTTGTGCGCTGTAGAGATACCTTCTGTTCTCCTTTGTACGTTCTAGAGATATTTCCTGTACTCCTTTGTGCGCTGTAGAGATACCTTCTGTACTCCTTTGTGCGCTGTAGAGATACCTTCTGTACTCCTTTGTGCACTGTAGAGATACCTTCTGTACTCCTTTGTGCGCTGTAGAGATACCTTGTGTACTCCTTTGTGCGCTGTAGAGATACCTTCTGTACTCCTTTGTACGTTCTAGAGATATATCCTGTACTCCTTTGTGCGCTGTAGAGATACCTTCTGTACTCCTTTGTGCGCTGTAGAGATACCTTCTTTACTCCTTTGTGCGTTGTAGAGATACCTTCTGTACTCCTTTGTGCGCTGTAGAGATACCTTCTGTACTCCTTTGTACGCTGTAGAGATACCTCGTGTACTCCTTTGTACGTTCTAGAGATATTTCCTGTACTCCTTTGTGCGCTGTAGAGATACCTTCTGTACTCCTTTGTGCGCTGTAGAGATACCTTCTGTACTCCTTTGTACGCTGTAGAGATACCTCGTGTACTCCTTTGTGCGCTGTAGAGATACCTTCTGTACTTATTTGTACGCTGTAGAGACACCTCATGTACTCCTTTGTACGTTCTAGAGATATTTCCTGTACTCCTTTGTGCGCTGTAGAGATACCTTCTGTACTCCTTTGTGCGCTGTAGAGATACCTTCTGTACTCCTTTGTGCGCTGTAGAGATACCTTCTGTACTCCTTTGTGCGCTGTAGAGATACCTTCTGTACTCCTTTGTACGCTGTAGAGATACCTCGTGTACTCCTTTGTACGTTCTAGAGATATTTCCTGTACTCCTTTGTGCGCTGTAGAGAAACCTTCTGTACTCCTTTGTGCGCTGTAGAGATACCTTCTGTACTCCTTTGTGCGCTGTAGAGATACCTTCTGTACTCCTTTCTGCGCTGTAGAGATACCTTCTGTACTCCTTTGTGCGCTGAAGAGATACCTTCTGTACTTCTTTGTACGTTCTAGAGATATTTCCTGTACTCCTTTGTGCGCTGTAGAGATACCTTCTGTACTCCTTTGTGCGCTGTAGAGATATTTCCTGTACTCCTTTGTGCGCTGTAGAGATACCTTCTGTACTCCTTTGTGCGCTGTAGAGATACCTTCTGTACTCCTTTGTACGCTGTAGAGATACCTCTTGTACTCCTTTGTACGTTCTAGAGATATTTCCTGTACTCCTTTGTGCGCTGTAGAGATACCTTCTGTACTCCTTTGTGCGCTGTAGAGATACCTTCTGTACTCCTTTGTGCGCTGTAGAGATACCTTCTGTACTCCTTTGTACGCTGTAGAGATACCTTCTGTACTCCTTTGTGCGCGGTAGAGATACCTTCTGTACTCCTTTGTACGCTGTAGAGATACCTCGTGCACTCCTTTGTACGTTCTAGAGATATTTCCTGTACTCCTTTGTGCGCTGTAGAGATACCTTCTGTACTCCTTTGTGCGCTGTAGAGATACCTTCTGTACTCCTTTGTACGCTGTAGAGATACCTCGTGTACTCCTTTGTACGTTCTAGAGATATTTCCTGTACTTCTTTGTGCGCTGTAGAGATACCTTCTGTACTCCTTTGTGCGCTGTAGAGATACCTTCTGTACTCCTTTGTGCGCTGTAGAGATACCTTCTGTACTCCTTTGTGCGCTGTAGAGATACCTTCTGTACTCCTTTGTGCGCTGTAGAGATACTTTCTGTACTCCTTTGTACGCTGTAGAGATACCTTCTGTACTCCTTTGTGCGCTGTAGAGATACCTTCTGTACTCCTTTGTACGCTGTAGAGATACCTCGTGTACGCCTTTGTACGTTCTAGAGATATTTCCTGTACTCCTTTGTGCGCTGTAGAGATACCTTCTGTACTCCTTTGTGCGCTGTAGAGATACCTTCTGTACTCCTTTGTGCGCTGTAGAGATACCTTCTGTACTCCTTTGTACGTTCTAGAGATATTTCCTGTACTCCTTTGTACGCTGTAGAGATACCTTCTGTACTCCTTTGTGCGCTGTAGAGATACCTTCTGTACTCCTTTGTACGCTGTAGAGATACCTCGTGTACTCCTTTGTACGTTCTAGAGATATTTCCTGTACTCCTTTGTGCGCTGTAGAGATACCTTCTGTACTCCTTTGTGCGCTGTAGAGATACCTTCTGTACTCCTTTGTGCGCTGTAGAGATACCTTCTGTACTCCTTTGTACGCTGTAGAGATACCTCGTGTACTCCTTTGTACGTTCTAGAGATATTTCCTGTACTCCTTTGTGCGCTGTAGAGATACCTTCTGTACTCCTTTGTGTTTTGTAGAGCTACCTTCTGTACTCCTTTGTGCGCTGTAGAGATACCTTCTGTACTCCTTTGTGCGCTGTAGAGATACCTTCTGTACTCCTTTGTACGCTGTAGAGATACCTCGTGTACTCCTTTGTACATTCTAGAGATATTTCCTGTACTCCTTTGTGCGCTGTAGAGATACCTTCTGTACTCCTTTGTGCGCTGTAGAGATACCTTCTGTACTCCTTTGTGCGCTGTAGAGATACCTTCTGTACTCCTTTGTGCGCTGTAGAGATACCTTCTGTACTCCTTTGTGCGCTGTAGAGATACCTTCTGTACTCCTTTGTGCGCTGTAGAGATACCTTCTGTACTCCTTTGTGCGCTGTAGAGATCCCTTCTGTACTCCTTTGTGCGCTGTAGAGATACTTTTTGTACTCCTTTGTACGCTGTAGAGATACCTTCTGTACTCCTTTGTGCGCTGTAGAGATACCTTCTGTACTCCTTTGTACGCTGTAGAGATACCTCGTGTACTCCTTTGTACGTTCTAGAGATATTTCCTGTACTTCTTTGTGCGCTGTAGAGATACCTTCTGTACTCCTTTGTGCGCTGTAGAGATACCTTCTGTACTCCTTTGTGCGCTGTAGAGATACCTTCTGTACTCCTTTGTACGCTGTAGAGATACCTTCTGTACTTTTGTGCGCTGTAGAGTTACCTTCTGTACTCCTTTGTACGCTGTAGAGATACCTCGTGCACTCCTTTGTACGTTGTAGAGATATTTCCTGTACTCCTTTGTGCGCTGTAGAGATACATTCTGTACTCCTTTGTGCGCTGTAGAGATACCTTCTGTACTCCTTTGTACGCTGTAGAGATACCTCGTGTACTCCTTTGTACGTTCTAGAGATATTTCCTGTACTCCTTTGTGCGCTGTAGAGATACCTTCTGTACTCCTTTGTGCGCTGTAGAGATACCTTCTGTACTCCTTTGTGCGCTGTAGAGATACCTTCTGTACTCCTTTGTGCGCTGTAGAGATACCTTCTGTACTCCTTTGTGCGCTGTAGAGATACCTTCTGTACTCCTTTGCACGCTGTAGAGATACCTTCTGTACTCCTTTGTGCGCTGTAGAGATACCTTTTGTACTCCTTTGTACGCTGTAGAGATACCTCGTGTACTCCTTTGTACGTTCTAGAGATATTTCCTGTACTCCTATGTGCGCTGTAGAGATACCTTCTGTACTCCTTTGTGCGCTGTAGAGATACCTTTTGTACTCCTTTGTGCGCTGTAGAGATACCTTCTGTACTCCTTTGTACGTTCTAGAGATATTTCCTGTACTCCTTTGTACGCTGTAGAGATACCTTCTGTACTCCTTTGTGCGCTGTAGAGATACCTTCTGTACTCCTTTGTACGCTGTAGAGATACCTCGTGTACTCCTTTGTACGTTCTAGAGATATTTCCTGTACTCCTTTGTGCGCTGTAGAGATACCTTCTGTACTCCTTTGTGCGCTGTAGAGATACCTTCTGTACTCCTTTGTGCGCTGTAGAGATACCTTCTGTACTCCTTTGTGCGCTGTAGAGATACCTTCTGTACTCCTTTGTACGCTGTAGAGATACCTCGTGTACTCCTTTGTACGTTCTAGAGATATTTCCTGTACTCCTTTGTGCGCTGTAGAGATACCTTCTGTACTCCTTTGTGCGCTGTAGAGATACCTTCTGTACTCCTTTGTGCGCTGTAGAGATACCTTCTGTACTCCTTTGTGCGCTGTAGAGATACCTTCTCTACTCCTTTGTACGCTGTAGAGATACCTCGTGTACTCTTTTGTACATTCTAGAGATATTTCCTGTACTCCTTTGTGCGCTGTAGAGATACCTTCTGTACTCCTTTGTGCGCTGTAGAGATACCTTCTGTACTCCTTTGTACGCTGTAGAGATACCTTCTGTACTCCTTTGTGCGCTGTAGAGATACCTTTTGTACTCCTTTGTACGCTGTAGAGATACCTCGTGTACTCCTTTGTACGTTCTAGAGATATTTCCTGTACTCCTATGTGCGCTGTAGAGATACCTTCTGTACTCCTTTGTGCGCTGTAGAGATACCTTTTGTACTCCTTTGTGCGCTGTAGAGATACCTTCTGTACTCCTTTGTACGTTCTAGAGATATTTCCTGTACTCCTTTGTACGCTGTAGAGATACCTTCTGTACTCCTTTGTGCGCTGTAGAGATACCTTCTGTACTCCTTTGTACGCTGTAGAGATACCTCGTGTACTCCTTTGTACGTTCTAGAGATATTTCCTGTACTCCTTTGTGCGCTGTAGAGATACCTTCTGTACTCCTTTGTGCGCTGTAGAGATACCTTCTGTACTCCTTTGTGCGCTGTAGAGATACCTTCTGTACTCCTTTGTGCGCTGTAGAGATACCTTCTGTACTCCTTTGTACGCTGTAGAGATACCTCGTGTACTCCTTTGTACGTTCTAGAGATATTTCCTGTACTCCTTTGTGCGCTGTAGAGATACCTTCTGTACTCCTTTGTGCGCTGTAGAGATATCTTCTGTACTCCTTTGTGCGCTGTAGAGATACCTTCTGTACTCCTTTGTGCGCTGTAGAGATACCTTCTCTACTCCTTTGTACGCTGTAGAGATACCTCGTGTACTCCTTTGTACATTCTAGAGATATTTCCTGTACTCCTTTGTGCGCTGTAGAGATACCTTCTGTACTCCTTTGTGCGCTGTAGAGATACCTTCTGTACTCCTTTGTGCGCTGTAGAGATACCTTCTGTACTCCTTTGTGCGCTGTAGAGATACCTTCTGTACTCCTTTGTGCGCTGTAGAGATACCTTCTGTACTCCTTTGTGCGCTGTAGAGATACCTTCTGTACTCCTTTGTGCGCTGTAGAGATACCTTCTGTACTCCTTTGTACGTTCTAGAGATATTTCCTGTACTCCTTTGTACGCTGTAGAGATACCTTCTGTACTCCTTTGTGCGCTGTAGAGATACCTTCTGTACTCCTTTGTACGCTGTAGAGATACCTCGTGTACTCCTTTGTACGTTCTAGAGATATTTCCTGTACTCCTTTGTGCGCTGTAGAGATACCTTCTGTACTCCTTTGTGCGCTGTAGAGATACCTTCTGTACTCCTTTGTGCGCTGTAGAGATACCTTCTGTACTCCTTTGTACGCTGTAGAGATACCTCGTGTACTCCTTTGTACGTTCTAGAGATATTTCCTGTACTCCTTTGTGCGCTGTAGAGATACCTTCTGTACTCCTTTGTGTTTTGTAGAGCTACCTTCTGTACTCCTTTGTGCGCTGTAGAGATACCTTCTGTACTCCTTTGTGCGCTGTAGAGATACCTTCTGTACTCCTTTGTACGCTGTAGAGATACCTCGTGTACTCCTTTGTACATTCTAGAGATATTTCCTGTACTCCTTTGTGCGCTGTAGAGATACCTTCTGTACTCCTTTGTGCGCTGTAGAGATACCTTCTGTACTCCTTTGTGCGCTGTAGAGATACCTTCTGTACTCCTTTGTGCGCTGTAGAGATACCTTCTGTACTCCTTTGTGCGCTGTAGAGATACCTTCTGTACTCCTTTGTGCGCTGTAGAGATACCTTCTGTACTCCTTTGTGCGCTGTAGAGATCCCTTCTGTACTCCTTTGTGCGCTGTAGAGATACTTTTTGTACTCCTTTGTACGCTGTAGAGATACCTTCTGTACTCCTTTGTGCGCTGTAGAGATACCTTCTGTACTCCTTTGTACGCTGTAGAGATACCTCGTGTACTCCTTTGTACGTTCTAGAGATATTTCCTGTACTTCTTTGTGCGCTGTAGAGATACCTTCTGTACTCCTTTGTGCGCTGTAGAGATACCTTCTGTACTCCTTTGTGCGCTGTAGAGATACCTTCTGTACTCCTTTGTACGCTGTAGAGATACCTTCTGTACTTTTGTGCGCTGTAGAGTTACCTTCTGTACTCCTTTGTACGCTGTAGAGATACCTCGTGCACTCCTTTGTACGTTGTAGAGATATTTCCTGTACTCCTTTGTGCGCTGTAGAGATACCTTCTGTACTCCTTTGTGCGCTGTAGAGATACCTTCTGTACTCCTTTGTACGCTGTAGAGATACCTCGTGTACTCCTTTGTACGTTCTAGAGATATTTCCTGTACTCCTTTGTGCGCTGTAGAGATACCTTCTGTACTCCTTTGTGCGCTGTAGAGATACCTTCTGTACTCCTTTGTGCGCTGTAGAGATACCTTCTGTACTCCTTTGTGCGCTGTAGAGATACCTTCTGTACTCCTTTGTGCGCTGTAGAGATACCTTCTGTACTCCTTTGTACGCTGTAGAGATACCTTCTGTACTCCTTTGTGCGCTGTAGAGATACCTTTTGTACTCCTTTGTACGCTGTAGAGATACCTCGTGTACTCCTTTGTACGTTCTAGAGATATTTCCTGTACTCCTATGTGCGCTGTAGAGATACCTTCTGTACTCCTTTGTGCGCTGTAGAGATACCTTTTGTACTCCTTTGTGCGCTGTAGAGATACCTTCTGTACTCCTTTGTACGTTCTAGAGATATTTCCTGTACTCCTTTGTACGCTGTAGAGATACCTTCTGTACTCCTTTGTGCGCTGTAGAGATACCTTCTGTACTCCTTTGTACGCTGTAGAGATACCTCGTGTACTCCTTTGTACGTTCTAGAGATATTTCCTGTACTCCTTTGTGCGCTGTAGAGATACCTTCTGTACTCCTTTGTGCGCTGTAGAGATACCTTCTGTACTCCTTTGTGCGCTGTAGAGATACCTTCTGTACTCCTTTGTGCGCTGTAGAGATACCTTCTGTACTCCTTTGTACGCTGTAGAGATACCTCGTGTACTCCTTTGTACGTTCTAGAGATATTTCCTGTACTCCTTTGTGCGCTGTAGAGA
Source organism: Morinoia aosen (assembly GCA_030386875.1). Taxonomy (NCBI): domain Eukaryota; kingdom Metazoa; phylum Arthropoda; class Malacostraca; order Amphipoda; family Talitridae; genus Morinoia; species Morinoia aosen. The sequence continues at coordinate 20,503,592 of JASJYW010000027.1, read as the reverse complement.
TACCTTCTGTACTCCTTTGTGCGCTGTAGAGATACCTTCTGTACTCCTTTGTGCGCTGTAGAGATACCTTCTGTACTCCTTTGTGCGCTGTAGAGATACCTTCTCTACTCCTTTGTACGCTGTAGAGATACCTCGTGTACTCCTTTGTACATTCTAGAGATATTTCCTGTACTCCTTTGTGCGCTGTAGAGATACCTTCTGTACTCCTTTGTGCACTGTAGAGATACCTTCTGTACTCCTTTGTGCGCTGTAGAGATACCTTCTGTACTCCTTTGTGCGCTGTAGAGATACCTTCTGTACTCCTTTGTGCGCTGTAGAGATACCTTCTGTACTCCTTTGTGCGCTGTAGAGATACCTTCTGTACTCCTTTGTACGCTGTAGAGATACCTTCTGTACTCCTTTGTGCGCTGTAGAGATACCTTCTGTACTCCTTTGTACGCTGTAGAGATACCTCGTGTACTCCTTTGTACGTTCTAGAGATATTTCCTGTACTCCTTTGTGCGCTGTAGAGATACCTTCTGTACTCCTTTGTGCGCTGTAGAGATACCTTCTGTACTCCTTTGTGCGCTGTAGAGATACCTTCTGTACTCCTTTGTACGCTGTAGAGATACCTCGTGTACTCCTTTGTACGTTCTAGAGATATTTCCTGTACTCCTTTGTGCGCTGTAGAGATACCTTCTGTACTCCTTTGTGTTTTGTAGAGCTACCTTCTGTACTCCTTTGTGCGCTGTAGAGATACCTTCTGTACTCCTTTGTGCGCTGTAGAGATACCTTCTGTACTCCTTTGTACGCTGTAGAGATACCTCGTGTACTCCTTTGTACATTCTAGAGATATTTCCTGTACTCCTTTGTGCGCTGTAGAGATACCTTCTGTACTCCTTTGTGCGCTGTAGAGATACCTTCTGTACTCCTTTGTGCGCTGTAGAGATACCTTCTGTACTCCTTTGTGCGCCGTAGAGATACCTTCTGTACTCCTTAGTGCGCTGTAGAGATACCTTCTGTACTCCTTTGTGCGCTGTAGAGATACCTTCTGTACTCCTTTGTGCGCTGTAGATATCCCTTCTGTACTCCTTTGTGCGCTGTAGAGATACTTTCTGTACTCCTTTGTACGCTGTAGAGATACCTTCTGTACTCCTTTGTGCGCTGTAGAGATACCTTCTGTACTCCTTTGTACGCTGTAGAGATACCTCGTGTACTCCTTTGTACGTTCTAGAGATATTTCCTGTACTTCTTTGTGCGCTGTAGAGATACCTTCTGTACTCCTTTGTGCGCTGTAGAGATACCTTCTGTACTCCTTTGTGCGCTGTAGAGATACCTTCTGTACTCCTTTGTACGCTGTAGAGATACCTTCTGTACTTTTGTGCGCTGTAGAGATTCCTTCTGTACTCCTTTGTACGCTGTAGAGATACCTCGTGCACTCCTTTGTACGTTGTAGAGATATTTCCTGTACTCCTTTGTGCGCTGTAGAGATACCTTCTGTACTCCTTTGTGCGCTGTAGAGATACCTTCTGTACTCCTTTGTACGCTGTAGAGTTACCTCGTGTACTCCTTTGTACGTTCTAGAGATATTTCCTGTACTCCTTTGTGCGCTGTAGAGATACCTTCTGTACTCCTTTGTGCGCTGTAGAGATACCTTCTGTACTCCTTTGTGCGCTGTAGAGATACCTTCTGTACTCCTTTGTGCGCTGTAGAGATACCTTCTGTACTCCTTTGTGCGCTGTAGAGATACCTTCTGTACTTCTTTGTACGCTGTAGAGATACCTTCTGTACTCCTTTGTGCGCTGTAGAGATACCTTTTGTACTCCTTTGTACGCTGTAGAGATACCTCGTGTACTCCTTTGTACGTTCTAGAGATATTTCCTGTACTCCTATGTGCGCTGTAGAGATACCTTCTGTACTCCTTTGTGCGCTGTAGAGATACCTTTTGTACTCCTTTGTGCGCTGTAGAGATACCTTCTGTACTCCTTTGTACGTTCTAGAGATATTTCCTGTACTCCTTTGTACGCTGTATAGATACCTTCTGTACTCCTTTGTGCGCTGTAGAGATACCTTCTGTACTCCTTTGTACGCTGTAGAGATACCTCGTGTACTCCTTTGTACGTTCTAGAGATATTTCCTGTACTCCTTTGTGCGCTGTAGAGATACCTTCTGTACTCCTTTGTGCGCTGTAGAGATACCTTCTGTACTCCTTTGTGCGCTGTAGAGATACCTTCTGTACTCCTTTGTGCGCTGTAGAGATACCTTCTGTACTCCTTTGTACGCTGTAGAGATACCTCGTGTACTCCTTTGTACGTTCTAGAGATATTTCCTGTACTCCTTTGTGCGCTGTAGAGATACCTTCTGTACTCCTTTGTGCGCTGTAGAGATACCTTCTGTACTCCTTTGTGCGCTGTAGAGATACCTTCTGTACTCCTTTGTGCGCTGTAGAGATACCTTCTCTACTCCTTTGTACGCTGTAGAGATACCTCGTGTACTCCTTAGTACATTCTAGAGATATTTCCTGTACTCCTTTGTGCGCTGTAGAGATACCTTCTGTACTCCTTTGTGCGCTGTAGAGATACCTTCTGTACTCCTTTGTGCGCTGTAGAGATACCTTCTGTACTCCTTTGTGCGCTGTAGAGATACCTTCTGTACTCCTTTGTGCGCTGTAGAGATACCTTCTGTACTCCTTTGTGCGCTGTAGAGATACCTTCTGTACTCCTTTGTACGCTGTAGAGATACCTTCTGTACTCCTTTGTGCGCTGTAGAGATACCTTCTGTACTCCTTTGTACGATGTAGAGATACCTCGTGTACTCCTTTGTACGTTCTAGAGATATTTTCTGTACTCGTTTGTGCGCTGTAGAGATACCTTCTGTACTCCTTTGTGCGCTGTAGAGATACCTTCTGTACTCCTTTGTGCGCTGTAGAGATACCTTCTGTACTCCTTTGTGCGCTGTAGAGATACCTTCTGTACTCCTTTGTGCGCTGTAGAGATACCTTCTGTACTCCTTTGTACGCTGTAGAGATACCTCGTGTACTCCTTTGTACGTTCTAGAGATATTTCCTGTACTCCTTTGTGCGCTGTAGAGATAGCTTCTGTACTCCTTTGTGCGCTGTAGAGATACCTTCTGTACTCCTTTGTACGCTGTAGAGATACCTCGTGTACTCCTTTGTACGTTCTAGAGATATTTCCTGTACTCCTTTGTGCGCTGTAGAGATACCTTCTGTACTCCTTTGTGCGCTGTAGAGATACCTTCTGTACTCCTTCGTGCGCTGTAGAGATACCTTCTGTACTCCTTTGTGCGCTGTAGAGATACCTTCTGTACTCCTATGTACGTTCTAGAGATATTTCCTGTATTCCTTTGTGCGATGTAGAGATACCTTCTGTACTCCTTTGTACGCTGTAGAGATATTTCCTGTACTCCTTTGTGCGCTGTAGAGATACCTTCTGTACTCCTTTGTGCGCTGTAGAGATGCCTTCTGTACTCCTTTGTGCGCTGTAGAGATACCTTCTGTACTCCTTTGTACGCTGTAGAGATACCTCGTGTACTCCTATGTACGTTCTAGAGATATTTCCTGTACTCCTTTGTGCGCTGTAGAGATACCTTCTGTACTCCTTTGTGCGCTGTAGAGATACCTTCTGTACTCCTTTGTGCGCTGTAGAGATACCTTCTGTACTCCTTTGTGCGCTGTAGAGATACCTTCTGTACTCCTTTGTACGCTGTAGAGATACCTTCTGTACTCCTTTGTGCGCTGTAGAGATACCTTCTGTACTCCTTTGTGCGCTGTAGAGATACCTTCTGTACTCCTTTGTACGCTGTAGAGATACCTCGTGTACTCCTTTGTGCGCTGTAGAGATACCTTCTGTACTCCTTTGTACGCTGTAGAGATACCTTCTGTACTCCTTTGTGCGCTGTAGAGATACCTTCTGTACTCCTTTGTACGCTGTTGAGATACCTCGTGTACTCCTTTGTACGTTCTAGAGATATTTCCTGTACTCCTTTGTGCGCTGTAGAGATACCTTCTGTACTCCTTTGTGCACTGTAGAGATATTTCCTGTACTCCTTTGTGCGCTGTATAGATACCTTCTGTACTCCTTTGTGCTCTGTAGAGATACCTTCTGTACTCCTTTGTGCGCTGTAGAGATACTATCTGTACTCCTTTGTACGCTGTAGAGATACCTCGTGTACTCCTTTGTGCGCTGTAGAGATACCTTCTGTACTCCTTTGTACGCTGTAGAGATACCTTCTGTACTCCTTTGTGCGCTGTAGAGATACCTTCTGTACTCCTTTGTACGCTGTAGAGATACCTCGTGTACTCCTTTGTGCGTTCTAGAGATACCTTCTGTACTCCTTTGTGCGCTGTAGAGATACCTTCTGTACTCCTTTGTACGCTGTAGAGATACCTCGTGTACTCCTTTGTGCGCTGTAGAGATACCTTCTGTACTCCTTTGTGCGCTGTAGAGATACCTTCTGTTCTCCTTTGTGCGCTGTAGAGATACCTTCTGTACTCCTTTGTACGTTCTAGAGATATTTCCTGTACTCCTTTGTGCGCTGTAGAGATACCTTCTGTACTCCTTTGTGCGCTGTAGAGATACCTTCTGTACTCCTTTGTGCGCTGTAGAGATACCTTCTGTACTCCTTTGTACGCTGTAGAGATACCTCGTGTACTCCTTTGTGCGTTCTAGAGATATTTCCTGTACTCCTTTGTGCGCTGTAGAGATACCTTCTGTACTCCTTTGTACGCTGTAGAGATACCTTCTGTACTTCTTTGTGCGCTGTAGAGATACCTTCTGTACTCCTTTGTGCGCTGTAGAGATACCTTCTGTACTCCTTTGTACGCTGTAGAGATACCTCGTGTACTCCTTTGTACGTTCTAGAGATATTTCCTGTACTCCTTTGTGCGCTGTAGAGATACCTTCTGAACTCCTTTGTGCGCTGTAGAGATACCTTCTGTACTCCTTTGTGCGCTGTAGAGATACCTTCTGTACTCCTTTGTGCGCTGTACAGATACCTTCTGTACTCCTTTGTACGCTGTAGAGATACCTCGTGTACTCCTTTGTACGTTCTAGAGATATTTCCTGTACTCCTTTGTGCGCTGTAGAGATACCTTCTGTACTCCTTTGTGCGCTGAAGAGATACCTCGTGTACTCCTTTGTACGTTCTAGAGATATTTCCTGTACTCCTTTGTGCGCGGTAGAGATACCTTCTGTACTCCTTTGTGCGCTGTTGAGATACCTTCTGTACTCTTTTGTGCGCTGTAGAGATACCTTCTGTACTCCTTTGTACGCTGCAGAGATACCTTCTGTACTCATTTGTGCGCTGTAGAGATACCTTCTGTACTCCTTTGTACGCTGTAGAGATACCTCGTGTACTCCTTTGTACGTTCTAGAGATATTTCCTGTACTCATTTGTGCGCTGTAGAGATACATTCTGTACTCCTTTGTGCGCTGTAGAGATACCTTCTGTACTCCTTTGTGCGCTGTAGAGATACCTTCTGTACTCCTTTGTACGCTGTAGAGATACCTCGTATAGAAAAAAAAGGAATGATTAATGATATATATAGGATATTGAAATATGCGGAGTTCCGTAATGGGAAAATTTACCGTAATTTATTACGTCAATGTCAGAACGACATTTAAACAAGACTAATGCAATAAAACTAAGGGCAACAAAAGTAAGAGTCCTTCAGAGCCGGTCTTCTGGGAGACAGGTGGGCGGTCCACTTGCGATCTCTGAGTGCTGTCGTAGGAAGCAAGCACCCGTGCTCTCCAATAAGCTCGTGAGCATCAGGACGTGCCGGGAAGCGGAGTCAGGCGAGTGGATGGTGAGCGGAGCGGTCAGCAGCAGCAAGTAGGATGCCTTAGCCCGTCATCCCCGTCCGCTCGGTCCTCGGTGGAACGGAGAAGCGCAGCGTAGCGATGCGAAGGAAACCCCACTGGCGTCCCTGCGTTAGCAGCACGGGAGATTCCGCTGGGGATGCGGAGGCCAGTGGAAACGGCCAAGGCTGTGTAGGCTCCAGTAATAAAGTTGAAGTTGTGAGGTCAATGGCTGGTGGCGATCTGAATCGGCTTCGATAAAATTTGAGAGGTCAGTGCAGTTTGGCTCAAATGGTGTATTCAATTGGCTGTATTCAGGATGGCAAACTAAAGTCCAAGAACCAAATACAAGCCTAGAGCTGGGTTATAGGAATTTTTATATATTAATGTAATAAGTTTTTTCTATATCAATTTCAAAGTTAATATTCTGAGATTAAGTTTTACTTATAAGTTAAATGTTAATTTGATTTTATTCCTTAATTTTAAGTTCACGAGGAAACAAGCCTAAATTTAATCAACTCTAAACGATTACAGGATAGCCTGTAAGATTTCTGTACATTCCCCGCCAGGGATTCGGCTTCACTAGAAATGAAGGCGAATGAAAGTTAGATTATTTACACTGCGTCATCTGCCACCCAGGAGCGTATTTTACGCTTAGCCGCAACGGCAGCTTTTCGTTGGCAGGGGCGCACGTCAGGCACATTCGATTCAGACCCTAGTCCGTCCGAGCATGCCGGCTGGCTGCTGAGCGTCTCGTCTGATGAGAGAAGAAGAATTAGTGACGAAGCATGACGGTAGACCTCGTCACCTGTGCTTTTACGAATATGCGCTGCGGTGACTTCACCCAGAGAATTAGTTTCTGTTTTCAGAACGATACCTAAAGGGTAAGTGGATTGTTTTAAATATTTATCTACTAGCAGAACTATGTCGCCCGATTTTAGGAGCTTATGCTTTACGGGTTTATATCTATCCGGTTTGTCAGTAGCTTGACGAACCAAGGTTGCCAAAAATTCTGAGTGATAAATATCATTCAATTCCGTGTGAGCACGAACCAAAGTCGAGTAGTATTCTGTGAAGTCCTTGAGAGACCGTGGTTCGAAGTCTGGATCATCTGTGGAAATAGATTGAAGATCAGGCAAAATATTGACAGAAGGAAGCTCGTAACCGTGAATCAGCATTTCTGGTGTTATAGGAGAGACATTTTCAAGATTAGAACGTAGCGCTTCTTTGAACGCGATTGGTCTCCTGTTGATGAGGTGCACAGATTTGGCAATCAAGAATTGGAAATCAAATATCGACAAAATATTTTTTCCAATAGCTTTGAAGATAAGTCTCTTGCAGGCCTTTACACAACATTCAATGAGCGAGCCTAAAGCACTGTTGCCCTTGCAATACTGTGCCAGTGTTATTTCTCGGATGCCATGCTCCTCTAGGTAGGTTTGAGTTTCATGGTCATCGAGGAAAGATCTAATTGTGTTGAAGCCTGCTGAAATTTGACTGCCTAAATCAGCCGTACAACTTCTGAACATTCCGTATTCATAAACGTGCAATTGTAGAGCCTTTAGGAAGTCTTGTGCATCTGCACTCAAGCAAACTTTCATATTTATTGCCCTACTCCAGAGACAGGTCAAGATCAAGATCCACACCTTTTGTTTTTTACCTTGAATTTTGATAGTGTATGGACCCATGTAGTCCAGGAACACAGAAGAAAACGGCTTGGCAATTGGAGAGACTCTGAAGTCGCGATAAGGACTCTGGTTCAATGTTATTGGTCGTTCATTTACTCTACGACAAGTGATGCATTGCTTTAGAACTTTCCTAACTTCAGAAAATGGGTGAATGAAGAAATAATTTTTTCTCAACTCGTGCAGGACTGAATAGACACCGGAGTGGCCGATGGAGACATGAGCGTCTGCAATGATCAGTCTTGTGAGCAGACTGCCCTTTGGCAAGAGAATCGGGTAAGCGTTAGTGTTTTGTTCGGGAAATTTAGACTTCACCCTCAAAAGGCCGTCCGGTGCAAGAAATACATTCAAACGTTTTATTAAGGGAGGCACTTTACTACTCTCTTTCTTTGCGTCTCGCAAGTAATGTAGAACCTCACGAAACTGTTCTCCCTGTTCAGCAAGCAAAATGGTCCTCATCGCTTTAGAATGCAAATTTTCCGTTTGAATAGCAACAGTAGCATCAGATCTTCGTACTTTTAATTTCAATTTGTTAACAAACAGGAGGACATTTTTGTAAATCTTCACAAGTTTTGCTAACGAAGAAAATTTATCGAGAGGTACCAAGTGGACTTTAGGATAATTTCGCTCTGCAGTGCAAGCGTTTACGTTAGCGTTTATGGTCGACTTACCCTGATTATCTTGTTCAGAGGCCTGTGCTTCGTCTCCGGCGGAGACCGGAGCTTCCGACTCCTCGACGGCTTTGCTGGCGGCATGAGGCAGCCCCAAGGAGAAGCCTGGGTCAAAGGAGGAAGCACCCTCATGGATGAAGGTAGGACCTGTGTAATATTTAGATTTGTTTAGTTGCTTAGCACTTGGGCAACGGGTAACGAAATCTGCAGGATTTTCCTGTCCAGCGGTGAACCTGCAATTTATAGGTTTTTTATTACAGAGAGATTCTATCTCTTGTAGTTTGTTTATGGTAAAGAAGTTTCTTTTCGACGCAAGTTTTTCATAATTGCTACGTAATATTTGATGTGACAAGGCATAATTTTTAGACAGTTTATGAGAAATTTTATGATTCCACATTAGTGGCATGACTAGTCTACCTTCATGATTTCGTTTTGTGTTGGTCAAGACGTAGTCAACTAACTTGTCGTTCAATTCCGTTTGCTCAGGATCAACCGGTGGGTCCAAACCTAGAAGCCCGTCACAACGGGAGCTGAGCTCGTCTGCGGGCGCACGAGCAGAAAAAGAGTCTAAATCAGAGAAATGATTAGTCTTACCAGGTTTTTGCCCGCCGGACCCAGGCTGGCGATGGTGTTGCGAGACTGCAACGTCTGCGCCACCACAAGACATCGTGCTGCAAGGGTGACAAGAAAGGTAAATTTTGTTCAATGGCTCGAACGTTGCCCGTCAAGAAAATTCCTACTGCAGAGTCAATGTAACAGGACTCTTTACCAGGGTTACCAAAATTCACGTACTTCATATTGAAGAAGGGATCAGATTCCGTGCCCAAGACGAGTGAAATTTGTTCTGGAAAAGAAGAATCTGCGTAAGATGAGTCGGCTAACGCGTAACCTTTATGTTTAAATGTAGATGCAATTGGCCCCAGTCCTGAAATGGGCAAAGAAATTTGAATCGACGGGACACAAATTGCCTCTACCGAAAGATTTTTGTTCCCAGCTTTAAGCGGGACCTCGACAATGTTCGTAACCAGTTCTGTACTTGAATTAAACCCTTGAATTTTTACCTTTTCATTTTCCCTTACCACATGAAGAGAGAGTTCACTGGCCAAGGAAGAAGAAATAAAATTCCTTTGGCTCCCACCGTCTTTCAATATCCTAACTTTAGAGGATTTGATCTCTGCGGTAAGAGTAGGTAGCAAATTCAAGTCATCGAAAGTTTTGCTGAAAAAAGATTCAGTTAACGTTAGAGCGTTTGTCGCATGCTTAGGAGCAGACCCCTGGAGTTTGCCTTTTTGGCACAAATAGGTCATGTGCTGACCATTACAAGTACGACATGCCGAGGAAAAATTGAACCGACAGTTTGCCGCGTTGTGGTTCTGAAAGGAACATTTGGTACAAGCACGAATAGATTGAAGTTTTTCACATTTTTTAGTGGGGTTGTCATACCTTGAGCACTGGCTAAGATTATGATCAGCATTTGCACCATCTGATTTGCACAGCACACAGAATTGCTTTTTGGGTTTTACAGCGACAGCTGAAGAAACCGTGGGATTGGTTTTCGTTAACTTACGGTCGTTCCGTTTTGAAGCGTCCGCAGGCTGAAGTTCACGTTTGTAGCGTTCTGTGGCTTCAAACAAGTTGTTTTCTATCTGGGAAAGAGATGGTTTATTAGTATTGGTTATTTGGACGAGGATGTTTTGAAACTTGGCATTAAGAGCGTTCCAGAAAAAGTATGCCATTACAGTGTCTACGTCAATTTTCAATTTTTTGAAAGCAGCAACAGTGGTTTTTAGCTCGCCGATGTACACGTAGGGATCATCAGACTCTGTTAGTTTGATGTTGGCAAGTTTTTCAATAGCGTTGTATTTTTGAAGGATTTCAGACGCAAAGGCCTTTTGTAACAGGTCTTTAGCGGTTTCGTAGGTCTGATCAGCTATATCTAGGGAATCTAACAAAATTTTTGGCGAGCCTGAAACTTGATTGTAGAGGTACACAAATTTTTCATAAGAGGTTAAATTATGTTTATCAAAAATTGCTTCGAAGCTGAATAGGAACTTTTCAAAATTTTCGTTGGGAGAGTTGCTGAATTTAGGCAAGGGAACATCTGAAAGTCTTAATTTTTGTTGAACATTTACGATACCTGCGTTTGAGGCGGAGGAAGTATCAGCTGCGTCACCTCTGGCAGATGTTGAGGTAGAAGGTTGCGACTGCAGGAGGGCCAGGCAATCGAACAATTGCGCCTCGTACGACTCCTGCTCGTTGGCAGCAGTCTCCAGTACGTCGTCAGCAGCGTCGCTGCGAAGCAGCAAGTCAAAAATAGACTTGTCTAGATCTTTTAGCTCAACCTGCAAGGAGGTAACTTTGGAAATGTTTATAAGTTTATCATGTTGCGAGTAATCGTCTATGGCAGCTTTAACGGTGTTGTGTAAGCGAGTTACACGCTGCCGTACATACTTGCGGGTTTTTGTCAAAACAGCGAGGTCGCCGTCCCCAGCCGCTTTCTGCGATGCTTCTTTTTTGGAAGCCATAGCTGTAATGAGTTAATAAATGTTAGTAAGTATTAGTTCAAGTTAAGGTTATCAGCGCGGAAGTCACAAGGTTTAGAAAAATATGTTGGAGAAGAATGCCGCTGCCGCCGATGCTGCACCACACCCGCCAAGAAACCTGAGCTCCCGGCAACACACGTTTCCCCATACTGGCCACCATATAGAAAAAAAAGGAATGATTAATGATATATATAGGATATTGAAATATGCGGAGTTCCGTAATGGGAAAATTTACCGTAATTTATTACGTCAATGTCAGAACGACATTTAAACAAGACTAATGCACTAAAACTAAGGGCAACAAAAGTAAGAGTCCTTCAGAGCCGGTCTTCTGGGAGACAGGCGGGCGGTCCACTTTCGATCTCTGAGTGCTGTCGTAGGAAGCAAGCACCCGTGCTCTCCAATAAGCTCGTGAGCATCAGGACGTGCCGGGAAGCGGAGTCAGGCGAGTGGATGGTGAGCGGAGCGGTCAGCAGCAGCAAGTAGGATGCCTTAGCCCGTCATCCCCGTCCGCTCGGTCCTCGGTGGAACGGAGAAGCGCAGCGTAGCGATGCGAAGGAAACCCCACTGGCGTCCCTGCGTTAGCAGCACGGGAGATTCCGCTGGGGATGCGGAGGCCAGTGGAAACGGCCAAGGCTGTGTAGGCTCCAGTAATAAAGTTGAAGTTGTGAGGTCAATGGCTGGTGGCGATCTGAATCGGCTTCGATAAAATTTGAGAGGTCAGTGCAGTTTGGCTCAAATGGTGTATTCAATTGGCTGTATTCAGGATGGCAAACTAAAGTCCAAGAACCAAATACAAGCCTAGAGCTGGGTTATAGGAATTTTTATATATTAATGTAATAAGTTTTTTCTATATCAATTTCAAAGTTAATATTCTGAGATTAAGTTTTACTTATAAGTTAAATGTTAATTTGATTTTATTCCTTAATTTTAAGTTCACGAGGAAACAAGCTTAAATTTAATCAACTCTAAACGATTACAGGATAGCCTGTAAGATTTCTGTACACCTCGTGTACTCCTTTGTACGTTCTAGAGATATTTCCTGTACTCCTTTGTGCGCTGTAGAGATACCTTCTGTACTCCTTTGTGCGCTGTAGAGATACCTTCTGTACTCCTTTGTACGTTCTAGAGATATTTCCTGTACTCCTTTGTGCGCTGTAGAGATACCTTCTGTACTCCTTTGTGCGCTGTAGAGATACCTTCTGTACTCCTTTGTGCGCTGTAGAGATACCTTCTGTACTCCTTTGTACACTGTAGAGATACCTCGTGTACTCCTTTGTGCGCTGTAGAGATACCTTCTGTACTCCTTTGTGCGCTGTAGAGATACCTTCTGTACTCCTTTGTGCGCTGTAGAGATACCTTCTGTACTCCTTTGTACGTTCTAGAGATATTTCCTGTACTCCTTTGTGCGCTGTAGAGATACCTTCTGTACTCCTTTGTACGCTGTAGAGATACCTCGTGTACTCCTATGTGCGCTGTAGAGATACCTTCTGTACTCTTTTGTGCGCTGTAGAGATACCTTCTGGACTCCTTTGTACGTTCTAGAGATATTTCCTGTACTCCTTTGTGCGCTGTAGAGATACCTTCTGTACTCCTTTGTACGCTGTAAAGATACCTCGTGTACTCCTTTGTGCGCTGTAGAGATACCTTCTGTACTCCTTTGTGCGCTGTAGAGATACCTTCTGTACTCCTTTGTGCGCTGTAGAGATACCTTCTGTACTCCTTTGTACGTTCTAGAGATATTTCCTGTACTCCTTTGTGCGCTGTAGAGATACCTTTTGTACTCCTTTGTGCGCTGTAGAGATACCTTCTGTACTCCTTTGTGCGCTGTAGAGATACCTTCTGTACTCCTTTGTGCGCTGTAGAGATACCTTCTGTACTCCTTTGTACGCTGTAGAGATACCTCGTGTACTCCTTTGTACGTTCTAGAGATATTTCCTGTACTCCTTTGTGCGCTGTAGAAATACCTTCTGTACTCCTTTGTGCGCTGTAGAGATACCTTCTGTACTCCTTCGTGCGCTGTAGAGATACCTTCTGTACTCCTTTGTACGCTGTAGAGATACCTCGTGTACTCCTTTGTACGTTCTAGAGATATTTCCTGTACTCCTTTGTGCGCTGTAGAGATACCTTCTGTACTCCTTTGTGCGCTGTAGAGATACCTTCTGTACTCCTTTGTGCGCTGTAGAGATACCTTCTGTACTCCTTTGTGCGCTGTAGAGATACCTTCTGTACTCCTTTGTGCGCTGTAGAGATACCTTCTGTACTCCTTTGTGCGCTGTAGAGATACCTTCTGTACTCCTTTGTACGCTGTAGAGATACCTCGTGTACTCCTTTGTGCGCTGTAGAGATACCTTCTGTACTCCTTTGTGCGCTGTAGAGATACCTTCTGTACTCCTTTGTGCGCTGTAGAGATACCTTCTGTACTCCTTTGTACGTTCTAGAGATATTTCCTGTACTCCTTTGTGCGCTGTAGAGATACCTTCTGTACTCCTTTGTGCGCTGTAGAGATACCTTCTGTACTCCTTTTTGCGCTGTAGAGATACCTTCTGTACTCCTTTGTGCGCTGTAGAGATACCTTCTGTACTCCTTTGTACGCTGTAGAGATACCTCGTGTACTCCTTTGTACGTTCTAGAGATATTTCCTGTACTCCTTTGTGCGCTGTAGAGATACCTTCTGTACTCCTTTGTGCGCTGTAGAGATACATTCTGTACTCCTTTGTGCGCTGTAGAGATACCTTCTGTACTCGTTTGTGCGCTGTAGAGATACCTTCTGTACTCCTTTGTACGCTGTAGAGATACCTCGTGTACTCCTTTGTGCGCTGTAGAGATACCTTCTGTTCTCCTTTGTGCGCTGTAAAGATACCTTCTGTACTCCTTTGTACGTTCTAGAGATATTTCCTGTACTCCTTTGTTCGCTGTAGAGATACCTTCTGTACTCCTTTGTGCGCTGTAGAGATACCTTCTGTACTCCTTTGTGCGCTGTAGAGATACCTTCTGTACTCCTTTGTACGCTGTAGAGATACCTCGTGTACTCCTTTGTACGTTCTAGAGATATTTCCTGTACTCCTTTGTGCGCTGTAGAGATACCTTCTGTACTCCTTTGTGCGCTGTAGAAATACCTTCTGTACTCCTTTGTGCGCTGTAGAGATACCTTCTGTACTCCTTTGTACGCTGTAGAGATACCACCTGTACTCCTTTGTGCGCTGTAGAGATACCTTCTTTACTCCTTTGTACGCTGTAGAGAAACCTCGTGTACTCCTTTGTACGTTCTAGAGATATTTCCTGTACTCCTTTGTGCGCTGTTGAGATACCTTCTGTACTCCTTTGTGCGCTGTAGAGATACCTTCTGTACTCCTTTGTGCGCTGTAGAGATACCTTCTGTACTCCTTTGTGCGCTGTAGAGATACCTTCTGTACTCCTTTGTGCGCTGTAGAGATACCTTCTGTACTCCTTTGTACGCTGTAGAGATACCTCGTGTACTCCTTTGTCGCTGTAGAGATACCTTCTGTACTCCTTTGTGCGCTGTAGAGATACCTTCTGTACTCCTTTGTGCGCTGTAGAGATACCTTCTGTACTCTTTTGTACGTTCTAGAGATATTTCCTGTACTCCTTTGTGCGCTGTAGAGATACCTTCTGTACTCCTTTGTGCGCTGTAGAGATACCTTCTGTACTCCTTTTTGCGCTGTAGAGATACCTTCTGTACTCCTTTGTGCGCTGTAGAGATACCTTCTGTACTCCTTTGTACGCTGTAGAGATACCTCGTGTACTCCTTTGTACGTTCTAGAGATATTTCCTGTTCTCCTTTGTGCGCTGTAGAGATACCTTCTGTACTCCTTTGTGCGCTGTAGAGATACCTTCTGTACTCGTTTGTGCGCTGTAGAGATACCTTCTGTACTCCTTTGTACGCTGTAGAGATACCTCGTGTACTCCTTTGTGCGCTGTAGAGATACCTTCTGTACTCCTTTGTGCGCTGTAAAGATACCTTCTGTACTCCTTTGTACGTTCTAGAGATATTTCCTGTACTCCTTTGTGCGCTGTAGAGATACCTTCTGTACTCCTTTGTGCGCTGTAGAGATACCTTCTGTACTCCTTTGTGCGCTGTAGAGATACCTTCTGTACTCCTTTGTACGCTGTAGAGATACCTCGTGTACTCCTTTGTACGTTCTAGAGATATTTCCTGTACTCCTTTGTGCGCTGTAGAGATACCTTCTGTACTCCTTTGTGCGCTGTAGAGATACCTTCTGTACTCCTTTGTGCGCTGTAGAGATACCTTCTGTACTCCTTTGTACGCTGTAGAGATACCTTCTGTACTCCTTTGTGCGCTGTAGAGATACTTTCTGTACTCCTTTGTACGCTGTAGAGATACCTCGTGTATTCCTTTGTACGTTCTAGAGATATTTCCTGTACTCCTTTGTGCGCTGTAGAGATACCTTCTGTACTCCTTTGTGCGCTGTAGAGATACCTTCTGTACTCCTTTGTGCGCTGTAGAGATACCTTCTGTACGCCTTTGTGCGCTGTAGAGATACCTTCTGTACTCCTTTGTACGCTGTAGAGATACCTCGTGTACTCCTTTGTACGTTCTAGAGATATTTCCTGTACTCCTTTGTGCGCTGTAGAGATACATTCTGTACTCCTTTGTGCGCTGTAGAGATACCTTCTGTACTCCCTTTGTGCGCTGTAGAGATATCTTCTGTACTCCTTTGTACGCTGTAGAGATACCTTCTGTACTCCTTTGTACGTTCTAGAGATATTTCCTGTACTCCTTTGTGCGCTGTAGAGATACCTTCTGTACTCCTTTGTACGCTGTAGAGATACCTCGTGTACTCCTATGTGCGCTGTAGAGATACCTTCTGTACTCTTTTGTGCGCTGTAGAGATACCTTCTGGACTCCTTTGTACGTTCTAGAGATATTTCCTGTACTCCTTTGTGCGCTGTAGAGATACCTTCTGTACTCCTTTGTACGCTGTAAAGATACCTCGTGTACTCCTTTGTGCGCTGTAGAGATACCTTCTGTACTCCTTTGTGCGCTGTAGAGATACCTTCTGTACTCCTTTGTGCGCTGTAGAGATACCTTCTGTACTCCTTTGTACGTTCTAGAGATATTTCCTGTACTCCTTTGTGCGCTGTAGAGATACCTTTTGTACTCCTTTGTGCGCTGTAGAGATACCTTCTGTACTCCTTTGTGCGCTGTAGAGATACCTTCTGTACTCCTTTGTGCGCTGTAGAGATACCTTCTGTACTCCTTTGTACGCTGTAGAGATACCTCGTGTACTCCTTTGTACGTTCTAGAGATATTTCCTGTACTCCTTTGTGCGCTGTAGAAATACCTTCTGTACTCCTTTGTGCGCTGTAGAGATACCTTCTGTACTCCTTCGTGCGCTGTAGAGATACCTTCTGTACTCCTTTGTACGCTGTAGAGATACCTCGTGTACTCCTTTGTACGTTCTAGAGATATTTCCTGTACTCCTTTGTGCGCTGTAGAGATACCTTCTGTACTCCTTTGTGCGCTGTAGAGATACCTTCTGTACTCCTTTGTGCGCTGTAGAGATACCTTCTGTACTCCTTTGTGCGCTGTAGAGATACCTTCTGTACTCCTTTGTGCGCTGTAGAGATACCTTCTGTACTCCTTTGTGCGCTGTAGAGATACCTTCTGTACTCCTTTGTACGCTGTAGAGATACCTCGTGTACTCCTTTGTGCGCTGTAGAGATACCTTCTGTACTCCTTTGTGCGCTGTAGAGATACCTTCTGTACTCCTTTGTGCGCTGTAGAGATACCTTCTGTACTCCTTTGTACGTTCTAGAGATATTTCCTGTACTCCTTTGTGCGCTGTAGAGATACCTTCTGTACTCCTTTGTGCGCTGTAGAGATACCTTCTGTACTCCTTTTTGCGCTGTAGAGATACCTTCTGTACTCCTTTGTGCGCTGTAGAGATACCTTCTGTACTCCTTTGTACGCTGTAGAGATACCTCGTGTACTCCTTTGTACGTTCTAGAGATATTTCCTGTACTCCTTTGTGCGCTGTAGAGATACCTTCTGTACTCCTTTGTGCGCTGTAGAGATACATTCTGTACTCCTTTGTGCGCTGTAGAGATACCTTCTGTACTCGTTTGTGCGCTGTAGAGATACCTTCTGTACTCCTTTGTACGCTGTAGAGATACCTCGTGTACTCCTTTGTGCGCTGTAGAGATACCTTCTGTTCTCCTTTGTGCGCTGTAAAGATACCTTCTGTACTCCTTTGTACGTTCTAGAGATATTTCCTGTACTCCTTTGTTCGCTGTAGAGATACCTTCTGTACTCCTTTGTGCGCTGTAGAGATACCTTCTGTACTCCTTTGTGCGCTGTAGAGATACCTTCTGTACTCCTTTGTACGCTGTAGAGATACCTCGTGTACTCCTTTGTACGTTCTAGAGATATTTCCTGTACTCCTTTGTGCGCTGTAGAGATACCTTCTGTACTCCTTTGTGCGCTGTAGAAATACCTTCTGTACTCCTTTGTGCGCTGTAGAGATACCTTCTGTACTCCTTTGTACGCTGTAGAGATACCACCTGTACTCCTTTGTGCGCTGTAGAGATACCTTCTTTACTCCTTTGTACGCTGTAGAGAAACCTCGTGTACTCCTTTGTACGTTCTAGAGATATTTCCTGTACTCCTTTGTGCGCTGTTGAGATACCTTCTGTACTCCTTTGTGCGCTGTAGAGATACCTTCTGTACTCCTTTGTGCGCTGTAGAGATACCTTCTGTACTCCTTTGTGCGCTGTAGAGATACCTTCTGTACTCCTTTGTGCGCTGTAGAGATACCTTCTGTACTCCTTTGTACGCTGTAGAGATACCTCGTGTACTCCTTTGTCGCTGTAGAGATACCTTCTGTACTCCTTTGTGCGCTGTAGAGATACCTTCTGTACTCCTTTGTGCGCTGTAGAGATACCTTCTGTACTCTTTTGTACGTTCTAGAGATATTTCCTGTACTCCTTTGTGCGCTGTAGAGATACCTTCTGTACTCCTTTGTGCGCTGTAGAGATACCTTCTGTACTCCTTTTTGCGCTGTAGAGATACCTTCTGTACTCCTTTGTGCGCTGTAGAGATACCTTCTGTACTCCTTTGTACGCTGTAGAGATACCTCGTGTACTCCTTTGTACGTTCTAGAGATATTTCCTGTTCTCCTTTGTGCGCTGTAGAGATACCTTCTGTACTCCTTTGTGCGCTGTAGAGATACCTTCTGTACTCGTTTGTGCGCTGTAGAGATACCTTCTGTACTCCTTTGTACGCTGTAGAGATACCTCGTGTACTCCTTTGTGCGCTGTAGAGATACCTTCTGTACTCCTTTGTGCGCTGTAAAGATACCTTCTGTACTCCTTTGTACGTTCTAGAGATATTTCCTGTACTCCTTTGTGCGCTGTAGAGATACCTTCTGTACTCCTTTGTGCGCTGTAGAGATACCTTCTGTACTCCTTTGTGCGCTGTAGAGATACCTTCTGTACTCCTTTGTACGCTGTAGAGATACCTCGTGTACTCCTTTGTACGTTCTAGAGATATTTCCTGTACTCCTTTGTGCGCTGTAGAGATACCTTCTGTACTCCTTTGTGCGCTGTAGAGATACCTTCTGTACTCCTTTGTGCGCTGTAGAGATACCTTCTGTACTCCTTTGTACGCTGTAGAGATACCTTCTGTACTCCTTTGTGCGCTGTAGAGATACTTTCTGTACTCCTTTGTACGCTGTAGAGATACCTCGTGTATTCCTTTGTACGTTCTAGAGATATTTCCTGTACTCCTTTGTGCGCTGTAGAGATACCTTCTGTACTCCTTTGTGCGCTGTAGAGATACCTTCTGTACTCCTTTGTGCGCTGTAGAGATACCTTCTGTACGCCTTTGTGCGCTGTAGAGATACCTTCTGTACTCCTTTGTACGCTGTAGAGATACCTCGTGTACTCCTTTGTACGTTCTAGAGATATTTCCTGTACTCCTTTGTGCGCTGTAGAGATACATTCTGTACTCCTTTGTGCGCTGTAGAGATACCTTCTGTACTCCCTTTGTGCGCTGTAGAGATATCTTCTGTACTCCTTTGTACGCTGTAGAGATACCTCGTGTACTCCTTTGTACGTTCTAGAGATATTTCCTGTACTCCTTTGTGCGCTGTAGAAATACCTTCTGTACTCCTTTGTGCGCTGTAGAGATACCTTCTGTACTCCTTCGTGCGCTGTAGAGATACCTTCTGTACTCCTTTGTACGCTGTAGAGATACCTCGTGTACTCCTTTGTACGTTCTAGAGATATTTCCTGTACTCCTTTGTGCGCTGTAGAGATACCTTCTGTACTCCTTTGTGCGCTGTAGAGATACCTTCTGTACTCCTTTGTGCGCTGTAGAGATACCTTCTGTACTCCTTTGTGCGCTGTAGAGATACCTTCTGTACTCCTTTGTGCGCTGTAGAGATACCTTCTGTACTCCTTTGTACGCTGTAGAGATACCTCGTGTACTCCTTTGTGCGCTGTAGAGATACCTTCTGTACTCCTTTGTGCGCTGTAGAGATACCTTCTGTACTCCTTTGTGCGCTGTAGAGATACCTTCTGTACTCCTTTGTACGTTCTAGAGATATTTCCTGTACTCCTTTGTGCGCTGTAGAGATACCTTCTGTACTCCTTTGTGCGCTGTAGAGATACCTTCTGTACTCCTTTGTGCGCTGTAGAGATACCTTCTGTACTCCTTTGTGCGCTGTAGAGATACCTTCTGTACTCCTTTGTACGCTGTAGAGATACCTTCTGTACTCCTTTGTGCGCTGTAGAGATACCTTCTGTACTCCTTTGTACGCTGTATAGATACCTCGTGTACTCCTTTGTACGTTCTAGAGATATTTCCTGTACTCCTTTGTGCGCTGTAGAGATACCTTCTGCACTCCTTTGTGCGCTGTAGAGATACCTTCTGTACTCCTTTGTGCGCTGTAGAGATACCTTCTGTACTCCTTTGTGCGCTGTAGAGATACCTTCTGTACTCCTTTGTGCGCTGTAGAGATACCTTCTGTACTCCTTTGTACGCTGAAGAGATACCTCGTGTACTCCTTTGTACGTTCTAGAGATATTTCCTGTACTCCTTTGTGCGCTGTAGAGATACCTTCTGTACTCCTTTGTGCGCTGTAGAGATACCTTCTGTACTCTTTTGTGCGCTGTAGAGATACCTTCTGAACTCTTTTGTACGCTGTAGAGATACCTTCTGTACTCCTTTGTGCGCTGTAGAGATACCTCCTGTACTCCTTTGTACGCTGTAGAGATACCTCGTGTATTCCTTTGTACGTTCTAGAGATATTTCCTGTACTCCTTTGTGCGCTGTAGAGATACCTTCTGTACTCCTTTGTGCGCTGTAGAGATACCTTCTGTACTCCTTTGTGCGCTGTAGAGATACCTTCTGTACTCCTTTGTACGCTGTAGAGATACCTTCTGTACTCCTTTGTGCGCTGTAGAGATACCTTCTGTACTCCTTTGTACGCTGTAGAGATACCTCGTGTACTCCTTTGTACGTTCTAGAGATATTTCCTGTACTCCTTTGTGCGCTGTAGAGATACATTCTGTACTCCTTTGTGCGCTGTAGAGATACCTTCTGTACTCCTTTGTGCGCTGTAGAGATACCTTCTGTACTCCTTTGTGCGCTGTAGAGATACCTTCTGTACTCCTTTGTACGCTGTAGAGATACCTCGTGTACTCCTTTGTGCGCTGTAGAGATACCTTCTGTACTCCTTTGTGCGCTGTAGAGATACCTTCTGTACTCCTTTGTGCGCTGTAGAGATACCTTCTGTACTCCTTTGTACGTTCTAGAGATATTTCCTGTACTCCTTTGTGCGCTGTAGAGATACCTTCTGTACTCCTTTGTGCGCTGTAGAGATATTTCCTGTACTCCTTTGTGCGCTGTAGAGATACCTTCTGTACTCCTTTGTGCGCTGTAGAGATACCTTCTGTACTCCTATGTACGCTGTAGAGATACCTCGTGTACTCCTTTATACGTTCTAGAGATATTTCCTGTACTCCTTTGTGCGCAGTAGAGATACCTTCTGTACTCCTTTGTGCGCTGTAGAGATACCTTCTGTACTCCTTTGTGCGCTGTAGAGATACATTCTGTACTCCTTTGTACGCTGTAGAGATACCTTCTGTACTCCTTTGTGCGCTGTAGAGATACCTTCTGTACTCCTTTGTACGCTGTAGAGATACCTCGTGTACTCCTTTGTACGTTCTAGAGATATTTCCTGTACTCCTTTGTGCGCTGTAGAGATACCTTCTGTACTCCTTTGTGCGCTGTAGAGATACCTTCTGTACTCCTTTGTGCGCTGTAGAGATACCTTCTGTACTCCTTTGTACGCTGTAGAGATACCTTCCGTACTCCTTTGTGCGCTGTAGAGATACCTTCTGTACTCCTTTGTACGCTGTAAAGATACCTCGTGTACTCCTTGGTACGTTCTAGAGATATTTCCTGTACTTCTTTGTGCGCTGTAGAGATACCTTCTGTACTCCTTTGTGCGCTGTAGAGATACCTTCTGTACTCTTTTGTACGCTGTAGAGATACCTCGTGTACTCCTTTGTACGTTCTAGAGATATTTCCTGTACTCCTTTGTGCGCTGTAGAGATACCTTCTGTACTCCTTTGTGCGCTGTGGAGATACCTTCTGTACTCCTTTGTGCGCTGTAGAGATACCTTCTGTACTCCTTTGTGCGCTGTAGAGATATTTTCTGTACTCCTTTGTGCGCTGTAGAGATACCTTCTGTACTCCTTTGTACGCTGTAGAGATACCTCGTGTACTCCTATGTGCGCTGTAGAGATACCTTCTGTACTCCTTTGTGCGCTGTAGAGATACCTTCTGTACTCCTTTGTGCGCTGTAGAGATACCTTCTGTACTCCTTTGTACGTTCTAGAGATATTTCCTGTACTCCTTTGTGCGCTGTAGAGATACCTTCTGTACTCCAATGTGCGCTGTAGAGATACCTTCTGTACTCCTTTGTGCGCTGTAGAGATACCGTCTGTACTCCTTTGTGCGCTGTAGAGATACCTTCTGTACTCCTTTGTACGCTGTAGAGATACCTCGTGTACTCCTTTGTGCGCTGTAGAGATACCTTCTGTACTCCTTTGTACGCTGTAGTAATACCTCGTGTACTCCTTTGTACGTTCTAGAGATATTTCCTGTACTCCTTTGTGCGCTGTAGAGATACCTTCTGTACTCCTTTGTGCGCTGTAGAGATACCTTCTGTACTCCTTTGTGCGCTGTAGAGATACCTTCTGTACTCCTTTGTGCGCTGTAGAGACACCTTCTGTACTCCTTTGTACGCTGTAGAGATACCTCGTGTACTCCTTTGTACGTTCTAGAGATATTTCCTGTACTCCTTTGTGCGCTGTAGAGATACCTTCTGTACTCCTTTGTGCGCTGTAGAGATACCTTCTGTACTCCTTTGTGCGCTGTAGAGATACCTTCTGTACTCCTTTGTGCGCTGTAGAGATACCTTCTGTACTCCTTTGTACGCTGTAGAGATACCTCGTGTACTCCTTTGTACGTTCTAGAGATATTTCCTGTACTCCTTTGTGCGCTGTAGAGATACCTTCTGTACTCCTTTGTGCGCTGTAGAGATACCTCGTGTACTCCTTTGTATGTTCTAGAGATATTTCCTGTACTCCTTTGTGCGCTGTAGAGATACCTTTTGTACTCCTTTGTGCGCTGTAGAGATACCTTCTGTACTCCTTTGTGCGCTGTAGAGATACCTTCTGTACTCCTTTGTACGCTGTAGAGATACCTTCTGTACTCCTTTGTGCGCTGTAGAGATACCTCCTGTACTCCTTTGTACGCGGTAGAGATACCTCGTGTACTCCTTTGTACGTTCTAGAGATATTTCCTGTACTCCTTTGTGCGCTGTAGAGATACCTTCTGT
This sequence comes from Morinoia aosen, assembly GCA_030386875.1. Classification (NCBI taxonomy): domain Eukaryota; kingdom Metazoa; phylum Arthropoda; class Malacostraca; order Amphipoda; family Talitridae; genus Morinoia; species Morinoia aosen. Next base: position 20,481,001 of record JASJYW010000027.1, on the reverse strand, counting down.
ACTCCTTTGTGCGCTGTAGAGATACCTTCTGTACTCCTTTGTGCGCTGTAGAGATACCTTCTGTACTCCTTTGTACGCTGTAGAGATACCTCGTGTACTCCTTTGTACGTTCTAGAGATATTTCCTGTACTCCTTTGTGCGCTGTAGAGATACCTTCTGTACTCCTTTGTGCGCTGTAGAGATACCTTCTGCACTTCTTTGTACGTTCTAGAGATATTTCCTGTACTCCTTTGTGCGCTGTAGAGATACCTTCTGTACTCCCTTTTGCGCTGTAGAGATACCTTCTGTACTCCTTTGTGCGCTGTAGAGATACCTTCTGTACTCCTTTGTACGCTGTAGAGATACCTCGTGTACTCCTTTGTGCGCTGTAGAGATACCTTCTGTACTCCTTTGTGCGCTGTAGAGATATCTTCTGTACTCCTTTGTGCGCTGTAGAGATACCTTCTGTACTCCTTTGTACGTTCTAGAGATATTTCCGGTACTCCTTTGTGCGCTGTAGAGATACCTTCTGTACTCCTTTGTACGCTGTAGAGATACCTCGTGTACTCCTTTGTGCGCTGTAGAGATACCTTCTGTACTCCTTTGTGCGCTGTAGAGATACCTTCTGTACTCCTTTGTGCGCTGTAGAGATATTTTCTGTACTCCTTTGTGCGCTGTAGAGATACCTTCTGTACTCCTTTGTACGCTGTAGAGATACCTCGTGTACTCCTATGTGCGCTGTAGAGATACCTTCTGTACTCCTTTGTGCGCTGTAGAGATACCTTCTGTACTCCTTTGTGCACTGTAGAGATACCTTCTGTACTCCTTTGTACGTTCTAGAGATATTTCCTGTACTCCTTTGTGCGCTGTAGAGATACCTTCTGTACTCCTATGTGCGCTGTAGAGATACCTTCTGTACTCCTTTGTGCGCTGTAGAGATACCGTCTGTACTCCTTTGTGCGCTGTAGAGATACCTTCTGTACTCCTTTGTACGCTGTAGAGATACCTCGTGTACTCCTTTGTGCGCTGTAGAGATACCTTCTGTACTCCTTTGTACGCTGTAGTAATACCTCGTGTACTCCTTTGTACGTTCTAGAGATATTTCCTGTACTCCTTTGTGCGCTGTAGAGATACCTTCTGTACTCCTTTGTGCGCTGTAGAGATACCTTCTGTACTCCTTTGTGCGCTGTAGAGATACCTTCTGTACTCCTTTGTGCGCTGTTGAGATACCTTCTGTACTCCTTTGTGCGCTGTAGAGATACCTTCTGTACTCCTTTGTACGCTGTAAAGATACCTCGTGTACTCCTTGGTACGTTCTAGAGATATTTCCTGTACTTCTTTGTGCGCTGTAGAGATACCTTCTGTACTCCTTTGTGCGCTGTAGAGATACCTTCTGTACTCTTTTGTACGCTGTAGAGATACCTCGTGTACTCCTTTGTACGTTCTAGAGATATTTCCTGTACTCCTTTGTGCGCTGTAGAGATACCTTCTGTACTCCTTTGTGCGCTGTGGAGATACCTTCTGTACTCCTTTGTGCGCTGTAGAGATACCTTCTGTACTCCTTTGTGCGCTGTAGAGATATTTTCTGTACTCCTTTGTGCGCTGTAGAGATACCTTCTGTACTCCTTTGTACGCTGTAGAGATACCTCGTGTACTCCTATGTGCGCTGTAGAGATACCTTCTGTACTCCTTTGTGCGCTGTAGAGATACCTTCTGTACTCCTTTGTGCGCTGTAGAGATACCTTCTGTACTCCTTTGTACGTTCTAGAGATATTTCCTGTACTCCTTTGTGCGCTGTAGAGATACCTTCTGTACTCCTATGTGCGCTGTAGAGATACCTTCTGTACTCCTTTGTGCGCTGTAGAGATACCGTCTGTACTCCTTTGTGCGCTGTAGAGATACCTTCTGTACTCCTTTGTACGCTGTAGAGATACCTCGTGTACTCCTTTGTGCGCTGTAGAGATACCTTCTGTACTCCTTTGTACGCTGTAGTAATACCTCGTGTACTCCTTTGTACGTTCTAGAGATATTTCCTGTACTCCTTTGTGCGCTGTAGAGATACCTTCTGTACTCCTTTGTGCGCTGTAGAGATACCTTCTGTACTCCTTTGTGCGCTGTAGAGATACCTTCTGTACTCCTTTGTGCGCTGTAGAGACACCTTCTTTACTCCTTTGTACGCTGTAGAGATACCTCGTGTACTCCTTTGTACGTTCTAGAGATATTTCCTGTACTCCTTTGTGCGCTGTAGAGATACCTTCTGTACTCCTTTGTGCGCTGTAGAGATACCTTCTGTACTCCTTTGTGCGCTGTAGAGATACCTTCTGTACTCCTTTGTGCGCTGTAGAGATACCTTCTGTACTCCTTTGTACGCTGTAGAGATACCTCGTGTACTCCTTTGTACGTTCTAGAGATATTTCCTGTACTCCTTTGTGCGCTGTAGAGATACCTTCTGTACTCCTTTGTGCGCTGTAGAGATACCTCGTGTACTCCTTTGTATGTTCTAGAGATATTTCCTGTACTCCTTTGTGCGCTGTAGAGATACCTTTTGTACTCCTTTGTGCGCTGTAGAGATACCTTCTGTACTCCTTTGTGCGCTGTAGAGATACCTTCTGTACTCCTTTGTACGCTGTAGAGATACCTTCTGTACTCCTTTGTGCGCTGTAGAGATACCTCCTGTACTCCTTTGTACGCGGTAGAGATACCTCGTGTACTCCTTTGTACGTTCTAGAGATATTTCCTGTACTCCTTTGTGCGCTGTAGAGATACCTTCTGTACTCCTTTGTGCGCTGTAGAGATACCTTCTGTACTCCTTTGTGCGCTGTAGAGATACCTTCTGTACTCCTTTGTACGCTGTAGAGATACCTCGTGTACTCCTTTGTACGTTCTAGAGATATTTCCTGTACTCCTTTGTGCGCTGTAGAGATACCTTCTGTACTCCTTTGTGCGCTGTAGAGATACCTTCTGCACTTCTTTGTACGTTCTAGAGATATTTCCTGTACTCCTTTGTGCGCTGTAGAGATACCTTCTGTACTCCCTTTTGCGCTGTAGAGATACCTTCTGTACTCCTTTGTGCGCTGTAGAGATACCTTCTGTACTCCTTTGTACGCTGTAGAGATACCTCGTGTACTCCTTTGTGCGCTGTAGAGATACCTTCTGTACTCCTTTGTGCGCTGTAGAGATATCTTCTGTACTCCTTTGTTCGCTGTAGAGATACCTTCTGTACTCCTTTGTACGTTCTAGAGATATTTCCTGTACTCCTTTGTGCGCTGTAGAGATACCTTCTGTACTCCTTTGTACGCTGTAGAGATACCTCGTGTACTCCTTTGTGCGCTGTAGAGATACCTTCTGTACTCCTTTGTGCGCTGTAGAGATACCTTCTGTACTCCTTTGTGCGCTGTAGAGATACCTTCTGTACTCCTTTGTGCGCTGTAGAGATACCTTCTGTACTCCTTTGTGCGCTGTAGAGATACCTTCTGTACTCCTTTGTACGCTGTAGAGATACCTCGTGTACTCCTTTGTGCGCTGTAGAGATACCTTCTGTGCTCCTTTGTGCGCTGTAGAGATACCTTCTGTACTTCTTTGTGCGCTGTAGAGATACCTTCTGTACTCCTTTGTACGTTCTAGAGATATTTCCTGTACTCCTTTGTGCGCTGTAGAGATACCTTCTGTACTCCTTTGTGCGCTGTAGAGATACCTACTGTACTCCTTTGTGCGCTGTAGAGATACCTTCTGTACTCCTTTGTGCGCTGTAGAGATACCTTCTGTACTCCTTTGTACGCTGTAGAGATACCTCGTGTACTCCTTTGTAAGTTCTAGAGATATTTCCTGTACTCCTTTGTGCGCTGTAGAGATACCTTCTGTACTCCTTTGAGCGCTGTAGAGATACCTTCTGTACTCCTTTGTGCGCTGTAGAGATACCTTCTGTACTTCTTTGTGCGCTGTAGAGATACCTTCTGTACTCCTATGTACGCTGTAGAGATACCTCGTGTACTCCTTTGTGCGCTGTAGAGATACCTTCTGTACTCCTTTGTGCGCTGTGGAGATACCTTCTGTACTCCTTTGTGCGCTGTAGAGATACCTTCTGTACTCCTTTGTGCGCTGTAGAGATACCTTCTGTACTCCTTTGTACGCTGTAGAGATACCTTCTGTACTCCTTTGTGCGCTGTAGAGATACCTTCTGTACTCCTTTGTTCGCTGTAGAGGTACCTCGTGTACTCCTTTGTACGTTCTAGAGATATTTCCTGTACTCCTTTGTGCGCTGTAGAGATACCTTCTGTACTCCTTTGTGCGCTGTAGAGATACCTTCTGTACTCCTTTGTGCGCTGTAGAGATACCTTCTGTACTCCTTTGTACGCTGTAGAGATACCTTCTGTACTCCTTTGTGCGCTGTAGAGATACCTTGTGTACTCCTTTGTACGCTGTAGAGATACCTCGTGTACTCCTTTGTACGTTCTAGAGATATTTCCTGTACTCCTTTGTGCGCTGTAGAGATACCTTCTGTACTCCTTTGTGCGCTGTAGAGATACCTTCTGTACTCCTTTGTGCGCTGTAGAGATACCTTCTGTACTCCTTTGTACGCTGTAGAGATACCTTCTGTACTCCTTTGTGCGCTGTAGAGATACCTTCTGTACTCCTTTGTACGCTGTAGAGATACCTCGTGTACTCCTTTGTACGTTCTAGAGATATTTCCTGTACTCCTTTGTGCGCTGTAGAGATACCTACTGTACTCCTTTGTGCGCTGTAGAGATACCTTCTGTACTCCTTTGTGCGCTGTAGAGATACCTTCTGTACTCCTTTGTACGCTGTAGAGATACCTTCTGTACTCCTTTGTGCGCTGTAGAGATACCTTCTGTACTCCTTTGTACGCTGTAGAGATACCTCGTGTATTCCTTTGTACGTTCTAGAGATATTTCCTGTACTCCTTTGTGCGCTGTAGAGATACCTTCTGTACTCCTTTGTGCGCTGTAGAGATACCTTCTGTACTCCTTTGTGCACTGTAGAGATACCTTCTGTACTCCTTTGTACGCTGTAGAGATACCTTCTGTACTCCTTTGTGCGCTGTAGAGATACCTTCTGTACTCCTTTGTACGCTGTAGAGATACCTCGTGTACTCCTTTGTACGTTCTAGAGATATTTCCTGTACTCCTTTGTGCGCTGTAGAGATACCTTCTGTAATCCTTTGTGCGCTGTAGAGATACCTTCTGTACTCCTTTGTGCGCTGTAGAGATACCTTCTGTACTCCTTTGTACGCTGTAGAGATACCTCGTGTACTCCTTTGTGCGCTGTAGAGATACCTTCTGTACTCCTTTGTGCGCTGTAGAGATACCTTCTGTACTCCTTTGTGCGCTGTAGAGATACCTTCTGTACTCCTTTGTACGTTCTAGAGATATTTCCTGTACTCCTTTGTGCGCTGTAGAGATACCTTCTGTACTCCTTTGTGCGCTGTAGAGATATTTCCTGTACTCCTTTGTGCGCTGTAGAGATACCTTCTGTACTCCTTTGTGCGCTGTAGAGATACCTTCTGTACTCCTATGTACGCTGTAGAGATACCTCGTGTACTCCTTTGTACGTTCTAGAGATATTTCCTGTACTCCTTTGTGCGCAGTAGAGATACCTTCTGTACTCCTTTGTGCGCTGTAGAGATACCTTCTGTACTCCTTTGTGCGCTGTAGAGATACATTCTGTACTCCTTTGTACGCTGTAGAGATACCTTCTGTACTCCTTTGTGCGCTGTAGAGATACCTTCTGTACTCCTTTGTACGCTGTAGAGATACCTCGTGTACTCCTTTGTACGTTCTAGAGATATTTCCTGTACTCCTTTGTGCGCTGTAGAGATACCTTCTGTACTCCTTTGTGCGCTGTAGAGATACCTTCTGTACTCCTTTGTGCGCTGTAGAGATGCCTTCTGCACTCCTTTGTACGCTGTAGAGATACCTTCTGTACTCCTTTGTGCGCTGTAGAGATACCTTCTGTACTCTTTTGTACGCTGTAGAGATACCTCGTGTACTCCTTTGTACGTTCTAGAGATATTTCCTGTACTTCTTTGTGCGCTGTAGAGATACCTTCTGTACTCCTTTGTGCGCTGTAGAGATACCTTCTGTACTCTTTTGTACGCTGTAGAGATACCTCGTGTACTCCTTTGTACGTTCTAGAGATATTTCCTGTACTCCTTTGTGCGCTGTAGAGATACCTTCTGTACTCCTTTGTGCGCTGTGGAGATACCTTTTGTACTCCTTTGTGCGCTGTAGAGATACCTTCTGTACTCCTTTGTGCGCTGTAGAGATACCTTCTGTACTCCTTTGTGCGCTGTAGAGATACCTTCTGTACTCCTTTGTACGCTGTAGAGATACCTCGTGTACTCCTATGTGCGCTGTAGAGATACCTTCTGTACTCCTTTGTGCGCTGTAGAGATACCTTCTGTACTCCTTTGTGCGCTGTAGAGATACCTTCTGTACTCCTTTGTACGTTCTAGAGATATTTCCTGTACTCCTTTGTGCGCTGTAGAGATACCTTCTGTACTCCTTTGTGCGCTGTAGAGATACCTTCTGTACTCCTTTGTGCGCTGTAGAGATACCGTCTGTACTCCTTTGTGCGCAGTAGAGATACCTTCTGTACTCCTTTGTACGCTGTAGAGATACCTCGTGTACTCCTTTGTGCGCTGTAGAGATACCTTCTGTACTCCTTTGTACGCTGTAGTAATACCTCGTGTACTCCTTTGTACGTTCTAGAGATATTTCCTGTACTCCTTTGTGCGCTGTAGAGATACCTTCTGTACTCCTTTGTGCGCTGTAGAGATACCTTCTGTACTCCTTTGTGCGCTGTAGAGATACCTTCTGTACTCCTTTGTGCGCTGTAGAGATACCTTCTGTACTCCTTTGTACGCTGTAGAGATACCTCGTGTACTCCTTTGTACGTTCTAGAGATATTTCCTGTACTCCTTTGTGCGCTGTAGAGATACCTTCTGTACTCCTTTGTGCGCTGTAGAGATACCTTTTGTACTCCTTTGTGCGCTGTAGAGATACCTTCTGCACTCCTTTGTACGCTGTAGAGATACCTTCTGTACTCCTTTGTGCGCTGTAGAGATACCTTCTGTACTCCTTTGTACGCTGTAAAGATACCTCGTGTACTCCTTTGTACGTTCTAGAGATATTTCCTGTACTTCTTTGTGCGCTGTAGAGATACCTTCTGTACTCCTTTGTGCGCTGTAGAGATACCTTCTGTACTCTTTTGTACGCTGTAGAGATACCTCGTGTACTCCTTTGTACGTTCTAGAGATATTTCCTGTACTCCTTTGTGCGCTGTAGAGATACCTTCTGTACTCCTTTGTGCGCTGTGGAGATACCTTCTGTTCTCCTTTGTGCGCTGTAGAGATACCTTCTGTACTCCTTTGTGCGCTGTAGAGATACCTTCTGTACTCCTTTGTGCGCTGTAGAGATACCTTCTGTACTCCTTTGTACGCTGTAGAGATACCTCGTGTACTCCTATGTGCGCTGTAGAGATACCTTCTGTACTTCTTTGTGCGCTGTAGAGATACCTTCTGTACTCCTTTGTGCGCTGTAGAGATACCTTCTGTACTCCTTTGTACGTTCTAGAGATATTTCCTGTACTCCTTTGTGCGCTGTAGAGATACCTTCTGTACTCCTTTGTGCGCTGTAGAGATACCTTCTGCACTCCTTTGTGCGCTGTAGAGATACCGTCTGTACTCCTTTGTGCGCAGTAGAGATACCTTCTGTACTCCTTTGTACGCTGTAGAGATACCTCGTGTACTCCTTTGTGCGCTGTAGAGATACCTTCTGTACTCCTTTGTACGCTGTAGTAATACCTCGTGTACTCCTTTGTACGTTCTAGAGATATTTCCTGTACTCCTTTGTGCGCTGTAGAGATACCTTCTGTACTCCTTTGTGCGCTGTAGAGATACCTTCTGTACTCCTTTGTGCGCTGTAGAGATACCTTCTGTACTCCTTTGTGCGCTGTAGAGATACCTTCTGTACTCCTTTGTACGCTGTAGAGATACCTCGTGTACTCCTTTGTACGTTCTAGAGATATTTCCCGTACTCCTTTGTGCGCTGTAGAGATACCTTCTGTACTCCTTTGTGCGCTGTAGAGATACCTTCTGTACTCCTTTGTGCGCTGTAGAGATACCTTCTGTACTCCTTTGTGCGCTGTAGAGATACCTTCTGTACTCCTTTGTACGTTCTAGAGATATTTCCTGTACTCCTCTGTGCGCTGTGGAGATACCTTCTGTACTCCTTTGTGCGCTGTAGAGATACCTCGTGTACTCCTTTGTACGTTCTAGAGATATTTCCTGTACTCCTTTGTGCGCTGTAGAGATACCTTCTGTACTCCTTTGTGCGCTGTAGAGATACCTTCTGTACTCCTTTGTGCGCTGTAGAGATACCTTCTGTACTCCTTTGTACGCTGTAGAGATACCTTCTGTACTCCTTTGTGCGCTGTAGAGATACCTCCTGTACTCCTTTGTACGCTGTAGAGATACCTCGTGTACTCCTTCGTACGTTCTAGAGATATTTCCTGTACTCCTTTGTGCGCTGTAGAGATACCTTCTGTACTCCTTTGTGCGCTGTAGAGATACCTTCTGTACTCCTTTGTGCGCTGTAGAGATACCTTATGTACTCCTTTGTACGCTGTAGAGATACCTCGTGTTCTCGTTTGTACGTTCTAGAGATATTTCCTGTACTCCTTTGTGCGCTGTAGAGATACCTTCTGTACTCCTTTGTGCGCTGTAGAGATACCTTCTGTACTCCTTTGTGCGCTGTAGAGATACCTTCTGTACTCCTTTGTGCGCTGTAGAGATACCTTCTGTACTCCTTTGTACGCTGTAGAGATACCTCGTGTACTCCTTTGTACGTTCTAGAGATATTTCCTGTACTCCTTTGTGCGCTGTAGAGATACCTTCTGTACTCCTTTGTGCGCTGTAGAGATACCTTCTGTACTCCTTTGTGCGCTGTAGAGATACCTTCTGCACTCCTTTGTACGCTGTAGAGATACCTTCTGTACTCCTTTGTGCGCTGTAGAGATACCTTCTGTACTCCTTTGTACGCTGTAAAGATACCTCGTGTACTCCTTTGTACGTTCTAGAGATATTTCCTGTACTTCTTTGTGCGCTGTAGAGATACCTTCTGTACTCCTTTGTGCGCTGTAGAGATACCTTCTGTACTCTTTTGTACGCTGTAGAGATACCTCGTGTACTCCTTTGTACGTTCTAGAGATATTTCCTGTACTCCTTTGTGCGCTGTAGAGATACCTTCTGTACTCCTTTGTGCGCTGTGGAGATACCTTCTGTACTCCTTTGTGCGCTGTAGAGATACCTTCTGTACTCCTTTGTGCGCTGTAGAGATACCTTCTGTACTCCTTTGTGCGCTGTAGAGATACCTTCTGTACTCCTTTGTACGCTGTAGAGATACCTCGTGTACTCCTATGTGCGCTGTAGAGATACCTTCTGTACTTCTTTGTGCGCTGTAGAGATACCTTCTGTACTCCTTTGTGCGCTGTAGAGATACCTTCTGTACTCCTTTGTACGTTCTAGAGATATTTCCTGTACTCCTTTGTGCGCTGTAGAGATACCTTCTGTACTCCTTTGTGCGCTGTAGAGATACCTTCTGAACTCTTTGTGCGCTGTAGAGATACCGTCTGTACTCCTTTGTGCGCAGTAGAGATACCTTCTGTACTCCTTTGTACGCTGTAGAGATACCTCGTGTACTCCTTTGTGCGCTGTAGAGATACCTTCTGTACTCCTTTGTACGCTGTAGTAATACCTCGTGTACTCCTTTGTACGTTCTAGAGATATTTCCTGTACTCCTTTGTGCGCTGTAGAGATACCTTCTGTACTCCTTTGTGCGCTGTAGAGATACCTTCTGTGCTCCTTTGTGCGCTGTAGAGATACCTTCTGTACTCCTTTGTGCGCTGTAGAGATACCTTCTGTACTCCTTTGTACGCTGTAGAGATACCTCGTGTACTCCTTTGTACGTTCTAGAGATATTTTCCGTACTCCTTTGTGCGCTGTAGAGATACCTTCTGTACTCCTTTGTGCGCTGTAGAGATACCTTCTGTACTCCTTTGTGCGCTGTAGAGATACCTTCTGTACTCCTTTGTGCGCTGTAGAGATACCTTCTGTACTCCTTTGTACGTTCTAGAGATATTTCCTGTACTCCTCTGTGCGCTGTAGAGATACCTTCTGTACTCCTTTGTGCGCTGTAGAGATACCTCGTGTACTCCTTTGTACGTTCTAGAGATATTTCCTGTACTCCTTTGTGCGCTGTAGAGATACCTTCTGTACTCCTTTGTGCGCTGTAGAGATACCTTCTGTACTCCTTTGTGCGCTGTAGAGATACCTTCTGTACTCCTTTGTACGCTGTAGAGATACCTTCTGTACTCCTTTGTGCGCTGTAGAGATACCTCCTGTACTCCTTTGTACGCTGTAGAGATACCTCGTGTACTCCTTCGTACGTTCTAGAGATATTTCCTGTACTTCTTTGTGCGCTGTAGAGATACCTTCTGTACTCCTTTGTGCGCTGTAGAGATACCTTCTGTACTCCTTTGTGCGCTGTAGAGATACCTTATGTACTCCTTTGTACGCTGTAGAGATACCTCGTGTACTCCTTTGTACGTTCTAGAGATATTTCCTGTACTCCTTTGTGCGCTGTAGAGATACCTTCTGTACTCCTTTGTGCGCTGTAGAGATACCTTCTGTACTCCTTTGTACGTTCTAAAGATATTTCCTGTACTCCTTTGTGCGCTGTAGAGATACCTTCTGTACTCCTTTTTGCGCTGTAGAGATACCTTCTGTACTCCTTTGTGCGCTGTAGAGATACCTTCTGTACTCCTTTGTACGCTGTAGAGATACCTCGTGTACTCCTTTGTGCGCTGTAGAGATACCTTCTGTACTCCTTTGTGCGCTGTAGAGATATCTTCTGTACTCCTTTGAGCGCTGTAGAGATACCTTATGAACTCCTTTGTACGTTCTAGAGGTATTTCCTGTACTCCTTTGTGCGCTGTAGAGATACCTTCTGTACTCCTTTGTACGCTGTAGAGATACCTCGTGTACTCCTTTGTGCGCTGTAGAGATACCTTCTGTACTCCTTTGTGCGCTGTAGAGATACCTTCTGTACTCCTTTGTACGTTCTGGAGATATTTCCTGTACTCCTTTGTGCGCTGTAGAGATACCTTCTGTACTCCTTTGTACGCTGTAGAGATACCTCGTGTACTCCTTCGTGCGCTGTAGAGATACCTTCTGTACTCCTTTGTGCGCTGTAGAGATACCTTCTGTACTCCTTTGTGCGCTGTAGAGATACCTCCTGTACTCCTCTGTGCGTTCTAGAGATATTTCCTGTACTCCTTTGTGCGCTGTAGAGATACCTTCTGTACTCCTTTGTGCGCTGTAGAGATACCTTCTGTACTCCTTTGTGCGCTGTAGAGATACCGTCTGTACTCCTTTGTGCGCTGTAGAGATACCTTCTGTACTCCTTTGTACGCTGTAGAGATACCTCGTGTACTCCTTTGTGCGCTGTAGAGATACCTTCTGTACTCCTTTGTACGCTGTAGTAATACCTCGTGTACTCCTTTGTACGTTCTAGAGATATTTCCTGTACTCCTTTATGCGCTGTAGAGATACCTTCTGTACTCCTTTGTGCGCTGTAGAGATACCTTCTGTACTCCTTTGTGCGCTGTAGAGATACCTTCTGTACTCCTTTGTGCGCTGTAGAGATACCTTCTGTACTCCTTTGTACGCTGTAGAGATACCTCGTGTACTCCTTTGTACGTTCTAGAGATATTTCCTGTACTCCTTTGTGCGCTGTAGAGATACCTTCTGTACTCCTTTGTGCGCTGTAGAGATACCTTCTGTACTCCTTTGTGCGCTGTAGAGATACCTTCTGTACTCCTTTGTGCGCTGGAGAGATACCTTCTGTACTCCTTTGTACGCTGTAGAGATACCTCGTGTACTCCTTTGTACGTTCTAGAGATATTTCCTGTACTCCTTTGTGCGCTGTAGAGATACCTTCTGTACTCCTTTGTGCGCTGTAGAGATACCTCGTGTACTCCTTTGTACGTTCTAGAGATATTTCCTGTACTCCTTTGTGCGCTGTAGAGATACCTTCTGTACTCCTTTGTGCGCTGTAGAGATACCTTCTGTACTCCTTTGTGCGCTGTAGAGATACCTTCTGTACTCCTTTGTACGCTGTAGAGATACCTTCTGTACTCCTTTGTGCGCTGTAGAGATACCTCCTGTACTCCTTTGTACGCTGTAGAGATACCTCGTGTACTCCTTCGTACGTTCTAGAGATATTTCCTGTACTCCTTTGTGCGCTGTAGAGATACCTTCTGTACTCCTTTGTGCGCTGTAGAGATACCTTCTGTACTCCTTTGTGCGCTGTAGAGATACCTTCTGTACTCCTTTGTACGCTGTAGAGATACCTCGTGTACTCCTTTGTACGTTCTAGAGATATTTCCTGTACTCCTTTGTGCGCTGTGGAGATACCTTCTGTACTCCTTCGTGCGCTGTAGAGATACCTTCTGTACTCCTTTGTACGTTCTAGAGATATTTCCTGTACTCCTTTGTGCGCTGTAGAGATGCCTTCTGTACTCCTTTTTGCGCTGTAGAGATACCTTCTGTACTCCTTTGTGCGCTGTAGAGATACCTTCTGTACTCCTTTGTACGCTGTAGAGATACCTCGTGTACTCCTTTGTGCGCTGTAGAGATACCTTCTGTACTCCTTTGTGCGCTGTAGAGATATCTTCTGTACTCCTTTGTGCGCTGTAGAGATACCTTCTGTACTCCTTTGTACGTTCTAGAGATATTTCCTGTACTCCTTTGTGCGCTGTAGAGATACCTTCTGTACTCCTTTGTACGCTGTAGAGATACCTCGTGTTATCCTTTGTGCGCTGTAGAGATACCTTCTGTACTCCTTTGTGCGCTGTAGAGATACCTTCTGTACTCCTTTGTACGTTCTAGAGATATTTCCTGTACTCCTTTGTGCGCTGTAGAGATACCTTCTGTACTCCTTTGTACGCTGTAGAGATACCTCGTGTACTCCTTCGTGCGCTGTAGAGATACCTTCTGTACTCCTTCGTGCGCTGTAGAGATACCTTCTGTACTCCTTTGTGCGCTGTAAAGATACCTTCTGTACTCCTTTGTATGTTCTAGAGATATTTCCTGTACTCCTTTGTGCGCTGTAGAGATACCTTCTGTACTCCTTTGTGCGCTGTAGAGATACCTTCTGTACTCCTTTGTGCGCTGTAGAGATACCTTCTGTACTCCTTTGTGCGCTGTAGAGATACCTTCTGTTCTCCTTTGTA